>OY727105.1:22649610-23249610 GCA_963402855.1 Ormia ochracea
TGTACGAGTATGTAAAAAATTTCAGCGTATTTTTTATGCTTTAATAAAACATTTTTATGGTTTTTTTACTTTTTTCAGGAATAGAGCAGCATGTAAATGCCGTTGACGCTACAGAAATTTTATTATTGTAATTTTAACCCTGTTCCATTTGTCAGAAGTGTTTAAAATGTAAAATACCATTCGCGTAATTATATAATTTTAGAAAAGATTTTTGAAACCTTTTTGATGTTTTACCATCCCTGGACAGAGTTGCACTTTAGACACACGCGGAAAAATAGTGAACTGAAAATAACAAAAATCTACTTGATTTAAACGTAAAAGCTTTTACTAGAATTCAGTTACGAATTATCTCACTGTTACCAAAACCATCAAACAAACGACTGTATTCATCGAGTTCTCTTCAAAAGAGGTAAATTTTGTCGAATTGTAGGCCAGTATGTATCACTAATGATTTCAGATTGTTCAATAATTATTATTATTTATATATGAAATAATAATTGGAATCTTCAATATTTCTAATGATGAGAAAAGTCTCTTAACTAAACGACTGCTAAGCGTGTTACTTTAACCGCTCAAAAGGCCTACAGAAAATTGAAAATTGTTTGGAACTGTGAAACTAAAAATAAACCCATTTGTTTTCATATACTTCTCTCGTTTGTATTTGAGTGGTGAAAAATTTCAGCCACAGTAAATTCAAAACACTTCTTGCTTATTTCTTTCTGATCTGCATTCTCATAAACAATCAACTTTATAATCGCATCTTTAAAACGATAACAATAATTTTTAACGGAAATTCAATTTATTCGATATTTCGGTGAAATAATTTCGCTCAACTTCTTTGAAAGACGGGTTTTTATTTATTTCAAATAATTTCGATTTCAATTTTGAGTTTGATTTAAATTTGATTTACTTAAGAAGCTTTTGTGACTCCGTAGGCGAATAAGTAACGCACAGCCTACTAAACCCAAAGTCGCGGATTCGATTCCTGGACCCGGAATGTTTTCCTGCGAACAAGCCAACAACTTTTCAGGTTAAATTAGTTAGAAAAAAAAATTAATTTTATTTGTTTTTTTGTGTTTCCAGTGCCTGTTTACATTTTTTCCAACATATTTTTCATGCATGTGTGAACACATTTGTGTAATTTATACAACCATAAATTTTTTTGGTGTACTCTTTACGTGAAATCGAATTCATCCTCACCGAGTGATTATTTTTTGCTACACACCAACACATCCATAAAAGTAACAACACAACCTCATATTATTTGTGCTTGTTCTTGATTTCCTGTAAATTGTATATTTTCGTATGCATTAAATAATAAATTTGACATTTACATTTTTTTTTTTTTTTTTTTTTGATTAACAAATATTTCAAAAGTGAAAAGCATTTCATAACAATTTTTTTCCATTTAATTTCTTATGCATAAAAATCATTTCGGGTTGGTAAAATTTTTATAAAAGTGATTTTGCGCAGGAATTTGTTTAATAAAGTTTTTGTAAAACGAAAGCTTGTTTTGTACAAACAAAGTTTTTAAAATCGATATTTAATTTGCACGATTCTTTGATTTCCAAACACTACGAAAAAATTATGAGAAACTTTTAAAAATTATTTTTATTCAAATTGAATTTATTTAGAGGATTAATGAAAACGAATATGGAAAAGCTTAAGAAGAGGCAAAAGCTCAAAAATATAATCGCATCTTTTGTTTAAAAGCATTAAAAAATTCTAAAAATTTTAAAATTCAAAGCAAAATTGTGTTGGATACTTTCTCAATCTCTTAAGATATAAATAAATAAATCGCGCAATTTTTTAACTCAAAACTTGGAAGGAAAACGGAAGGGAAACGGTAAATGGTGCACTTCAGTGTGAGTCCGTATGAAGGCAATTCTAAATTTAGATTTTCGACAGTTGAACAACACACACAATATTTTACAGTTTTTCACATTTCAATATGCATGTCATTACACACTAAACATACTCTTCGGCAGAGTTGCATTTGACAGCGTTTTGCTTTTTCCAGCAAATTTAAAATAAATTGAATGACCCATAAGTTGCCAGAAATGCTCGATTACTTTGTTTATCTCCGTATCTGAGGAGGTATCATACAGCCTAGCCGGGATTTAATGTTGCACTAGTGGTGATAAATGACAAGTGGTTGAAGCCAAGTGCAGCCTAGAAGCCAATGTCATCAGCAATTACAATAACTCTAACCTATTCTATCTATTAGCTGCATGATATTGTAATAAGAAAAAATTAAGACGAAATTTGACATACTTTTTTTTGTGCCCTGGAAACACTTGCTTATATGTTTTATAGAATTGCCAACTTTAAGGTCGTTCTTAAAGCTTTAAAGTTCGTTCAATTAATTCAATACATTCTAATACATTGATATGTTTTAGAAATTTCTATTACACACTGTGGCTGAAGACATATATAGGTTGAAAGACAGGGTTGGGGAAATTTTAGAGAAAGGATATTATAAAGGATAACATAAAAAAAAATTGGGAAAAATAATTTTACAGTCTCTATGATTGTTCATTACAAAAATTTTCAAGCGGTTCAGAAAGTTCTAGCGAATCGTGATTAAAGACTTTAGTATCCCTCGAAAAACTTCTAAGAGACAGGTAGAAGTAAAACGGTTCCGGGAATGGGCCACCTTCGAAAAACTTCTGTACTTCATAGCAAACTTATTAGCTCTATCAAGTAGCTCAGCAGCGGCGGAAAGAATGTTTTAACAATAGAAATCAGTTGCGGGAATGGGCAACCTTCGAAAAACTTCTGTAAAGATGAAGCTTGTAGAGGAACGAGTAAATCGTCAAGTAGATCTGGATATGATTACCTGCAGTTCAGTTCTTAAATATTAAATATAGAAATTTATTCTTCGCGAAAAAAGAATTAATCAATTTAAATTTATTAAATTATAAGTTTTTCTATAAAAAGTTGGCAGTTCAAGCTTGAAGTCTTCACACAGTCAATCAGAATTCATATTTAAGTCGTTTACTATTTTTAAATTTGTAATTTTTATGTCAATCTGTGCTGCCACGAAGGGCGAGTCACAACATATGTCGCATGTATGCTTTATATACTTTCAACTGACATACTTCCTTTTAAAGGGCACGCATCGCTTGCAAGCAGACTGATATGAATATACAAAGTTTAATGTCGTCGGCAGTTGGAAAAGTGCAAGGTATACGTGTGACGCATGCTATGTGACTAGACCTTACGCGAACCGTCAGAAGTCAGGCATTAACCACTTTACTCAATTTATGAAACAATTTAAAATAATTTGTTAATTTACATAAAGAATAAAAGAATATAGAAAAAGAATAAATAAAGGAGTATAACGATTCCTTTTGTTTTGTTTTTTTTTTTCGTTATAGCGAGCTTTGACAGTACAAAATTTAAAAAAAGAAAACCATTCAACAAAGACACAGTGAGTTATACGATGGCATGCTATTTCAGCTCCTTGAATGTTGCGTTCAATGAAATACGAAACAACACGAGACCACTTTCACTCTTAACAGTTCCGAGTGCACTCTCGAAATTATTTGCGTGTACCGTTAAGTGCAACTGCGAATGTTGCCAAAACCACACTGATTAAATGGCGAAGGAATAAAATAAAATTTATTTCTTTTCATATCATTTTTAACGTTGCGTGACTTTTGTGTGTGGTTGCATGTGTTCATCCCGCGTTCTATTTTTACGTTCGCTTCCTTTATAATAAGTTTTCACTCTCCCGTATACGTCGGTCTCCCGTACACACACATATTTTTAAATACGTGCATACACAGCAGAGATCTGCTTAAATATGGTTTGGTAAACATTACTGATTTTGCTATTATGAATACCGAGTTAGCATTTAGTATTGTTATCACGCTTAAACATGATTCAAACGAATCAAACTTTTATTTTTTAATAGGGGGTGACATTGCTTGGCTATAAACGGCCTTCAGGCGGATGAAACAAGCAATGAATCAATACTGAATGCGTTTTAGTAAAAGTTTTTATAATTAAAGATTTATAGAACATGTTCAAGGGGATTACCCTCAACAAATTAATTAATTAAAATTAAATATGAAATCTCCAAGGGGGCTTGTACTTTTGCACAAAAACAAAATTCCCTCGGAAAGACCGTTGTGACCTTTCTGAAGGGGGAAAAATATTCCATATAAGTCAGTCATCTGAATCTACTTTACTAAAAGGTATCTACTAAAGCCACCTTACTCAAATTAGCGCTTTTTTCCTTATTAGCACATTTTCTTGATAAAGACTTTTTATATGGTTTTTAATGCTGAACTTGGTTTTATATTACTTTTTCTAGTTGATTTTATGTCTTAGAATCCGAGTATATTTCACTTATATTTGCCAGCAACTCAAGAAAATAAAAAATTTCGATTTTCATAAGGTAGCTACCTTATTCAAATTAGCGCTTTTTCTTGATAAAGTCTTTTCATATAGTTTTTAATTGTGAACTTGGTTTTATATTACTTTTTCTAGTTGATTTTATGTCTTAGAATCCGAGTATATTTCACTTATATTTGCAGATGACTGATATATATATAATTGACTGATATAATTATATTTTCACTGAATCGAAAAAGAGATGTATCAATGTCTTTATTAATACATTATTTTATATTCCACTACTCCAAATAAAAAATATTTTATTTTGTTTATTATTTAAATTTATTTTAAAAGTTTTGTATACTTAAAAGGCAATGAGCTCTTCTGAGTTATTTGAATACATTGCAAAACAAGCCAACAAATGCACTTTTAAACAATCACGTGTGAATACTGCAAATTATCTCATTGGTTAATATATATTTTGTATAGACGGAACTCCGTTACGTACAGTTAACATTCAGTTACCAATACAGTAGAATTTCTCTATAATTAATATTTTAAAAATCACCTACTTCACTTTAAATTCTTAACAAAAACGTCTACAACACTTAGAAACATGGCCAGAAATATTTTGCATGCGTATAGGTTTTGTAGTAGTACAGTGGGAGGAAAAAGTTTAACAAAGAAGACCATCTGAAGACAATTTAGTGTTTTAAAGTTTGAATTATGCATGATTAGACACCATCTCCTTAGTTCTGACCTAATAGAAATAAATGGAACAGAGTACATCAAAACTAATAACTACAGCACTTTGATTTAAAATATCTCCTTTGGAATATATTAATAGATATATTGATGCAAATATACACTAAAGGTTAAGGACCAATATCTTGCAGATCCTGTTGAAAACTCAAATCGAACAGAACAACTTCTTTTACTGGTTTTGACGTTTGACTGGCAAGTGCAGGTACTCACTGAACAACCCTTTCGGAAGAGTTGCATTTGATAGCGGATAGCATTCTGATTGCACAATCTATTGACGCGTGGCGATTGGCTGGAGAAAGATGTACACAAAACATTATTTTATTCCAACAAATAGCCTGATACAAAGAACGCCAGATCTGTTTTTATGCAGTCAAGGCATTTGCTACCAATTTAGTAGATATTAACAGCTATTTCAACTATGAAAACAAGGTACAACGATTTCTCTTTTCACGCCAATTTTTTGCAAAATATAGAGAAAGATTAAAAAAATTTCATATATTTTTTATGTCCTTAAAATAATTAAATTACTTAAAAGCAGCACAATTTGAACACGATTTTTATGTTATTTTTCAAAGGCAGGTTCAGTTAATTTTTACTGGTTTCCTGTACGATTTGTTTTATGTAGACTGTGTTTCCTGGCATGTAAGCAACGGCTTTATTTAAAGTAACTCAGAAAGTCTCCTTCACTGCTGTACATAATCATAAAAAATTATTATTTTTTGTGCTGTTTTTGGATTTAAGTTGTTAAAAATTCTATTATCTATTATTTCAAAATATCCTGCCCACTTGCACCGGCCACAATCTCACTGACCATATACATTGAAAGAGGGTGTAGTTACAAGTCATACATAAACTGTTCCAAGTCAGAAGAAAGTTGAAATGCATAGCCTTTTGCTAGCCTGACTCGAATCAGGAGTTTGAAATTTTGACGTATGGCGAATGCTGGCACAGATGTCGGTTCAGTTCTGACTACTTTTTAATTCAGAGTTTTGACATTTCGTTAACCATTAATGGCACATGAGCTGTAACGCGTTATTTCCTAACCAAATTTTCTACTCAGGACAACAAAGGATATTTTTTTAAAAGCAATTAACTAAATGAATTTTTCAGAGTCCCTTTGACGTGCGACGTAAAGGCAAGTCATTAATTTTTAAAAAGTAATTATTGTGTGTCATACATTTATTAGCTGGTTGCGTTACTGCTGAGCACACTCTGATTTTATTTATTTATTTAAATGTATATTAACGAATACCCCTCTAAAAGGAGAAATTAATAGATGAAGTTTTACTTTCACATTTAATATATTGTTGTGATCCGATATTACTTAAATAGTTACTGATAAATACTGGAATTACCTTTTGTTAGAAACATTTAAAATAGAAGAAGAAAGCCCTAAAACTATCAAGTTGAAATTAAATAAACAATACCTACGCAACAACCCATTCCAGTTAAACAAACCATAAAACTGTTAAAGTCGTGTAATTATCTTTGAGGGAAAACGCCTGCTAACGTTAAGCAAAATGGCAAAAACAGGAATAAAAACTTTGGTTTTAGCATTTAAAAGAAGGGCAAGCAAGCAAAACGGCAGACGAAGATAATGAAAGCAATCAAGTTGTAGGGAAGGGGGCAAAAGTATTAAGTAAAAGATAAAGTAAAAAGTCATTGTGTATTGTCAAGCAATTATTGAACTCATTACAGAGCAATATGAATATTTTATTAATTAATAATTTATGGAAAAACTTTTTCAAACTTTAACTCTCTATTTGCAAAGTACCGTATTTCTTAGTAACACGCACAACAGTTTATTCAGAAAATGACAATAAAAAGACAACTGCCAAGCAACATGAATACATATGTATGTATAGAAAAATGTGTGCATTAGCTTTGGATTAGAATAATATAATACAATTTCTGACAGCAAACCCCATTTCATTTGAATTGGAGTTAAAATTACATTTGAAATTGTTTACGGAGGCACACGACGATTGAATCGTTTACATCCTGTGGATTATTTATGAAAAAAGGATTTTGCATCGTCATGAGTTGATTAAAATACTCGCCATCAAAAATAACAAGGGGAATGTTACCCAAAACCAGTAAATGTCCCAACAATTAGAAAATCTTTTTTTTAACTCATGGAATGGAAATTAAGTGCTGGAATCGGTAGAGTTGGCTATGGCGAGGAGGATATGCAAGTAGACCATGAGTAGTATTTAAAGGCAACAGCCAAAGCATAGAAATGGCCTGTATGGGAAGGTGGCTCGACATTGGCACTTTTCGGCCAAAGAACATTTCCCACTATTGCCGTAAGGTTTCTTGTGTTCCAACTAAAAATAGACGTTCTCTCATAAGGGCCTCTGAGAATTACCCCAAACCCATTTTATGATTTCAATCTTTATTACCATTCAGATTAACTTGACTCTTTGATTTTATATGGATTTAACCAAAACTATGCCAAATAATTTTCATGGTACTGTTCCATATTCCATAAATGAGGATTGCATTACGGTATAAACTTTGCAGAGATCAGATGAAGTGCAGTATATCTTACATGATCTTAAGAAATGGGTGAGGAACGGTAAAAAACCTTCTGATTTGTCAAATACATTACCCGTGCTTACTGACAAAGTACCAGTTGCTATTCGCACTGCCCTACATTGTCCAACCAAATTACAGAAATTTAACTGGCCGATTTCCGACGAAAAAAGGACACTGTTTGTTGTAAGCCAAATAAGTATATTGTTAGCAGTTAACTATCAACCTGAGTAAAATTCTCCATTATTACGATTGCCGATACTTTGTATAGCTTATCTTGACCCAATCAACTTGCTATCGTGACTTCATCACAGAAATTTCTCGGTGGGCTTGATCACACCACGAAAAATTTAAATTTATTAGAGAATGAAGTCACTACTCCATGGAGGACATTTTATTACACGGCGGTTAGCATAAAGTTTTTATTTTTTTATTCCAAATTCTACTATTCAGTTCTCAATATAGTTCTTTGTGCGAATGGTAATGGCTCAAACTCGGCGTTTTATAATTCATCACACCGATGTCGCAATACATATGCGAGAGGAGTGCAATAGATTGGGCCCATCCAACTTCTTAGATGCAATAATTGAATGAGACTGATCTTCAAAAGCTTTCCAGGATCTTAGAATTGTTAAGATTTTCTTGTATAAGCACTACGGGAGGGGAGTGGTAGTTGAAGGTTAGGTATCATTTTATTGCTGTTGTTAGATTGTTATTGTAGAGCATGGCTACAGAAGGCCGATGAAGGATGTTGCAAGTAGTTGGATTTATACTATCATCGATGACTAGGACCTGGCCACTTACACATTCCAATAACAATTAGCACAAGATATATATATGTACTTGAGAGAACTGTATGAATAATATTTTATGGCAGCTGGAAGCGGTACTCAATTCTACGAACTTAACCAATAATGAACTTGCTGATTGATACCGGCCTCCAGTGCCATCCAACAGGTTCTATTCTTTTTCTTTCGATTATGACTTCCTTCAACAAACTTCGTTTAAGTACTCTTTCTTTAACTACTCGGCCATAAAAGAGTTTGGAAAGCTTGGAGCGAGTTTTAGCCCAAGATGCTGAAACGCTTTAGAGAGTGTTATTTGTTTTACCTGAACATATTCTTAATGTACATACATTGTCTGATGTAGACCCAAAGGAGTTGCTATCGCACATGAATTATAGAAAATAGAGTCAGTATGACTTTAGAACGTAATTCATTTGAGTAAACGTGAAGGATAAATTTGGAACTGTAGTCGGCTCAGGAGAGTTAAGGTATGCTGTCAATACCCTGTCAGCTAATTTCGTGTATAAGTTCGATTAATAAACCAGAGTTATACGTCATAAGCACATACATACTTTCACTGATAGAGTCAAACACAGAGCCTGTTATAACAATACAGCAGGACCTAAGCCGTAAATAGAATTTTTAGGAGCGAGTGAAGCACTGAAGCGTTTGAAATTTTGACGAGCTTTGACTCATGAGTCTGTTAGTTGGATGGATTTTTTCTAATGTAATATGCAGCTTTTTTCGATGTCCGTCGACATGTGCAGGGCAATTGGAAGGGCTAACTAATGTTGCACTCCTTCAGTCTTTTATATACTGAAATGGGCATAAAATTTAATTCGCTGGTTGATACGATTGAAATTGGTATTTGAATTTTATTTGTACATTCACTGGTGTACATGTATGTAAAAATAATAACAATAAAGTTGTTAAAATTGTGAACTTTTATCGTTATCAGCTCTTCATTTGTTTAAACTTTTGTTATTTATATTACAATCCTTTCTTGGGCATTGTTAAACGCCCTCAACGTGTATAGAACATGCTTGCGGAATGCCTTCTTCGTTTCTTCTCTTATTTGAATTTTCGTGTGGTTTTCTTATTTTCTTCAGCTTCCTTCTTCTAAAACTTACACACTCACATTAAAGTAGAGGATTAATGAAACCATTAAGCCTTCAAGTTTACCTTGAATAATAAATGTAGCGGTACGTGCATACATTCGTTGGCTGCTACGGTACGGGTGCGGCTGGCAGCAAGATTAAGATGTCAGTATCCTTGTGTCTTCTTCTTTATTAATACGTAACTATTCATTTGTGTTCATTTGTATTTAGATATATATGTGTATGTGTGTGTGTGTGTTCGCATATACGGGTACGTGTAAATGGGAATGTAAATGTGTATTGGTCTGTGGATGCAGGTATACACGTGTTTCTATATAAATTCAGTTTATTTGCCTTACAACTTTTCTCCGTTGTTATTCCCCACAGTTTAATTCAAATAAAATAAAGAAATTCATTTTTTGTTTTTCTCGTCAGTTGTTTTACTTTTAAGAAATTACACTGTTTGTGTGAGTGTGTAGTGAATGCAAACAAGTACGTGCTTGTGTCTTTAGATTTTATTGTGCCAAGTTGATGACAACAAATAAATGTAAATAAAGGGGACAAATAAGAATTCGGTTAAATATTTTATATGAATTAGAAATGTTCAAGAACCAACAATGTTCAGAAATACAAAGCAACAGAAAAAAATGGTTTCACTTGGAAGGCAGTTCAGCTCAACTTCAAATAGGCCACCCTTTTTAATACACATCTCATACTTAGCAGCATATTGGCAATATTTGTTTTTCGGAACTAAACCAATAATAATTTGACATCGCTTGTCGGTAACAGTGAGAGTGATGCCTTTGATTATGTCGAGCCTTTTATACTCTCTAGGCTGAGCAATATTCACTCGCCTACGGAGGCACCCAGATTGACATTCAAGGCTTATGAATATACATACAGGATAATTTTTCATACAGCATAATTTTGAGAAAGTTCTGATGGACTGAACTTCCTTTTCTTTCACTTGCACATCACTTGGTGCAAATAGATGGACTCTTAATTTTTTTTTACTTTTAAATAAAATTTAAGTTAAATTTGCACGGCGACCAAAGTAAAGAGGGCAGGCAGACAAACAGACAGACAGACAAAGAATAATCAAACCCCCTTTTATATCGGTTATATGTTTTTAATAGAGCTGAGTTTAATCCCAAGTTTTCCTAATTTTTAAATTTTATTTCATTTTCATTTCTAATAATCGTTTTTATTTTTAATTTTTCGAAAACCAGTATCGAGGGAATGGACGTCCCTTTAAGCAACGCTTTGTACCGGAATCAGGTGAAATGTATATATAAAGTATAAAGAAAGTAGCATTTCGAATTTTCCAATATTGAATGAAGGGAGCTGACCTGTGCAGGAGGGACAAAGGAAACGAAATGGACATTACCTGATTTGACTGGAAAATATACTATTCTTTAAAAATATTTCTTTTATTCAATATTTTATTTCATACTTTTTTTATTCAATATTTTATTTTTTTTTTTGGAAAAATAATTTTTTCTTTTTATGTAAAAAAATAGTTTTATATAAAAAAAAATATTTCTTAAGTTTGATTTTTAAATATATTAAAATGCCTTTAAGAGCATTTTTTTTTTTTTTTTTTTTTTGTTTAAAACGATATTTTTCATTTTGAAAATTTGAGGAAGAAACTGTCTCCTTAAGATGTTCCGAAATACATATGCGAATTTAATATTTAAGTTGTTTTTTGTGAAATGCGTGTCTAATTTAATTAAAAATTTTATTTATACTGGAAGCAAACAAGGCATCAATGGCGAGTGTAGAGCATTATTTTATGACTAAGAACAGGAGCAGCAAACCGTATGGCCGTACTTCATCTAACCAACTGCACAGATAAAGCAACACATAATCACTTATATACGTAACGTAAATAATATTTTAATGGCTTCGTACTCGTACGTTATCTACGTGTATGTGCGATTTATTTACAAATTAGTGTTATTTCGTAGAAATTCATCTACAAACTTTTGTTGTTCACTTTACAAGCAAAACTAATAATTGTGTCAGGATCTGCAGCAAACAACAAACGCAATAAGTTGCACTGCAGGCTGCATTGCCGAAAGTGGATTTAAGTAAACATGTACAACTGCAGTAATAAATTATATCGATTTGGAAAGCTACACACACTCATCTGTCTGTAATAAATTTAAATATACACGATGTTGACAAATTGTACACAACTTGGAATTGTTCAAAATTCCAAGAAAATTGCATCAACAACACTCACAAGGCACTCTACAGCACATCATTATATTCGTTATCCCAAAGACAATCGCTTAAAAAAGTCGTAAATTTTTTTTTTGTTTTTTTTTTATCCAGTTTAAGTATTTTAAACTGTTCCAGTTCAAATCCATTTCAACAATTGCAAATAAAGGCAACGCAGAGTAGTTTATAAACCAATAACTCTATCGTTAATTTACTGCTCTAATACCCTTCTCAAGAGGGAAAAGGATATCATTGGTAGTATGCTACAATTCAAATTTGCAAGCCTGACTTTAAGGTTATCCAATCAGCGTTGGTACCTTTGCACTGATCTGCTTTTCCAATACCCCCTTCTAGCAGTAGTTATGAGTCAATTACAGCTGTAATTTAAAAAATTAATTATTTTATTGGTTTCGTGAGACGTCTTTGGTCGGAAATATTATGAAAGTGATAGAAAACTGGCACCAGTCAGTGATGTGATGGAGCGCAGGCTTCCACATTGCCCAAAAGAAAAGAACAAATTCTTAAATATACTTTCAATAATAAGAGTGAGACAGCCTCGAAAGTCCTAGGGAAACGGTTTCTTCTGAATTTTTTTGCGTAGAAATTCAAGAAGACTTTGAGTAAACGAATTTTAAAAATCTGAAATATAACATGAAAATGAGGGCTACTCTTTGAAGAAATAGTAAGATGCCACACAAAACCCGATACCTTCTAAGTGTAAAGTTTCCCAGCCATATGCTTTCACAAAGTATTGATCATAGTTGCATATTAAGCTCTTTTAAGCCACTTGGAAAGAGTAGGTCTGTGCCAATCGAGAACAGCCACTGCTGCAAGAATTTGTGACAGTAAATTTTATAAAAATAATACTACACTGCCAGAGAAACACTTAACAATATGCCAGTTTTAAGGATACGAATTAAACCTCTTTTTGGAGCACCCTTTTGAACATTTTTAGCGGTGTCGACGCTTAAGTGGATGATTTATGAAGCAACTACAGCCACCAGCTTCTCCCTCGGCAATCGATTTAAATATATTTGCAAATAGAACTAAACACTTACGGCTACAGGATGCATATCCTTGTGAAGACATGACGAAACAAATTTAAATTAAAAAAATTAAATATTTTTAATAAACGAAACGAGCATATAAAAGTGTAACATGGAAACTTTGTTAAAATTTTACAAAACCAATACAATACTATTATTAGGAAACGATTTAAAGAAAAATTGAAAAGTTTTAATGCAATTTTGGAAAGCTGGTTTCATGCGCGACCAAAGCCAACATGCAACAGACAACTCAATTTGCTACAAACATCAAGATGGAACTAATCACCGTGTATCGATTATTGAAGCACGTAATTTAATTTGTTTTGTCTGTCTGTATTATTTTGCGATAATAAATGATGTACGTCTGGACGTCATTCCAAAAAAATATCAAATAAATTACAAGCAGCGGCTTCAAGTTGATATTGCGAATGAGCAACGACGAATTGTTGTACAAAAAAGTGTTTCACATAAATAAATAAAAAAAAAACACAATAATTCAACTTTTTCATCATTTTCCTTTTTAACTACAAAATTATGTACACCCGTAATGGAGGGCTGGGCCGAATGTTACTCGATTGTTATTTATTGGTTTGTAAAACAAGGACCCATAGGCAACTTGTCACCATTTTTTATGGCGAAGATGTTCTAAGGCAACTTGGCAATAAAACTGCCCTAAACGTTTACGACAGACACAATATTCTGTTCACTGGGGCAAAAGTATGAGAAAAAGTGCGCGAAAAAAGTGTGCCAACAGAGATGTGAACTCTCACTTTTATGTTATTAAACAATCTTGAACACAATTGAGCGAATTGTTAAATTAAAATATGATGGCGGACACATTGATCGATTTTAAACTGATAGATAGCAGGGATTTACAATACAGTGGCATGCAAAAGTAACGCATCAGAAAAAAATTTCAATATATTTCGCTCTTTTGGAAAAGAAATATTGAACCGATATTGGCGTAAATTACGGAGTTTGCCACATGCTGCAACGAATTGCCAAAGGATATTGGGAACTGTATATCCTGCTTACCATGGAGTAGGAAATGAGATGAATCCTTTTTTTGTTATCGCTTTGAGAATTAGTAAATCGATAAATTTTAAGGATTATTGCTGCACTGGAATCGCTTTAGAAACGTTGGCTTGGCTACACATATACACATAATTACTTAAAAGGCTGCTTTAGTGCCTTCAGTGAGATAAAGTCAGAAATGTAAAGAATATTGTAGGAAACTTATCAAACTCCTGCCGGAATTTCAATTTCCTCCAATATCAACAGTTTTCCCTTTAGAATTTCTGTTTCACTGTTGCAAAAAATATCCTGAAACAGTTTTTTCCAAATATTATTTTTATATGTTATTGAAACCAAACAACTCAACAAGCAAACAACTCATTATAAAGTTTTTTATTTTTTTTTTCTTTTTTTTGCTTACAAACATTATTATTTTTTTATACATTTTTAATTTTATACGAAATGGAAAATGTTGCGAAACTTTTTAATTTCAATTACATATGGGAGTAAATTAAAATAAATATGCTTTTTTCTACAGTCACTACCAAAAGCTGAGAACTAACAATTACGGCAGGGCTTAAAGTGAGAAAGTGCTCAAAACTTTTTTATGAAAAGAACTTTTAATGTGAAAAAGTTTAAAGCCAATTCTTCCGAAAAACTAAACGAAGAAGGATTGCGAATTGTTCTTATGTTCTGAGCAAAAGGTTGAGGGCAAATATTTGTTGAGTAGAGCCCGTTTGAATATGAAAATAAGCCAAACACCTGATTTAAGTAAAATCTTTATGTCTAATGCACTCAAGCACACTCGTACTTTCTACTCAAATCACTTGCTTGGATTGTAAAAACAGCAAAATGTGCATGTTTTCGCTCAAATAGTTGCAAATTGCATATGAATGCCCAGAAGGAAGCCTTGAGTGAAATTTCATATGTGAATCACTCAGCCAATTAAGTAAATTCTTGAAATTCTTGCATTTTAAAATTTTTTTTTTTTGCTCTTTGACGAATAAATTCCAAAAATAGATGTATTTTAAAAACGAGTTCTGCAAAAGAGTCTTGTAAACGAAAACTGGTTTGGAAGGATTCATAAGGAAATGATTACAATTCAACTCCTTTCAATTTCATTTGGATCAAATTTGCGGCTGCTGCTTTACTTACATTCAAATGAAACATATGAAAATACGGTTAAAAACAAGCTTTAGCATCTTTCAATTAAATTTAACATATACTTCATTTACTTTCCAATATTAAAAATTATAAAAATTATTGTTATTATGTAAAGTGAACATTTATATTAAAAGCACTCAATTTTTGAGTGATTCTCACACTCCACTTTAGTTTTATTTAACTTGTAAACAAAAGAGTGAAGTACGTGTGCAGCACCTAAAATTCTTATAAATTTATTAAATCGCTGCTTTGGTGAACATCTACGAGAATTAAAAATAAATGTTATTCCTTTAACTGCTGTTTCTATAACCCAGTTGAGCAAATTGGGCGGTTCATTTACATCAAAAGTGGTCAACTCTTTGAGTGCTTCTTATTGGGATTCTGTGAATCACTTATAAAATTAATTCAATGATTTTGATAAGAGTTTAATTTGTTAAGTTGAAGTGGCTGGAAATAACTCTGAGGGGATACGCCAACTTTCTCTGGACACCTCTGCTGTGAAAACAACGGGGAAGTACCGAAAACAAGCAAAAGAATTTTTGTTTGCTGTAAAAAGTATACAAATATTTCCTAAAGAATTTAATTAGTTTTTAATTATTAACAATAATATTTTGTCTGTAAACAAAAATAATCATCCCTCCACTTAACAAGAGAATAATTTGATAAGCGTTACCTTACCAACGATAAGCGTTTACTTTTACTGACCAAACGAAATTAGCTTCTTTTAAACCCCCTCGAATATCGTTCAAACATTTATTGCAAATGTTATTTTGAAAAGAATTACTGATTAATTGCTTCCTATTTTGCTTCCAATGGATGCGTAAATTGTACGAATCAAAAACAGACATCAAAGAGAAGGGAAGAGAGAAATTGATTTAAATTGTATAAAAATTTAATATTCTCGTAGCAGTAATTGAATTCATAAGTAAAGTGACAAATGAAATAATAAATAACGTATTTTTATTTTTAAAAGTTCACTGTTGGCTACTTTTTTAAAAAAGGTTCATTTAACTTTAACGAGGGGGCAACAAACGTATTGACATCAAACAGGCAGCCTCCTCAGAAGAGAACTTTGCCAATTTATTACTTGATTTTGCACTATAAAATATCAAAGAGGAAGCAAAATTCATATGCGTTGCGCTACAAGAACACAAAGTTCAATTCTTCTGCTCCATTTTTCACTTCTGCATCAACTACAAAAATAGCTTTTTTCTCCTGCTTGTGTTAGAGCAAAGGATGAACGCTGTAGTTCATCCTTAAGCGGTTGGCCGTAATAAAGTATAGCTCACTATGAAGTGTACAATCGATATCCTTTTTAATTTTATTTTTTCTCTCTTTTGATTTTCTTACTTTCAATCTCTTGGAGCAAACATGTCTCTGTTGGCAAAAAAGGTTTTGCATGAATTATTTAGTAACCTCCACATCGAGTTTTATGTACAAACTACAAGCACTTCCTCATCAGCGTGCTTACTATTGTAAGGGCACACGCTCTCTGAATTTACTTTACTATGCTGCATTTAAAAATTTATTTTATGACTTGAATAAAGCTTTAGGCCACAAGGACTAGACCTCAAAGACTCTTCTTTTTGCAACTTTAATAGAAGAGGAAACCGTGTCCTGATTGCACCATTTTCCCTTAATTTAAATGACATTTAAAACTTTCCATGCATATTATGGTAATCGGAAAAGTCTCTTTGTATTTTGTCTCATCAACAACTGATGAGATTGAAGCAATCCAACGAAAAATAAGGGCGAGAACTGATCAACAGAAAGGACTTTGTCTTCCATCAGGACAACGCTAGACCACATACATCTTTGATGACATAGCATAAAATGGGAGAGCTTGGCCTCAAGAGAAGCGTGTAAAAATTACTTGTCGCAGTTTTTCGCCGAGAAACCAGAAACGTTTTACACTGATGGAATAATGCCTCTAGCGGAAAAAGGTCAAAAATGGCATTAAAATTTATTATAAACATAAAACAAAAAATAAGTTGAAGTATGATTAAAAGTAGGAAAAAAGTTTTTCAACTACCCAATATATTTAATTATGCAAATATTTGCTAAATTCTGTATTGGAAAATATCAAAAAAAATTTATTAAGCTAATAAATATTTTATGCACAAACACAGGCAACTGCTGTTCATGGCTAAAATGTCCTGCCGTAAACAGCACGGCGTTTTTACGTAAGAGCTTACGTCATAACTCAAGCAAAATATGTTTTGGAAAGACCTCACGAAATAATTTAACTTTCAAATTTAAACTAATAAAACTAATTTTTCAAGGAACAGGATTTGAAAGGATTTAAGTATCATTTCTATATTGTAGTTGTAAATTTTTAAAATAAGAAAATTTCCACTGTAGAAATCATATGAATATCACAAGGATAATTGGATTAGAAGTTTTCTTTTCTTTTTAGGCAATTTTCAAAATAAACTTTTTCTCTTGTATTTCAATTTCTTGCTCCTTTGAAGTACGTGAATTCATGTTCTCAATTTCCTGTTAGGTTTTGCATAATTTCTATTTTCCTCCAAACTTTCGTCATTACAAGTATTTTCATCATTTTCCATTTTAGACGAATATTTTCCTGTGAAAATTTTAATAAATTGTGCTCAAAGACGACACAAATTGCATACAGAGAAATAAACTTTCAATGCAAGTTTCGTGAACAAACGCATGTGGAGTTGAAGGGGACAACGACAAAAATCAAAAAAGTATGATTATTGACTAGAAAAGACAGCGGGGTTTCTATTCAAGGCTCCGCCTGTCATATGTGATTTCAGTTTTTAATACTTCACTATGAACGACCTCTGTTGTGTTGAGGGGACATCAATTGCCAGTGTCGATGTCGATGGGACAAAACAGAGCTAACAATTTCCAAAAGCATACTTTTTAAGTTTTCACGAAGAGCTTTTCTTCATGTTTGTTGTGTGGCTTAAGCTCGAGCCGTGTTCTTGTATTGCGAAGTGAAACGACTCATTCGTTGCTACTCGCTACTAATCCTTTATAATAATCCATCTCAGGTTTCTGTAAAGTATTTCCAATTTAGCAGACAAACAAATTGAGTAAAGAGTTTCCAAAACTGAGCTGGATTGAATATAAAGTGTTTCAAAGCTGACTGAAATGCGTCCTGCAGTACAGTCACAGCAAGCAAAACTCGAACACTACAAAGGACCCATATTAATTAATTAGGTACAAAATTAGTACCAAATCACATTAAAGTAATAGGAATTAAATGGAAACAATAAATTTGAAACTATTATATATCAATGTGAAAAACTTTTCCTGTTATGTGATCTCCAGCGTAAACACAGTGAAACTCTACAGATTAATGTGGTATCCTATTAATTTTACATAGGTCACTTGAGATTATATCTTCTAGAATATATAATATTATTTTAATTGTTTACATTTTAAATTACTTTTTAGGATAAAGTTCAATTGATTTTATAGTGCAATCATATTAAGTTTCAATATCTATTTGAAGAACTATTAAAGTAATGTGACCAACATAATGTGACCACTACGTTAAAATACAGTCTTGCTAACGCTGAGTTGCGCGCATAGTATTAAAATAATAGCAGTAACCGACTATAGATTCAAATGTATTTTAAAGTGATCTGTAAAATAATCCCAGTTAGTATTAACTCCATGGAATATTTTTCTGAGTGTACTGACATGAAAACTGCCAAATTTTAATCCAGTCCCCGACTTCGGTTTCTCTTTTTCAATTTTTATGGCCAATTCGATTAATTTTAGAAGAACGGGCTTTCACTAAACGGGCTGACTGGCTTGTCAACTGAACGTCAAAAACAAAAGTGAAGACAGAATGCACACCACAAAGCCGATTTGTGCTCTTTGGTATATTTCCCGCAAGCGATTTTAAAAATCCATGCCAATAAAAGCTTCGCCGACGTAAATCTGTTGACATTTGAACCATAAAGGAAATTTAGGATTTAATATTTAAACCTTTTTCTTTTTTTAACATATTTTTGATAATAATTTTTGTTTGCATTGTGTTTTAATATAAACACTTGTTACGTTTTTTGTGAGTCATTTGCAGTGTACGCAGTTGCTGGTGTGTTTGTTGTTCGTTGGCCCAAATTGCCTAAATGGCAAAATAAACTTTTCTTAAGACCTTTTGCACACATAATGGCCTAACAAGTATTAAAATTTAAAGGGGGAAAAAATGAAGACGACAGCAATAAAGAGAGTGAAAGGAAAATAAACAAACTGTAACCATCAAAATCTACTTTTAAACAAGGTTAACAACAACTAAAATATAATGGTCCCCAAGGAATGGCTTTAATATGAGCAAAGCGGAGCTCTCTTAACGCACACAGAACCGAACGGGCTAGACTACGTACTCGTATGTGTAGTCATTGTCTAGGGTTGGGTATTTGGCCTTGCATTGTGCTTCGTGCGAACGTTTAAATTTCGAATCCCTACACAGACTTGCCTTAAACTTTACTTTTAGACAAAATGGCCTAAACGAAGGGAACAACTTAAAGTAAATGTATTTTTACTTAATAAAAATGTTTTATATTTTTTTCTATCGATAAATATGTTGCATATACACTGGTATTTAAACTGCCCGACCTCTTCCACTTGTTGGTCTCACATACTTTTTATTTTCTCACGCACAAAAAGCCACATAAATCAGTTCCCAGCTAAAATGAAATGCTGAGTGGAGAAAAAGAATGTTTATAATGGATGCACTACAATTGGCCTACAAAATGATATTATTTAAAATGTGGGCATTGAAAGGGTGGAAAGATTTGGCCAGCACGTGGCCAGTAACACGGTTACTGCACAGAAAAGAGCCCAGCGAAGAAAAAATGCTGCCCGGGCCGGTGAAAATGAAAATTTTTTTAATTTCTACGAAATTTGAAGTGGTTTCCAAAATATTAAAAAATTAATTTTGATTCAACATTGTCTATGGAAATCAGTCACGTTCGCCATCACATCATCTACCTTTTTATATTAACTGGTTAAAATATTTTGCCCACTGAGTCTTTTGGCTTCTACAGGCATCGTCACTCACAATCCGGGTAATCTGAACAAATAAAATATTGCTAACAGTGGGAGGTTCAAAAGGGTTTACTGACGCATTTAATTGATGCTGAAGCATTTCAATATATTCGATAACACTTTTAACTTTTCAAGTGACGACACCTTGGAACTGTCACTTCAAATACAGAGGATGGAAAACCGAAAACCAATTGAGAATTGAGAAAACACAAAATCGTAGCCAGTTTTATTCGATATGCATCAAATTCATCAAGTCAGGCATTGGCTCGCAACAAAAGTATCCTGGAACGCCCCTTAAGACGAATATAAAAATGCGAAAATTTTCTTAATAATATAAAACGTCTTTAATTTTAAAAAAAAAAAAAAAAAGCTCTTACGACATTTCCGCATATTGACCACACTTGGGAATAAATTTCATGTTCGAATAAAAAAAAAAAATTATATAAATTGAGAAGAATTTGAAAATATTTAATTAAAGAGTTGGCATTAATTGCTTGCCCGGTTACATTTAAATATGAATAAGAACAAGAATAACCTTGTGATCCCATGCAACAAATACGTGGCACTTTCGCAATTGGTAAAATGAATTGCAAAAATAAAATCTTTTTAAGAATAGAAATATTCCCATTGCGAAAACTTCTCATGAGGGTGCATCCCTTACAAGAAAAATTGCGCACGCAATTTGCACGGACGAGATCGGTTTACATTTACAGAGTAAAATGGTTCACACATGCATACGAGGGAAGTTAAAAGGCATACTAAAATGGCATCAGCACTGGTCACTGATCACACTGTCATGTCACTTGTTCACTTCCATGGGAAAAACCTAGTTCAAACGAGATCGATTGAAGGACGAGTGATAAAATTCTAACGATCGCTACAAAACTTGTAAAAGAAACTAATAAAAAAACCAAAATTAAGAATTTAAGAACGAGCATTTATAGAAAGGGTGCAAAGGGTTCAAATTAACATATGAGGTTTATTACTTTGCAGGCCACACAGCTACACGATTACAACTCTGCTTTAAACATATTCGTCAGAGTAGAAAACCGCTTATATAATGTTGTTTTTCCAACAGAAGCCACGACTACTCCTCTACGAATGTAGCTTGACAAATTAACGGGGACAGTGCTCTCACATGATTGTATGATTTATTTAACAGCTGACGACACGGCCCTAAATAATATATTATAAATGATTAACACTTTTTACGCCTTTAAATACGAGATTATTGAGTCTGGCATCATTGAAGCAATCAGTATCTGGTTTAATATGATGTTGCTGGCATTTTGAAAAGAATTAGTCATCAGGAATCGTAGTTCTGCACTCATGAAACCTGCTGAGTTACATGTACTTCACTTGAGAAGGGCTCAGCTGTTGTGAAGGACACACTCAACGTTTATATGGGAGTTGAACCTGTGACCCCTTGACTAGTGGCATGCTTCCAAATGTTAAATATTCAATGATTCAAGACGTCAATTGTAGTTGGCAGGCTTGTATTTGTAGGCTAATACCGAAAGAATTATTTGTGTCATCAGAATATGACCGCTACATATATAGGAGAATAGGGTGACGGTTTTATTCAAGGCCGCCGAAAGAGCTTGTATGTGCTCAAATGTTTATTATTATTGCTTCCTGATGTAGGGTAACTACACCTGCCTTGCTTGACAAATTTCATATTAATTCGTTTTATATTTTATTGTCTGCCGCAGGCTGGACTCGTCGCCATTACTTTCGAACTTACTGCTTCTGTAAGTGCCTCTCTTCCCACCATTTCTTTTTATAATTTTAAATAAAACAAAACAAAAGAAAACAGTTTGAATTACAAAAATTTTTATTGGAAATAAAGTTTTCCCAGAAGCAGCTTTTAAGGTCGTAAAACTACTGCTGGCAAATAATGTTTTACTTCGTTGGTGCTAAATTGGCAGCGCCCTGTAAGAATAACTACATTTTTTAGTCTATCGGGAATAATCACAAATATTCAAATATTTTGATTATTTTCGCTTCCGCTATAAATTTCTCCTGAGTTAGCCAATCTGGGCACGCCCACACCCCCCCCCCCCCCCCCCCCCCCTTTGGATTAAATTTAAAAGTAAATTATTTTTCTAAAATTTTCCTACCAACCTTTACGAGCCGTTTGCTAAAAAGCAAATATAAAAAGCTGCATTTTTCACGAAAACCTTGATTTTAAACAATGTTTGGCTTTTTTTTTCTTTTACGAGAGTATAAAAAACAAAAAAAAAAAAAATCATATATTTTTCCTAACAGCTGCATGGGGAAAAATTGAAAATAAGAGAAATTTATATAAATCAAGTAGAGCAAATAAATAGAAGAATCTTCTAAACTTGGCCGTAAACACAAGAAACAAACTACCTGCCTCCATTTATTTCGAAAAACATCTTTTTTCTCGTTTTCTTAGTGCTTTTACGTTTGCTTTTAAAGGAAATGTACATTCATTACTGAAAACGGAAATGTATTTTTTATTTTTTGCTCTGCTGATTTTATAAGTATTGTTAACGTATGTTACTTTAGATGAATCGCAAGTAAGAAGGAAAAATATATTTACAAAGAAAATGAAATATATTTAAAAAGAAAAGGAAAATTGTAACGAGCCAGCTCGCTTTAACTTTTATAGCAGCCTCACTAAAAATGTTCATTTCTAAACGAGCTTAAATTTCAAGACAAAAGTGGCCACACGGAAGCGGGCAAGCTGGCAAATTAGTAACCATGAACCACTTTCGGGTCTTGAAAAACCAAAGTGGAACCGAATGGCTTGAAAACGATTAAAACCGCAGATAGCAAGGAGAATTGTAACGAGCCAGCTCGCAGCCTCACTTACATGTTCATTTCTAAACAAGCTGAAATTTCAAGACAAAAGTGGTCACACTGAAGCGGACTAGCTGGCAAATTAGTAACCATGAACCCCTTTCCGGTCTTGAAAAACCAAAGTGGAACCGAATGGCTTGAAAACGATTAAAGTCAAAGAGAAAAAATTACAGTGAGAGAGCTTTCATTTCCTTCCATTTCCTTTAGTGTTTACAAGCCTCTCGCCACCTCATGACCAATTTGTTGAAGCCTTTCCGATAGCAATCGCCAGGCGTTAAAAATAGAATTAATATATTTTTACAGACCGGAAGGAACTCTTTCGAATGAACACACAGCAAAGAAATAGTTTTCAAATATAAGATATATGAAAACGCGCCGAAATTTAAAAACGTCCCTACCCCAATAATTTACTTTAGCAGTGAATTAATTTTTCTTAAGCCCCAGAATTCCCTTTCAGACCCTCAGGCCCTTCTATTTATAGCCCAGGCGAACATTTAGTTTCTATTCATACGAAATTTAAAGTAGCCCAAAAGCTTTCCAAAAGCAACCAGGGAGTTTCACTCACGTCTTTTAAGAGGAGCACCTATGGAATTGCGTATTTGTGACAGCCATTTTTTGATTTATTTCCTTTCCAAAATTAAAACTTGCAACAGAAGATCGCTGATGGATGTATTATATAATGTCATTAGTTCTTAGCTCGGGGCCAGCGACATTACCTTCAACTCTTGTAAGAGATATTAAAGCTTATGAGAAAAATTCATGACTTTTTTTCTTGTGTAGCGGTTTAAGTACAAAATTAAGAGGAAATCAAATTCCACGCCTCGAATAAACAATCCATAGTTGTTTGTCGACGTGTGTTTTTTCTCGCTAGTTCTGACATTCAAATTTTTCGCAAAGTTTAGAAATTTTCCAGTGTTTTTTCTGAGAAATCCCTTTTGGTTATTGAACGCCCCGAATGCGAGCGGAAAGTAAAGAATACGTAAAATATTTTGGTTTACTTACATTCTGCAATACCTACTCTTAACACCGCCCCTAATTTCACCCTTTCTTAATTGATATTAATTTAAATTTAATTTACTTACGATTTCCCTATTTCATGCCAATCATTATGATTTCACTCGAATCATTAATTGGCAAGAAAAATATTTCTTGCGAGGATTATGGAACAGCTCAAAACAAGTTTCAAATAAGGTGGCAATAAAGTCATCTCTTCAATGCTGTATTTTTAATAACTTCTTTTTAATTTTAATTTTGGTTTCTTTAATATTCTTAAAATTCAAAATGGCACGCTTGCCCTTCTTAAGGATCATTTCTTTCTTTTTCTATAATTTTATTTATTTTAATAATTTTTCTCACACATTTGCTGGGAATAACATTTAACGGTAATCAGTTTCACGGGAAATGCAATATAGACGGAAATGAAAAAAGTCAAGGGGAAAAGAGGTCATGGTAGTGAAGATTATCTGCATAAGATTTACGACTTGCATAGATATTCTACAAGAGGCTCATTGAAATGTTTTACTTAAACCGCGAATAAAAATGTATTAAAATTTAATTTTGAACATGACAATAGTTCTATGAATTAATAGTTGCTGTTGTGTTAAGCATTTATTTTCCTTTATGTCCTTTCGTCTATATTTTAGTTGGCAAGCATACAGCCAATACAGAAGTGGACTCGAAAATTAGTACATTTAAATTGATTGTCTTTTTTTTCTTGATTTAATTTTAATATTATTGATAATTCTCGTTTGGTTTTAACTGGAAATTGCTTAAAGCTGTCGTTGTTCGAAAAAAAAAACATTTAGTAGTAGCTTAACTAATGATGTACATCTGCATGATGTGAAATGGGCTAGTCATAGCGAGCAGCTGACCTCGTAAAAACTATCAATTTCAATGTATTTTTAAGTAAAAAATTGAAATTCCCCCGAATATGAATTTAGCTTTTTACTGTCATTTATTAAATAGATATAATGTCTATGACTCGGAAATGGAAACACAAAATTTGACACATATGACCTCTGGCAAAATTTTATATAGGTCCAAATTTTATATTAGCGAATTTGTGATAAATAACATATTTTAAAATATATATATATAAAAACATGGTTACGAGTGGAAAGCAATTTAGTTTGGCAAATGTGGTTTCTGGTTTTGAAAAATTATCTCTGTTTTTCGCCAGACAGGATGAACTTATTTTCAGTACCAAGCCTGTACCAAGTACCAAGCCAGTACTTTTCAACAGTTCATAGAAGCCATGAACTCGCTTAGCACGACATTTACGTAATACGTAGCTATCACGTTATATGAGGGCTACTCGTATACATTGTGTGAGCAAATTTTTGCTTTCCCCCTTTTTCTTTACTTAATTAAATTATGTATTATTTATTTATAGATTATTTTTTTTTAAATAAATATTGCGTTTTAACGAAAATTTCAATAAGTCCTTTTTATTTTGAATGAAGTTTTTATGCCAAAATTGTGCCAACATGCGCCATTGCCTGCTGCCTGGAGTGAAATTTGCTTATTGCCCTAAGGTACATAATAATTTGCTTTGCGGGGAATCCCCTCGAATCGCTTTTAAAATACATATACAGAAAAAAAGTGTATAGGATGCACATATAAAAAGTATATGTTTAAATTGTAGTAACTTTAAAGGCCTTGAATAGATTTGTGTATTCACGACACATGGAAACATTGTATAATATCCTTTACGAGTTTCTGTTATACATCTAACATGTTATACAATGCATTAAAGGAAGCTTCAAGTAGCAGAAGTAAAAACTGAATTTACAAAAATATTAAAAAATTAATTAATTAATTATTTGTTTTTTTTAAGAGGAGCTACGAGAATATGAAGATTATAAAAAAAAGATTTTTTTTTGGTTTCCTGGCAAAAATCAAAATAAAAATAAATTTATTTTGCCTTACTTGAACGAAGATCCTTGATTAAAAGTTTCTTATTAGTGTGGCAGCTGGGGAAAGAAATTAATGGGAAATATTCCTCTGGGCTAAAAAACCTGATTTATTAAATAGAAATAATAATTATCGAAAATAAAAAACAAATCCTTTAAGCAGCTAAAGGAGTTCGGCTCCTTAGGCGGGGCTGAGCAAGTCTAGAGAATATAAGAATTACTAATTTGCCTTATATTTTTGGCTTTTGTGAATAAACTCTGCTTGGAAAACTTATTCGTAATAAAGAGTTAATTTGCGGCTCGAAGTTTTATATAGTTTTTCTTAAGTTTTGTCATTAATATGGCAATATCTCGCTTTTATATAATATAAAACCTTCCTACCTCTGGGTGAAAGCACTTACTTTTATTGCTCGAATCTATCCTTTCATAGTCATCATTTGTTCTGTATTTTCCACAATTTAATCAAGTTAATTGACTTGTTAATATTTTATTAGAATTGGTTTTACGCTTTCCTAGTTCACTTCAGCCAAATTTGCTTTTCATTATTTATTTGTGTTTTACTTTCCCGTGTTTTAGATATTCGAAGTGATATGCACTCGAACTTTATGATTAACAAATGGGAGGCAGGAGTAAAACAGCTAAGCTGAAGCAAAAATCCTTGTCACTCAGTGAAATTGTATGTTATATCACACCAAAAATTTTCCATTTCCTAATAGTTTAATTGCTGTTTTCCTTTTTTCCCCTTTTTTTGTTTTTTGTTTTTGTTTTTTTTTTTTTTTTTTTTTAGAGCTTAATTTTTATTTTTGGAGACATTGTGGGATATTCAAGTGCTTCACGTTTTCAATTTCACTTTAAATAAATAAATTCATTTCATCTTGCATTTTCTACTTCACTTCTGTTTTATAACAAACATTTTATGGTTTGTGTGGCTGAAGGTCTCAGCCAAGTTCCCTTAACAAACTTGTAAAATTGTATACTGCATTAGTTTTAATAGACTGGAAACAACAATATTAGCTTAACACACATAAACTTTTATTTTATTATTGTATTAGTTTGGCTTTTCCTTTACAATTCCATCACAATTCTCAATGGCTTGAGCATTCCATGCACAATTTTAGCTAAAAGTAATAAATTTTAATGGTGCAAAGCCACATTGAGAAAATTATTTGCACTAAGAAAAAAACTAAGATAAGCACTTTACAAAAGAACTGCAAAGGCAACCGAAAAGGTAAAATAAACACACGTTCACCAAACAAGACGAATTTGGGTTAAAGCACACGATTATTATTTAGCATACATGACAACTAAACTGGCGTTTAGATCGCTTTCTTACATGTAACACGAGCACACACTTTTGCATTCATAATAAAATAATAATTATTTTTTTATTTTTTTTTTTATTTTCTACAATTTAGATTGGCTTTTAATTGTTATCCTTCGAGAACTGAAAACGTTTAACCGACGCTCGTTTTCTTATTTATTTAGATATTTCAAAAAATTTTTTCTAACAAAAATAGTGAAACTGCTTTACTGAAAGTACGACAAACCTTGCAAAACCACGACCATTTCTATACTAAAGGATTTTTCATTCATTGTCAGTCATCGTCTCTACACGAAGTTGGAAAGAAAACAATGCATGTTTGCTGAGAATATTTATTTTTGTAAAGGAAATAGAGAACAAAATAAAAAATTGGCTCCTTTTAAATAGTCAAAGGATATTTAACGAATACTTTACGAAGCACATTTTCTATTATTAAAGAAATAACACATGTGATGGGTGTTACAATAAAGTGTACCGAATGTATTTAAGTATTTATGTGTTTGTGTGTGGTATGTGTGCATGTGTGCATGTGTACATGAAGCAACTCACACAAGAGACAGCTGCAAAAAAGAGAGCAGTTTTTTAGAAAAAAGCAAAGGATAAGTGTTGTCAGGCTGGTGGGCTTTAATTCCATACGAAAATCTTATTTACCTTTTTTCTTATTTTTGCTGCCCTTCTCTCCTATAGAAATTATTTCATTTTATTCGTTCCCTGTAAAGATGAATTCATATTCGTAACAGAAAAGCTTAGAAGTATAAAGTGGAAACTAGGCAGACCTTTAAGTATCCAATGAGGAAAGGACATTTCGCCTGAAAGGACATTTCATTTTTTATGTAGAAAAATATATAGAAAATATTAGAAAGTATTTCCTTTTATTCGTTCCCTGTATAGATGAATTCATATTCCTAACAGAAAAGCTTAGAAGGATAAAGTGGAAACTAAGCAAAACTTTAAGTTTCCAATGAAGAATGGACATTTCGCCTGAAAGGACATATCATTTTTTATGTGGAAAAATATATAGACAATTTTAGAAAATATTTCATTTTATTCGTTCCCTGTAAAGATGAATTCATATTCGTAACAGAAAAGCTTAGAAGTATAAAGTGGAAACTAGGCAGACCTTTAAGTATCCAATGAGGAAAGGACATTTCGCCTTAAAGGAAATTTCATTTTTTATGTTGAAAAATATTTATTTGCTTTCATAATTTAATCATCGGATTAAACTAATCCATACTGAAGCTAAAAAAAAAAAGGAATAAATCCGTAGTAACTGATAGCTTTCATTAAACTTAAAGCAGCTGTATTGATTCCTCTAATGGGGAGAACAAAAACAACAACAAGTTCCAAGCTGATAAGAAAAGCCTTTCAAAATCTTTTTAAATATTTAAAAATTTGCTTAGTTTGATCACGCCCACTGGAAATGTATAATTGCACACAACAACTGTGATAGAAACTGGAAATCGTATGAGAAAAATTAAAAAAAAATTTTTTTGCTGTAGAAGTTTTTGTAAATTGTAAAATTTTACAACTTAATTAGACAACATTTATATTAAAAAGGCTCTGAGTTCTTCATAACGTTAATGTCGCCCAGGTCGCTGCTCAGCAGTTCTACATTTTTCGACAAAATTTTATCTCACAAATTCCAACTAAACCAAGGATGACTCCGTTTACTGCCAATTAACAAAAATATTCCTCATGCAAATGAAATAGTAATCGGATTTGTGTCCTCATTTTGATTATAAAAATATCATTTCAAAATCTTAAGCTAAGTACAATTGCCACAGCACGACGACAGGGCATTAAATGCCGCTGGCTAATATTACACTCCTGTGCCCATTGCAAAAATATTCTGAAAGTGAAAGCGGCATCATAAATATGATATTCACAAAAATTTTATATTACAGAAAATTAACTGAATTATATAAATATGCTTTCAGCAAAGTAAAAACGTTTTTCTGAATTCTATAATCGTGTGTAACACTTACTTTATGCAGTTCTCTGCTGTTAAATAAAATAATAAAATTCCAAAATCGCATAATTCACTTTTTATAGTATTTTACTTGCAGCAGCATTTCTGTTCATCGTCGCTTATAAATATAAAAATTAGAATTATCCACAGCTACCATGTACCTGGTAGGCTAATCTCAATTTCTCAAATGTATTAGTACGTAATAAAAGCCAACAGAGCTTTTTTGGGGAAATAATTATTAATATTGGAATCATGGTTTTCGGGGGTTTTGTAATAACTTTTCTTCACATGAAGGAAATCAACCTGGCAACATATTTTTAACTCTCTTCTCTTGCGACATAAATAAAACAGAAGAGCACATGAAGTCCTTCGAAAGAGACTTAAAGAGACTAAAAACAAAGAGAGCACTTTTTTAAATGAAGATAACAGAAGCTTAAACGCTACTTGGCCTGGTAGGTGCATAACCCACCAATCAACCGCTACTCAAATTAGGAATATGAATCCTTTTTAATCGCTCAAAGGCCATAAAGCAATATGATAAACACGGCATTTCTTGAATCGAGAATTGCATTGAATCTTTAGATATTTTTCTGCTCTCCCACGTGCAAGATACAATGTATATAACAATGTCAAAATCTGCAGCGTTAAGTGAAGCGCTGCATACAGCCACATAACTTAGAGTATAGAGAGTAACGTTAGCTGAAGCAATAAGTCCGCAATTTATAAATATACCGTATTTTTTAACATCTTTTGTATTATCGATTTTTAGAATATTTAAGAGACGAATGCACAGTGACTGGTTACTTCACCGTTGCCGGCAAGCATTTATCATTTATGAACTTGTTAGCAAATACCGCCTGTAGCATTATTGCCAACCGCCTGTAGCATTATTGCCAACCGCCTGTAGCATTATTTCATCGCCGTAGTGAAGCAATTAAAAAAATTACTACTAAAACGCTACTTAACAACACCTATTTTAATACCAGAGTTGCTTCCAAATCACTACCACTACGACTTTCTTACAAGTTGGCGATAACGCAACGGATGAGTAGCAGCCATACATGTTCTTCTGCAAAAACAGAAAAAAATGGGAAATTTACAATTTGGCCTCTATTTGGCTGATACTATTATGTTATATTAATGGTCGTCCACCCACTTTACAGTTTAAAAAATTAATGTCTTACAGTTCATACGGTTCTGAAAATGAATAGATTTATTATCTTTAATACGTCAGCTAAAATTTATTTTAGTTTTTTTAAAATTATATTTAAGCAATTGGACATTTTTGTAAAATACAATTATTTTATTAATAACTTTATATGACTTGCAACTCAGGATGTCTATTTTAAGAAGACTTGAAGGATAGAAAGTTCCCGAAGGGAAAGCATGTAGTCATCATCATGTATTTTATAGGCATATTCGATTCATGACAAAACTTCCATTACAAAATACTCCAGGTGGCATCCATCGTCTATATAAAATGAAACGGTCATGTTTGCTGGGCAAATAAAAAATAATGTAAAACTGTTTTTGGGGCATGCGGACTCTTTGCCGTCTCAAATAAAGGAGCATAAAGAATGTCTCTGCAGAGAGTCGTTAACTAGAGTATGGATACCAGTGTGACCAGATGACTAATTAGATTATATTTTTACCACTGAGATTAAATAAAATGTATTTGAAATGCCTTTTAATTGGAGAATTCGGATTTCGGCGGAAGAGGTTATAAATGTTTAGGTTTCATCTTTAAAATGTTTAATAACTTAAGACCAACAAAAATTGAAATGCAGGGGGTAATTGTGCTAGTGGCTTTAAAGGCTCTTGTGAGCAACTCAAGAGGAAAGAGTTGCTACTTGTGTGTATACTCAAGAGTTACGAATATTCGGGTATTCTTATTTACATTTGTATTGATGTGTAAACAGTAGTCACGCAATTAACTGTAACACAATTTCATTAACTTAAATAAGAGAAGCTGCTTATCGAATCATGCTATAGAATAGCTACGTATCAATTTGTCAGACGGATTTCAACCCCATTTGGATCATTACATGTAAAGAAGGCTGGTGGTTTTGAAGATGACTCTGTACTACTTAAGACATTATTGAAGAATTTCGATTTGGAAAATTAGTGTTTTCTGCCTTTACACAAATAAAGAAATTTCAGGGAAAATGATCATTCAAAATGCTTATTATATTACTGAAATAACAAAAGTGTTTTCTCATATAAATGCACTTTTGTAAAAAAATGCATTAAAAGCTGCTTTTAGTATTTGTTTTTTTTTTAATACGTATTGAATTGCAATCGAAATTAAAAACGAGTTGCAAATGCATTATCGAAATCCAACCACTAGGAATCCTAGAGAAAGCTGATTACTTTAGAGCCGCGCTTTTTTTCGGGTCTTCTGATAAATGGTCTTGTGAAACTTGCTGGGTAAAAAGACAGAAAGTGCAAAATTGACGCCAATTATGATATTACATTTATTTTTACCATCTTCCAATTGTGTTATAAAATAATAATTTAAGGTGTCTCTTTTTAAAAGCTTTTTATTTAAAATAAAAATGAACGAAAAAGTAAAATAAAAATAAAAAATAGGAAATTAAAAAAAAATAGAATTAAAAAAAACTATAGTAGATTTATCGAGTCACAAAAATGCATTTTTATTACAACCAAGAAAAAAAACCAAAATGGTCACACTGATAAAAGTACACATTTATTATTTTGTAGTAAATACATGCATATGTGTACATACACATCCATACATCTGTGTAAAACGCAATCGCTTTAAAAATCAAAATGCAAAAAGGCACACAATAAATAAAAAAACAGATCACAAACGCACGCATAACAGAGAAGTACGTATGAGCTTTTATGCATGTGTGCGTGCACGTAAGCCCCACCGCATGTACGAATTGTTGAATATTCAATCAAAGTAATACATAATCATTGATGGCACAGGTCAATGAATTAATGTGTCAAATTTTAAATCTTTTTAGATGAAGAGAGTTTAATAAAAAACACGATAAATCTTGTTCGGCGCAAATAACGGTGAATCAAATGTAAAAAAGAGCTTTCGTCTTTTGACGATTTACCAAATTAAATATGTATGAATGGATATGCATATACACATGTATTAACACAGCCGATTAAGTGGATACAGCAGCATACACCTACATACATACATCCATCCATGCATACATCCATCCATACATACAAATGTATAAACATACATATATGTATAGTGATAAAATGGGATCGTTGTTCAGATACAAAATTTACATTCTTTCTTGAATGAGAAAAACAGAAGAAGAAATTAATTCAAAGCCTTTTCACTTTATTGCTTTGCCCAAAATAAAGAAATAAAGACTTTTGAGAGCGCGCGTGTGTGTGTGTATAGGTATTTGTTTATCGTGTTGAATGCCTAAATGTTTCAACGTGAATTGATTGGATATTTTATATTTTTGTTCTGCTAATTAAGAGAAATTGTTATTAAGCAGGTTATCAAGAATTTCAACATTAAAATTTTATGAAGCATTCATTGTGGGTGCACATACGCACGTGCATATAATAAAAATATATGACTCGTTGCCGCGCAATGTTGCGTATGAGTAATGATTCTAATTAATCCCAAACAATAATTCCTGTCGACTAATACGCCTCGTTGTTATGTTGACTTTGCTAAAAGCAGACAAATGTTTAAAGAATACATATGTATGTATGTATTGTATGTATGTACATATTGCTCTAAAAATTAATAAAATTAAAGGTGCTCTTTTTTTAATACAACAATTTATGTTTTAGTGTACTTTTCAGTATTTGGTTGTTGTTTCAAGTGTACCATCTTCAAGAAAATTAAATAAATATTTTCCATCTTTAAATTTTATTTGATCTTTTTTATATGTATAATGATTTTAGTGTTTCAAGGAGTAGGAGATTATTACATTTGAAAAATACATATACAGTATAATCTGAATAGTCGGGACAAATGAAAACCAAGTGGTGTACGAAATATCAAAATGTCCAAATTTTCGAAACAAGAGAACAATTAAAGCAGTTTTTTTTGTAAATATATATGTATGTATTGTGTACATATATATTCTCCAATAATTGATTCAAAGTCATCATCTTCTTCAGTCTCATCATCATTGCTTCCAGCTTCGTCATTCAACGAATCATTTACCTCAGTAGTATTAAAATCTCAGGTGCTAAATCAACAAGCAAATCAATTACTTCGTCAGAATCGCTACGTGTCAGTCTTGTTAAAGGAACTTCATCATCTGTATCCCATTCGTATTCATAAGAAATTTTATTTAAGCACTTTTTAAGAATTTTTGGCCCAACTTTATGCCAAGCATTGCAAATCAAAAAGGCCACGACTTTTAAAGTAAAAGTTTAAAGAGCAGCTACGAGATTTTCTGAACTTGATAAAATTTCTGACAAAAAACTTTTGCGATAATTAATTTTTATTGCAAAGCGAAAGAAATAAGTGCTGTCCGAAAAAATTATGCTGTCCGGATTATAGAGTACTGAATGGTAACAAATTCTGTTTCCGGTATGTCGCCTTGTACGGATTTTCAGCTGTACGAAATATCGAGATTATACTGTATATTATATAATTTATAAAAGAATCGAGGAAAAAAAAATTATTAAACATTTAAAGTGCCATGAAAGAATAATAACAGTACACACAAAGAAAATAGAGAAATTAGAGGTGCTTGAGCACCACATTTTAAGGGGAATTATATGTGGAACTACAAGGTCATACATGTGTGCGTTCATATTTTGAAAACATATTATTCTAGTCAAGTATGTAAATATGAACCGTATAAAGGAAACATTTTTGGTGTAAAGGAGTAACTCTAAAGTATACAAATGGATAACATTTCCAATCTAACAAAATGTGGCTAATTCTAAAAGAGAGTATGGCTAGACATGAGAAGAAAAGATATGCTTCTTTCTACTTACTTTTAGTGTGCTGTATGGAAGCCTCTTTTGAAGAGTAATTCCAGATTGCGAGATAGTTCCTTCTCGATTGATATGATTCACTGTTATAGGATTCGGCGCTGTGTCCTGCTGGCATTAAAGCGCTTTAATGCACTACAGTTCCATAATACAATTATATATGTAGTGTGCTAATTACAGAATGTCCGATACTTAAGATGCACTGCATTCACATGATGCAATTTTTCATTGCATGCCATTTTTTTTTTTTTTATTGCCAAGAAATTTTAAAAGCAATTGATGTAGCAAAAAAGTGCTTTTATGACGTTCATCGTTATGTTTTCATTTATACATCAACATGTCCTTTTCAGCAAACTATACTTTGATTTGTGTTCAGGCTCGCAAAATCTCATTGTAATCAAAGAAACTGCAAAAGAAAATGGAAAGAATTGCCATGTTATTATTTCGCCATGTAAAGCCAACTTAAGAAAAAATAATTGTGAAAGATAAAAAGAAAAGATAATTTATTTGAATTCAGCTCAATTAATTTATTGGTATGTTAAGGAAGTCAATTATGATTGCAAAACAGAGTTTTCATAGATTAATTTGGTAGCCATGGAACGCATTATACTAATTAAAACCATTCCTAGTCATGCATGTTACATAATTCAGTGCTCTTCTATCGTCTTGTATCAGCAAGTGGTGGTATCAATTACTTCCGTTAAGACACTTGACGCTTTTACGTGTTTTTCGGCTAATGATATTATCACGTTAATGAATTATGATTGATTTAAATGCACGTTGCATGATGGTGTACACGTAAATGCAGAGGTTCCTGAGGAATTAAAATAAAGAGAAAAACAAATTGACAACCAAAATACAATACAATGTAGTAACAGTTCAATGTATTTTGAAATCAAAATGTAGATTAATTATGTAATTCTTATACGAATCGCAAGGTGCGTCAAAAGGCAGTTAAAATACTTGCCTGAACGCACATTTAACCATTTCTTAGAGGCTCATGTGTAAAGCATCTCGTCTCAAAAGTAAAGCACATTATTACAGAAGAACAGCGCAAAGTCTGGCAAATTAAATACATCTCTGCCAGCTGCAGAGATGTATTCCAGGAGAAGCCTCTCTACTTTGGCGTTTTAACCCTTATAGCTAGTCTCATGCAGCATTTTCCCTAATTTAAATTTTATGGCAAAATGGCGGCTTCTTTAGTATGTCCATAGGAACATTTTTGCTGCTAAACAGCAGTTATCAAGAAGTATACCTGCCAAGATGTCATTAGAAATTTACAATTCCATAAAGGGAATGGGACTTGGGCGTGGCTGAAAATCACAAATATTCTACTTTGGGAATTAAGAAGCACTTTTTTGGTAGGAAAAACCTTTCGTTGAGAAAGAATATTTAAATTATATCTTTCATCTTTAGCTTACTGGAGAGGGCAAACGACTTGACGTAATGACATTACGGAAATAATTTTGTATTGCTTCTCTGTATCCTCGCTCATTTTCTGCCTCAAGTTCATTGAGCAGTATTAAATGTTATCCCATTAAGCTGCTGCTTCATATTTCTTAACTTCCTTCCTTTAAGTCCTGTTAGAATTACTAGTAATGAAAAACGATTCATTTTGATTCTCCTTTTTTTCTAACTTTCTTAGAAATATCCTTCATATGTGAAACAAATTTCTTAAAAATAATTCATTACTTGCAGACTGAAATCCATGAATGTCAAATTTATGTTGGAAATACTAATTCATTCCAAAGAGAGTTTTTATAATTTTATTTTTAATTAAATTTATTTTTATATATTTTTTATTCGTTTTTTTTTTTTTTTAGTTGTGCAGTTAAGTAGGTTCACATGGCCTACCTTCCCTTAGTAATAAAACCAAACTCATCAGTAGACCTACAGCCAAACAGGCCAGCAAAATCAAACCACACACTATTGCCAGAATTTTTAGAAGCGAAATCGTCAAAAACTACAGATTTCTATGCAAAAAAAAATTCTCAAAATCGTTAACTCGTTTTAGAAAATCGTCAAAAAAAACTACAAATTAAAAATATAAAATTTTTATTACAAAAACTACAACAATGGTTGCTTTCGGCAAATATAATAATGAAAGTTAATAAAACCTAAAATGAAATCAGATTACATATATATAAATAAATATAACATATTTTAAATATTCTATTGGGCACAGGATCCATCTAAAGAATAATTATCTAAACGATTACAGATTATGGTTTTATTTGCATTTACCTGATTAAATATCCTTTCGATATTTGCCGATGAATGATGTAAAAATAAAACCAGACTTGAATCGCATCCTTTCATTTCGGATATTTCAATCCAAAATTCTGTAAACTTTGTTTCCTTTTCTTCAAAAATACTCTTAAGATCTAAAAATTACCATTTTTCGGCCTCAAATCGTCACTAATGCATTTTGAGAGGTGAAAATCGTCAAAATGCAGAGAAATCGCCAATTCTGGCAACAGCGAATCCAAACTTTGAAGTGATACGCCCACTTTCCCAACAATCAATTGAGAATTTCAAAAACACAATCATAGCAAGCCTTGAAATAGTTTTTATAATGAAATCCAAAATACGGAGTTTAAGATTTAATGGAACTGAAAATTAAACTATAATACAAAGAGATCCATAGTAAGAAATTCCTAGAAGAATCTGGTTTAAAAAAACAAAAACAAAAAAAAATTATATTCTGCTGAATTATATTACTTTTCAAAGTTGATGGCGTTTGTAGAGTCTAGCCTAATTTACAGGGCAATTTTGGAACTGTGCAAAATACTTTTAAATATTTTAGAAATGATGTTCTGGGAGAATCCTTTAATATTCCGAGAAATTGTGCTGGAAAAGTTCTGTCAGTTAGCACCTTTTAACAAACATCTGTTAGTTACATCACCCTCTATCAGGGACGGCGAACCTTAAACCCTTTTTTTTATACACCTTGTGAGCTTATCCGAATTAATATTTCACATTATTTTCCAGCAGAGAATTTAAATATAAAAGTGATGTATATTGTTTTCACATATCTAATGAGAAATATGGATTTAAAAGAAATACGTAATGGCAGGATCGAAAGTAGCGCTCTCGGGGATTTTATTATTTTTGTATTTTCATTTAAAATCGGTTTAGTTTTAGAGTAAAATAAATTACTTTCCTAATAAAAAAATTTGTTTTGATTAGAAGGAAGACATATCTGAAATCCCCCAGTGTTCCGTTTATATACAGTCGACTAGGTTTATCAAAATATCATTCATACCGTTAATTAATACTCGTTACAGATATCGTCTTGATGAAATTGGCGTCCATGTACTAGCCTATTATATACTCGCCAATAGCAGCAGCCTTGATGCAATTGCCGTTTACCAAAATCGGTTTAGTGGAACTTCCCTTTAAGAACTCGTCAGTGTCAATCCAATGCAACAATTTGTCATCACGCCAGCCGTGCAAGATTTAGCTGGTCATTCAGCTGTAAGAATCGTTGAAGATTAAAGACCAGCCCAATTCGGCCTGTAGTTCCTTCCAACTTGAAATTTATTTCACGCTACACACACACAGATGCGCTGTTAGTTTTGTGAATTTTTTAAAAATTGTAAATTAATTATAATTGTAAACAGGAACTACTTCAATATATGAAAATATTGAAAATATTTATATAGATATTGTAGAGTTTGCTGTTTCATTATTTATAAAAGGATTGTTTTTATAAAAAAAAAACTTTTTAATAATACAAATTTTTGTTTATTTAAGAGGCTAAATTACAACAAATAAAAATTTTGTATTGACTATCAGTGCTTTCCCTACCTATGCCAATGAAGACTTTACATGGAAAAGGATTTTGCAGGAAATAAATAAAACTAGGATTTCTTATCGCTCCTGTTTTGTAATGCGTATGTATGCATGCAAGTTTGTGTGGACGAGTATGTATGTATGTATGGGTGTATTGTAGGGAAATGTACAATAAATAAATTTTTGAGAAATTCTCTATATAACTTTGGGGTTCTCTTTTGCAGTTCTCTTTGAAAATATGCTTCTCTTAATAGTACTAGAATACATTATTGTTGCATTTACTTACTTCACAGATAATTACACTCATTATAATTTAAATAAGCGCAGCTCAGTTGGCTTGATAATGCTCTCTTTGAAATATAATATTTAAAAAAAAAAATGGTGCAGAGTTAAATTTGAATATAATTTTTAAGTTCTGAACGCTCTCTGAGTGTTGAGCATCTGTTTTTAAATAAAATATTTTATTTCATGATTTGTGTGGTATTAAACAACTCAATATTTGTATAAAATTTAAAAACCTTTTTTTTACCTCTGAATGTGAATGAGGTTTGGTTGTTTATAACAGTGAAATCGAAACGGCTGATCGAATATTCTCATAAGCATTCCCGCATAAACTTACGAAATTTAACGCATTTCTGACAGTTCCCATTTGTTGTATTACAGTTTATGAAAAGTAATACAAAATTCCAGCTGATTCAGATTTGCAAATAAACGTACTTAACAGATATTTTAAATTTGGCAACGGTGTAAATACACTGATTTAAAAAACTATGCATTTCATTATTGTTTCGTTGTATTTTCGTATTTCTACGATTTAAAAGGGCTGCAATATCGAAACACTTTTTCGCTAAAGTGGGCTACTTAAGTAAGTATATGCCATGAAGAGGTTTAATAGGGCCCACTGTACATGTACGACTTTTTAAATAAAACGAATTCATAATTAATTATAGAAAATTAAATGCAAACGGCTGAAAATGGAAAGTTGAAGTTGATGAATAAAAGTTGTAAAATTATTAAATGAAATTTTTAGAGTATTTCGAAAGCTCGACACTTTAAAGCTTTTAATCGTGTTTTAGACAGAAGATAACACCGGAACCATATCTCTGTTAGACCGCGCCTCTTCAAAAGAATTTGTTCAAGAATATACCATTTGGTTTATTTTTCACTTCGCCAAGAAAATAATGTGGAAGACGGGAAGCTGCTCAGGAGTACAACATTACAGATTTTAATTACTTGCTGATAACCGTTAACAGAAAGACCAAAGTGACACTTTTTCTGCTTTACCATTATATGAAATATAACAGTTCGTAGTTTCATTAAGTAAAAAAATATTTTTCATTACATAATTAAATGGATGTAAATATATTTTCTGATATCTGCTCATTGGGCTGTTCATTACTCATTCGCCTTTCGGAGACACCCTAAATTTTTTTTATCGAGGATAACAGGGATTCCATGAATAAAATAAGCTTAAGCTATTTATAAAAGCTTTCTTTAAAGCTTTATAACATTTATATTTTCTTAAAAATCCTAATAATTTTAGGCTTTCATTTTTAATCCACTTACGGTGTATACAAATCTTTCTTTCTAGCAACCAAAAAATTGTAATTGAACTTAAATAAACAATTTTATTGATTCAATGAAACCTGTTAAGAAAAAAATTGCTACAAATAAAATATGATTCGTGGTTTTAAACGAATTAAACGTTAATAACAGAAATTTCAGCAGATATTTCGTTAGAATAACTCGATCGGCCGATATCGCCATCGAGTAAACCATTCCAAAGTAAACAAGTTAGAGCAGTAAGTAATTCTTTAATTAATGCTTGAATATATTTTTAATTATTTCTTCCGCTTCCCATTAACATCGCAAAGCGGGGCTGTAGTGTATATGTGATTCTGCCCATATAATTAATTTATTTCCCTTTAAAAGTAAAATTCGTTCCGCATTGTTTTTTTTCTAAATTATTTATTAAGTTTTATTAAAAATTACAGAAGATAAAGCGAAAAGTAATACAGTAAAGCACGAATATAACGAACATGTTTTTAAGAGATTGTCTCTTGTAGCAAATTAATTTCAAATAGTTAATTTTCGAATAGTTAAATATTAATAATATATTTTGAGAGAAATTAAGTGAGAAGCCTTACAGAAAAACCCAGTTATAACGAACTAGTTTAAAATTTTATCGCATGTAGAAAACAAATTATAATGTATCGCAGTTTTATTTGACTTCGTACTTTACTTGCAGCTTAAATAAGATATTTTAATTCTCAAACAACTACTAATAATTTATATAAAAATCTATAGTCAGCTATCCTTTATAAACCAGTTATTGATGCGTTTCAAAAAACATTTGCATGCAGTTGCGTTCAAAGTAAATATAAATCATTTTATCAGCTTTAAAAAGCTATTAGTCTCGGAAGAGCATATTTTTTTTTTATTATTTAACTAATTTTTATGTGGGACTCCACATATGCCAAAGCAGAGTAGGCAAAATCAAAACAGAACGTGCTACAACTTGTCAACAATTTTATAGTTTTAAAATATGCAAAAAGTTGGAATATATTAAAAACTATACATATATAAAATTAATTAAATATGCAGAGACAACAATATTAAAACTCTTTTGTAAAAATTTGATTATGCAAAACAAACTCATTTCTCCAGCGAATGTGTAAAAGCGCTATCATGCATCATCATGTCCTGACCAAAGCACACCCCATTAACACTATTAAAACCGGCAATTGGCGAACTTTTTGATAAATGCCTAGTTTTATTCCAAATAGTTATTTATGCTTACAATTCGGCAACGTATCTTGAGCTGCTCAATACGAATTTGAGCAACAAAAAAAAACTTTCTCTGCGACACATTTTGAATCGTAGTTTTTTGTACGGGCCAGCAAAATGGCGATAAGGGACAAAAAGTGTACTTTTGATGTAAACATATGCAAATAAGTACATCTGTATTAATAAACTGATCTTTCCTTGAAAAATGCCAAAAACATATTTGGGATATGTCAAACACAAACAACTTTTCTGTACGCAGCAGCTGTTCGTAATCCCGGAGAGAGAAAATGTTCTGGCTAGTTCGGTTTGATTATCAGTACCACCTTCCCATTCTTCCATTGAAAGGAAAATGGTGTGCCCTTAAAACAGATTTCAATAGAGTTGTGAGAAATTTGGGAAGGGGGGAAAGAAATGTCTTTCGCACAACACAGTTGCTGTGTTGTTGTCAGATTCATATTTCTAATTCAGAAAAAGTTCTCTCGGGCGGATGAACAATTGCTTCCATCAGGGTATTTTAAAGACTGTTTGTTTCGTTTCCTCGTTTAATCGGCCACTATTTTATTGTTTCCTACAGTAATCAAATTTATAGATGGGCGTCAGCATGTACTTATTCTTCTATGTCATACCCCGTTCAGACACAAATTCACTTAAAACAAGATTGGCATTGTCACTTTAATTTTTGAGCAGTTTTTGACTTGATATTATGCACTACAGCCAGAGGAATTAAATCGCCAAGTTTTTTTAATTTATAAGCGATTTTTAAGTAAATTACAAAATTTATAAATTTAATACTTTTTGCTCGAAAAATTGAGAAAAACCTTAAATTGAGCAAATTACTTGTATGTCTTGACGGGGTATTAAAGAAACACGTGATTTTTTTATGCTCTGTATGAACACATTTGGATTCACATACAAACACATCCTTCAATACAATTACTGCAATATTTTCTTATGCTTCAATGGTCAGACTTTTATCTTTCCTAAGTATCCCTCTTCCTTACATTATTGCGGGTTTCGTCTAGCAATCTATACGAAATACACACACACATAAGGGCATTGTAAATGCCAATACCCAAAGTACCCAAAGCAAACACATGCACATAAGTTTGTATGTGTGGATGTGTTGGAGTATCTATTTGTTAGCGAAATAGTGGAAAGGAGAATGTAATTTAATATTTCAGAGACCTCGAACTGAAAGCCAATAGCTTTTTGGATACATAAAATAAAAGGGTCAATTAATGTCGAATAAGATGTGCATCTGTATGTTTGCATACCTTTATATGCCTGCTAAGCCATATTTTGCACATCTATTATTATTTGATGATAATTATTAGAAAAAGTTTAATTTCGGTACAATTCCCTTTCAGCTTTCCCAGCAATTATTATTATTCATTACAAAGTTCCATTTATGTATGTATGAAAACCGCACTTTTAACATTTTTATAGAAAATTTTAACGGAACAACGAAAAGGAATAAAAAAACGAAATGAAAAAATATCACAAAAATTACTTGAACGACAAAATTACAAAATTCATTATTTAAGAATTAAAAAAAATTTAAAAAAAATTATGAGCTAAAAACTGAAGAGAAATAACGAAAGAATTACTTCAAGTGCTGCAAAGTGTGTGAAGTAGAGATGCCAGCGTTTTAGAAATTATCCCTAATATTAAAATTCCCTATACGCCAAATCCCCTTAGCATATCATAAATAAAATAATACTGCCTCAAAGATGTGTTTTTTCTAAAATATAGGGCAGAGATAAATAAAATAATACTGCCTCAAGGATGTGTTTTTTCTAAGATGTAGGGCAGGGACCATCCTGAAGCAATACTTATTAGAAATGCATAGTGATTGAGAAGTAGTTGGTTTTTGGAAGTGAACTGGAGGAATTTTATTAATAGTTCTTACTTTGGCAGTGAAATACTGCGTCATGAGAAACGAAAGGAAGTGCACGTGCTGAGATGTATTCCACTATCGATGTATGAGAGATTCAAGCAATTGAGGAAAATTCATGAGAATTTCCTATTCTTTTTATTACTGCCGAAGGTGGTTGACGAACTTCTCATTATTAAATACTTTAGTATCAAATAGAAAGCCCTAATTCGCATTTTTAATAAATTTTTTTGTCAGTGATTTCAATGTTTTAAGTAAAAATACAACATAAAATGATCCCCATCACCTTGTAGGAACTGATCATATTCACAAGAAAAGCGAAAAACTGCTACAAATATCCCATTAACAGAATATATAATAAGTTAGGCCCCTTCTACTTGAGACCAACGATATATATAAGAAAAATCTGAGTTACCAATTAACATGATGAACTATAGACCATTTTAATTCCGAATCAAAGAAAAACGACGTAGTTGGCAGCCCGGTTGCGAAACTACAATTTGAAATATATAACTCCAGCCACAAACCATTTTCATTTAACAGAATTCTGTTAGCATAACAAGACAGGTCTCTGAAATTTGTAAAATCACGGAATGCATAGTCAAAAGGTAAAAAAAGGTCGCCCTAAGTTTTTCTAAATTAAGAACCACTATAAGCTTGCTTGGTATCGTTAGTTAAATTAGTTAGTTAGTCAAAATCATAAGGAAGTTCAACTATTTTTGGAACCACATAAGTTTAGCCCGTCAGTAGAGACCTAATCGTAATATCACATGATTTGAATGCAGGTTTGTTAAAAATTACATAATGCAGCTAATCTGCTCGGTGTACGATTCCCATCACTTTCAAGGAACTGATCGCATTCATAAGAAAACCTTGTTAATCGTTCCAAAAAGAGAATTTTTCTGTTAGAATTACACCACTCCCTTAATTTACACATACGAATATGTTACATCTTTCATTTAAATAAGACGTATTAAAAGGCTGTGCTTATTAATTTTTTGCATTATAGCGGCAAACAGATTGCTTGAATTGCTTAGTTCCAAAATGTTATGGAGTTTTAGGTTAGCAGTCTGTTAATGATAATGTTTACAGTGTCTGAGAGGGATGTATATGTATATCTTACAGAACAATGTCAAAACCAAGGATGCAACTAATAAAATGATCCAATTTAGCGGTTTCCGATTTCTTTAATTCATTCTCAGCTCGTGACAAAATTAATTTATATAACGAAATATGCAAGTTCAATGCCACTGCAACATTGTCAATTTTGTGCCAGATTTAATAATTCCTCTTTCATGCAACACATCAGATTTCCTTTCCACTTGAAACTAATTTCATAAATTACCAAGACAAATGAAAAAATAAACTTTTGATTGAAGAGGTAAAAATAAAATGTTATGAAACTTGCATGCATGTATTGCAAATCCCTTGGCGCGCCTCTCTGGCATGTGTATAAAAGCGTAGAAAAACGAAAAGGAAAACTTTTACACTTTTCATACATTTTCCTTTTTTCATTAAAAATTCAGCACAAAACATTTATTATTGCCAATGTGAACTTTTAAATTGTTTAATTTGTTATCAAAATAGTAGCGGAGCTTTACTGAGAGTTTATAATGATTCCCAAACCTAATTTATAGTTTGTCTTCTGAAATAGATTGTTGATCATGACTAAGAGTGTTTATCGCTCAGGTGAATCAAGTAGGCGTTGTTGCCAAATCATTTGTAACTTTTTACTTTTCGATGTGAATTGTTTTCGATGTGATGGGGGCACTTATCGCCTTCCGTATAGATTTTAACCACTTTGACCACAGCAGTGGCCTCATAAAGATTCGAAGTTGGGTACATCAATGCTACGGCGTGTCCTTTCACATTTTAGAACACCAAATTATTCATTTAAAAGTTTTTTACTCTACACATGTAACACTAGAAAAAGTAGTGCTCTTTCACTGTTAAATAACATAAAATAAAGTATGGAACACTATGGCCGCAAAAGACGACTGACTACAACTGGTTTTTACAGTCTCGATATCGTAAGAAAATTAATTCGTAGGAAATATTTGCACTCACTTGTCAATCAAATTTGGTTCACCGATGTCACTCACTTTCGCTCGAAGACACTTACGTAGTTATCTCAAGCATCGATAATTTGCGTATGTAAAATAAAATAAACGAAACAAAAAAATCTAATTATAAACGATATTCTTTTCTAGTTTGCCAGTTAACTAAAAATAAATTTGTGTTGCAGACAATTAATAACAAAATGGATCTTTCCTTAGATGAAAGCATTGCTAATATTAATCGTAGGGAATTACGAAACAGTTGCAATGAGTTGGAAATGCCAAGGAATCAGGGAGTACATTGATATATAAAGAAAAAATTTTCAAAAATCACTTTTATTATTGAAGCTGTCAAAAGAAATTTTTAAGAGACGTTTAAGCATCACTACAGAAGCACTGCGTCCCTTAAGGTGTGTAGCCAGCCGCAGCTATTAATTAGCATCAATAACACTCTATCAATTGATATGCTTCCAAGACGCAAGGAATCTCACTTGCTACTGATTATAACATATTCATTTGCAGTGCTGACAACCAGTTCGACTTACGTTTTTAGACGAACAGACGTGCGACTCGCCGCACTCATACAACCCAGTTAAAACAATCAAAATCAGTTAAGTAAACTGGCTGCTTATGAGTTTAAGGTTATACAAGCACCACTGCAGCTACAGCCGACTCGGGCTTAATGCTGTGCCTGCCAGCCACAACGTACGAAAACAATGCTGACAATGTAATAAAAAAAAGTGCGAAGTAGGCGATTTCAAAATTATATTGTTTCATTCCAATGCAAATAACATCACTTAAGTTATTTTATAAATGAATTATTAATTTAGAAAATTGCTTTTACATTTTTTTCTCATATGCCAACTTTTTAAGAGTGGCATCACTGGCAAACCCATTTGTATGTGTGGCCTACTCAGACGAGTGTGTTTAATGTTTAATTACAATAAGCCAAACATTACTTTTTTATTGTGTTGGCAACACTATATCTCTTCTCTATGTCTTATGCAAATTTAAATGGATCCAAAAAGGGAACATTAAATTGCACGTCGGGTTACAATGAAACTGTGAATGAATTCTTTTATAATATGTGTGGAGGCCTGCTGGCACTAACTGGCCTCAGACTAAGGGCTTATCGCTTGCAACAACATCAGTTTTTTATTGTAATAAAAAGAAGAGATAAAGAAGATAATAAAGCGATAATAAAGCTCATGAGAGAGAGAATTTTTTTTGCAAGAGAATTGTTTATAGGTGCCCCGTTAGGACAGGAACCGCAACCCTTTACTCGACCTGCTAATGCTTTTATTTGCAGATTACAGCATTCCAAACAACACTACATCCGACTTCACTTTTACTTTGTCGTCTAAATCTTTAAAAATCCTCTTTAAATCCAACTCCTTTGATTTCTGTCATTGTATGAGTTTAACATGACATTCGAAAGTGAATCCTCTTGTTAACACAATTTCCTAACACATCAGGCTCATCTTAATTCGATGCAACATAGTGTTGCCAAAATTGGATGCCACATGACATTTTTCGGATTTGCTTAAGAAGAAACATTAAGTTGTGAGTTTATTAAAAGGCAGAGAATTCCTGAGTCCCAGAAATATTCATAACCATTCTGGCTTTGGTTCGATAAACATAATTTTCAAGTATTTTACTTTTTTAAAGAATACATTGCATAAACGAGATAAAGGCAATTTCTTACTGTTTAGAAGATTCGACAGAAATTTATTAAATTCTTACTTTGGCGAAGCTTTTGTAACAGAATTAGATGTCTGAATTTGAAATTTAATTGAGCAAATTAAAATGGTTTTTCAAATCGAACTTTTTGCATTAAGTCCAATCCATTAAAGCTCACTATTGTATAATTTTTTTATTTTTTTTGTTTTTTTTGTTTTTGTTCTTGCATATTTAAATTATGAAAGTAATTTGCATAAATTAAATTTTAAAGCGTAGTGTGTTTGGAAAAAATGTTTATCATTTTATCTACCTTCTAAACAGCTTAAACATCTAAGCTTAACGTGCAATAACCATTAGAGCAAATGCAGCAACTACGTGGTGCCATCAACTTGAAAATGGAACATCATCAGTCTGTGGCAGCACTTTGGAAAAAGACAATAATAAAAAAAAAAAAAAAAAAAAAAAAAAAAAAAAAAAAAGGAAACTAAGGAAAAGTCAAAAATATGAAAAGGTACGGTACACAGGATGTGATCCAATAACAGAAAATGCTGTTAACACATACATAAACGTGATTACATAGCAACGCTGTTACTTACAAATACAAAACATTTGAAGCTTGCAAGGGAAACGCACACTTGGACAAGTTTAAAAATATTTCCAAAAAAAAAAAAAGGAGAAACTACTAATAACACAATGTGCATGCGGAAAAAGTCAGAAATTATGTGACTGACGGAATAACTGTCAGTTCGAGTGACAAGATTATAAGACAACTTCCATGCAGCAGCAATAGTAGCAGTAGCAACAGTAGCAGCAGTAGCAGTCACACCAATAGTACCACCATTTACAATACAATTTTTCATCTTTATTGCTGCTGCTGCTGCATCATCAGATTATTGCATCTTCCCCCACTTAACAAAACACCTTCTTAAGTATTATTCTGTTTGTTCTTTTTGGTGAAAATTTAACGTGTAGCAAAGTCCAACTCCCATGTACTACGGACTGCCTACTACCTACACAACAATGTGTCGACAAAAACTTAAAGTCTACATTTGTAAGGATCGTAGTATTCCTTTGGCTGTACATTTTTATTTCAACAAATTTGTGGCACTTTCATGTTTCATGCATTTTTCATGTTTAAGGGAATTTCTTGTTCAGCAGGAATTTTAAATTTTCAAGTACAATATCAGGTGGCTCACTAGCCCTGCCAGACTAGAGTTTGTAAGCTTTCAGGGGTAAAGCTTTGATGTTTTTTTTTTTTTTTTTTTGCTAAGACCAGCATTCAGGGGATGCCCCCACTTATGCAATGAATTGTGGCAAAGTTAGAAAAAATGGAGGAGAAGTATATGCAGTGTTACAGTGGCGCTGATAAATTTTGTTTTGTTTTTGCTTAGCAGAATGTCAGTGCAAAGGCAGTTGCTTACCACTAGCGATGCAATTTGTTGTCAAAGCTGCCAATCCCAGGCAATTTTTAACTGCCTTTAGTTCATTCAACTGAATTTTGCTTTTAAAGTATCCATTGCATTATAATTATTTCTGAAGAGGAGCCATATTTGGTTTGCCTACTCGGAGACTTGTTGCGAAAGTCATCATCAATGAAAAATATCACCAGAAAATAATGAAATTGGAAGTAAAGTTAAATAAGAAATCATCTAAATGTCGCTATTTGGGTTGCTAATGAACAACAACTTAGCAATATGGCTCAGAGTACAATCAAAGTAGCTGGCAAGCTTTCAAAGGATATATATACATATATACACATATATATATATTTTTGTTTTTATTAAACAAACTAAACCTGCCAAGCTTTTGTCATGTCCTCAAAAAAAAAATAAGCGGGGTTTCAGCAGGAAGCGAACCTGCACTCTCCTGCTGAGTAGGCGTAGAAATCTCAATAGCGCTTCTGTCAAACCAAAGCATAAGTGCTGATAAGCTACTACTACTTCTCAGCAAAAAACCACTGTGCGTTGTTATAATTATAATACGTTTTTCGGGAAAAACAATATTTTACATATAAAATACAAAAAAAAAACTATTTTTCATTTAAAAGTTAATTTTATTCAAGTCAAATAATTTAACAATTAATTTTAAGGGCCTCAACAATTCTCACAGCGTTAGACAAACAAGAAATTTGCTCAATTTGACGTTTTTCTCAATTTAGTCATACAAAATATTCAATTAATATGTATATAGTGGCATTTATTTGCAAAGGCCTTATGAATTCAGTAAACTCTCCAATGCAATCCTTCTGAAAGAGCATGTTGAGTAAACCAAAAAAAAAAAAAGTTCTCCACTTGGCAGCATTGAATGAGATAAAAATTAAAATGTCAGAAACAGTAAAAGCAGTTGCTACTTTTGACTTGTGTATGTCAAACTGTCTAGAAGAAGTTGCACTTGTGGTTTGTATATGATAATGAACTAAAATTGAGAAACTCAATTGTGACTCAACTTAATTTATGTCTGAACAGGGTACTGCCTTGCCAAGTGTATATTGTAAGATTTTTGTTGAGTATTTCTAGCAAGGAAATAGCAACTGCCACCAATTCCAAATGCATTTCTTTATTTCTAATATTTTCTAATAGTTTGAAGCAAAGAACTAAAACTAATCGCCGAAGCCATTTATGGCGATTTGAGTAGAAAAATCCGCGTATCTCACAACTGACTGTATCGCAAATAAAAAGCAAAGTACACACCCAAAAAAGGTCAATATGAAGAGATCTAAGCAGGGACTGCCTGAAATTGCATTAAACTCCGCCGACAAAAGTGGCTGTCGGGCAGTTTGAATTCTTTAAATAATATTAAAGGAAATTTTAATACGCGACCCTTATAAAAATAGTAACAAGTGAAATATTTTTTTATTTTCCGCAGTAGCGAAGTTTTTTAAAAATGTTTATTAAATATTTAGTGAGAACATAAATAAATAAATTCCAGTAACGAAATTTATTTTTATTTGAAATTTTTTTTCCACACACTTTTTATTTCTCTGACATGAACTTTCAGAAGCAAAAAAAAGGAAAAAAGATTCCATCTTTTTACTAACTTACGAAGCATATATATTTTCCTTCTGTGCTCTTCTTAGTTTCACTTGTGGTAAATGAGGTGGCATATTGCACACAGGCACACGCTCAAACAACAAAAGGAGTAACTGTCGTAAAACAACACCGAAAGCATTAAAAGTAAAATTGTATTCAGTTGTTTTGCCCAAAAAGGGAATACTGTTAAGAAGTTTATTTTTTTTTATGTAATTTTTTCTATGCCAGAGTTGCAGCATAAAAGTGGTTACTGTCCGCTATTTACGCTTACTGAAATATTAAACACATATCCTTGACAACTTTTCCATACCCACAACAAAGTTTCATAGAGCGAGTAGTAGCTGAAGGGGAATAGAAAATTAAGAAATGCTAAACAACGTACGAACAGAGAAAGTTTAAGTTGCAGAAACGGGTGAGTTTATCCCGTGAATAAATGGACTTCGTCACAAAGAAAAAGTTGTTGACGCCACTCAACATAATTCAAAATACCGTGAACACTAACACAAGGCAACTGAAGTCAACCTTGAAGGATTGAAAAATTTCCTTTGTGCGCCATATCGTCGTAACAAGTTTGTTAAAAAGTTTTTTTTTTCGTTTTATTTTAAAACAAATGCAACCAAAACTGAAATAGATATTTTCTACAAGTAAAAAATTAAAAAAACTTTAAGCAAAAAGAAAGTTTTTTAAATAATTTCAGTAAAATATATTGAAAAATGTTAAATATTGATGGCAGTTCCCGGTGACAGAGATGTGCAACAAAGGCCTGTGCTTCTTCAGAAATGCATCATTCGTCTACAACTGATCACCAAATGAAATATTTAGCTCAGCTGATTTCGTATTTATTTTGACATGTAACATCACCATGTATGACTTCTGGAAAAAATACTCTTTTTCAATATCGTAGTAAACACGCTTTATGTTATCGAAGTGATTGCAATTTCGAGATCATTTTTTATATATAAAAAAAAAAACAAATAAATAAAAAAACGACGCATTTCTCATTGATTACAGAAGCCATTTTTCTTTTTTCCTCCTTTCACATACTTCAGTGTTGCATTCGGCATTTCATGACAATTACAGGCAATTCAACAGATGCTTCATAGCAATGCATTTGCTAACAGGCCACTCATTTTCATCATTTTTAGGTTTTACCTCAAAAGAAAGTAACTAGTTGAACAGCCTGATAGCATAATCACTGAAACCTCCGATATACTTCCGATATTCTTCCAATAATCTCACATAATAATAGTAAGCGCAATCTAAATCGGGAATCATTTCGCTCTAGAAGTTCAATGGTTTTCATAATGTTATACACCACTGTATCTGAAGTTCTGAAGCTACGAAATTTCGTTAATATGTATGATTGCAAGAGTAATTGATCTTGCCACAAGAGCAAAATCCTACTCTAATAGAGGCTAAGAGGCTAAGAATTGTGAACTATATCCATTAGTAGGTGTTATTGGCTGAACTATAAAGCAGTTCTGGTCACTAGACTCGTGGATTCGATTCATCTTACGGCAGTCAATGATCACATAATGAGCTCACTAAATGCAATTAGCAGCTTTTGGATGCGCCAAATGCAACAATATATAATAAAAATGGCTCCTTAAAGCATTGAGCTTAAAATTTTGTAGGGTGTGGTGTATATTAAGCACCAATCCTACTTATTATCATTAGTATTCAAAAACAAATTATAAATTCAGTAACAATCTATTAACGAAAATGTAAGACAGATTTAACTCTAGACCGCTGTACAATTCATGCAAAACTCAAAAACTTTTTCTTCTCTTCAGCAAATGCAGTCTTGTACTTTGTCGTCCTTAAAAAGGCTCGTTATCTTTAAAAATAGTAGTAAGTATATAATGAAAACAACGAAATAATAATACAATTAAGAATATAAATGAAAATATGTGGTTGCCACATGTGCTGTCGCCACAAGTTCATTGCTAGTAGAAAAAAATACAGTGAATGTGTATACAATTTAATTTTTCCACTTTGTTTTATTTATTTTATTTTATTTATTGAAAGCTAGTTGTAGTGCAATTTGTTAGAATTTCAATATATTGACCGCCCCTTCTACTCTGAGGGTAAAAATTTTCTTATATTCCAGAACATTGTTCTAACAGTTTTATCCTCTACTGTTGACACAGTTAAATAATTATCAAAATTATGATATACCGCATGGTACATGGTACAAGCTTTGTAGGGACTTACATATAATCCGATTTCATATGAACAAATTTATCTGTGCATGTTAAATGCCAGGAACACAACTGGAACGAACCGCGAATATCGCCCAACACCTGTCGTATAAAATTCCATACTAATGCAGAAATAACAGCTGTTTCAATTGATTAACACTCAACAATTCCGTTATGAATAGAAGCCGAAATGTAAAAAATTTCCATATTTAATATTTTAAAATAAGAATAAAACAATTATCGTCAATAAAATGACTTTATTTACTTAAATCTTTAAAAGCTAAAATCGTATGTGGTCACAAGGAATTGATTGGTTCTAGGTTATCGGCGTTTGCTAAATTTCGATTGACTGTATGACAAGTCATATGACTTTTCATATTTCATGTTTTATTTTTGGCGACAAATATTCGCGGCGACCACTTCGCGATTCGTCGGAATTGTGTGGCCAGCATCAATGTAATGGTTTTATTAAAGCCGAATAATGATTTCTGTTTATTAAAGAGAAAATGCCTCAAGCATTATTGCACTGTATTGAAATATAATTCGCAACATACATACATAATTAAATTTTAACTTCAAATTAAATAAACACGAAATAAAATAAAAAAAAGTAGTTGGCTAAAAAGCAAAAACACAAGGATAGCCTGGCGCACAAAAAGCCAATGATAATAAAAACAAATAAATACCTGTTTAATTCTTAAAAACAACATTTATATTCAATGTTAAACAATAGAAGGGAAAGGCAACAATAGAAGTAGAAGTAAGAAAAATAAACGTGCAAGAAGCCAAACCAACATTTTCATGGAACGCATGGAAGCTTAAGTGCTAAGACTTGTGCAATTTATTGTTTGTTATTACCGAAAATGAAGGCACATTGAATACAAAACACAATATCTGCTCAACACATACATGCACACACACACAAGCACACACACATATGTGTAATGCTGCCCTACAGTTTGTAAATATCACGACTGACGTTCATGACGAAGTACTTGGCAGAAGTTTCGTATTGCAGCTGGAATGGATTAGTAACAACATTGGCCTTTATAAGACAGTCCTTGACCGGCAGTGGACCCTGTTGCGATATAATGGAGAAAAATAGAAAATGTTTATCATTTTATTTTTTATCACGCGGCGAAGCATTAGATAAATTTTTCTCATGTTTCTACAATGCTTTTTTTCCTCTACTCTTCAGTGGTCTGTATATGGGGGCGTGGTCCTATTTCGGGTCCAAGGACCGAAATGTTTGCGGCGGAGCCTGAGTATTGTAGTGAAGATTAAGCGGTGGAGCTGTTGCATGTTTTCTTTTATTGTTTTACTCTTGAACACTTTATACTTTATACTCACTTTAAAGAAGAGAAAAAAAGCTGAACCGCACGCTTTCATTGCTTATGATGAACTGTGTGACGTTGTCTGTTCTCGCGCCTATACTGGTAAACAAAAAACATAGTCCGATGCCGCGAAGACAGACGTTTAACGTCGTTGAACGAAGTAACGCTACATATAGTCAGCAGGGCTGCTCAATTCTGAAGTAAAAAATTGTTATTCATTTATCGGCCAAGTCACTTGATTCTGATATATATGTAAAAATTCTAATAATATTCAATTAAAACAAATAGGTTCTGCAATTTTTCATTTGAAGCAAAATAAACTGTTGTAAACCGGCAACAGACGGACATAAGGGGAAACGGGCAGTTGCTATTCAATTACTATCGTTAAATATAAACCCAAGTAGTTGAAAAATAAAAAGTATTGCAAAATTGATGCAAGATTGATGCAAGATTTGATAGACGTTCTATCGTCTACCCCGACCTGTCAGCTGTCAAATTAGTTTTTAGTGTTGCCAATACGCATTGAATACTCAATTCTTACATTACATTTATTTCATTTCTTTATTTTATTTCTTTAAAATAATTTCCAATAAAATTTGTAAGCGATGTTTCTACAAAGCAAGCTGGTAATGAAAAAAAAATAATGGGAGATCACTCAAAAAACTGAGTACTTTTCATGCATTATTTTTCACTCAAACGATTTTTGAAAAGATCGCATTAATTAAATGGCTGTTGGCAGTAAAAGTTATAGTAAAAGTTTATATGAAAAGCACGACAATTCTTTTTCATAGAAATTTTTCACTCACTCCCATTCGTCTGGATTATATAAACACTCCATTGTAGTAAAAACTATAAACAGAACTAAAGGGTCTCGCTGCACACACTGCCATATGAGTGTATTTGTATTGCAATTGTAGTGGCAACAACACCATTACAACAACTGTCAAAGTGCATAGTAATAATGTCATAGATAAGCAACCAAAATTATAACAATACATACGCAAATGCAGCATGTGTAAATTCAATGTAGCATTAAACTGCAACGAGTATTACGGTCCCCGTTATATCCGGTCATGTACTCTGCTTTTCTTAATTCAGATTTTTTTTAATCCAAAAAATAAAACACAAAAAAAACAACAACAAGTGACTGCAATCAACATGAGCGCTTGCAATTTGGCTCCTTTAGTAAAATTGAATACTTATCCAATTTTATGCTTCCATGTATAATCGTGAACCCAACATCCCCCACCGAATCTATTGACCAAATCATTTGCAATGTATGCACCCTTAATGTGCCCTTGTTATAATCCAAACAAGCTACTCGGTTTTTTGAAGCAGAGTATGTGCATGGGGTTGCATGAAAATCACTAAAAATACTAACTTTTTGTCCGTTTTAAGACCCTTGTTTGGGTCTTAAAAACGGAACGTAAGACATGCTTAAAATATATTTTTAGGAGCGGCGTTTAAGACCGATATAACAAATCTAAACTGGAAATATATATAAATATGCTTAATTATTTGAGCGATTCGTATAAAAATTTTCCACTCAAAAAAAAAATTTTTCTTATTTCCACTTCCTCTTAAGTTGTTTGACATTTTCTTTGCATTAAAAAAATTCAATTAAATTAAATTAATTGAAAAAATTATTTTCCAAAAATATTTGTAACTTTTTTAAAATTTTAATATTCGCTAAAAACCAGCCAATTTTATGACTTCGTTCTTTGATTTTGTTGAGACTTAAATAAAAATTTATAATTTTTTTGAAATTGAGTATCCTTAAGAAACTACTAGAGCTTCAGTCCAAATTACCATTTTTAAAAGAATTTTTTTTGTAACTAAAATAAATTTTAGCTCTTAAACGTATTTGATATTTTTTTATTTCATGGAAATTTTCTTGGAGGCAGGAAACATTTCATAAGATGTATGAAAAAGGGTTCCTTAGCATTATGAACTCTACAATTTTTCTGTTTCTTCAATACAGCCTTTCCATCTGCACTATAATTTCAGCAAAACTGAATGTATTGGAGCGTGAAGCTTTTACTTAAGAGAATCCTGACTCTACTCTTGATTACAACTATTACGATCGGAATACAAAGTCAAATGTCAAATTTGGGGACGAAAAGATTTTTCTACCGAGTTAACAAGAGCCTTCTAAAGTTAATCAAGTCCCCTCATGTATTACTTACGGATACATTGGCATCTCTTTAAGCTTAAGTTTCATATTAAATTTGCCAGCAAAACTTTAATATTATTTATAAAAGCGTTTCTATTTAATCTCTTCTTTCTGAAATGGCTTCTTTTAAGTATAAAATAAATTCTACTGCAATTACCGCTGATACTCATTTCTTTGTTGTTGCTTAGCTTTTGTTATTAAAGCAACTGCTGGCGCTGAATCTACGTGTAGCTTCAGCAACATCCACTTTCTAACGTTTTCCTGCTTCGGGTTTAGCTGTTGCTACTCCTAACGAACCAACTTATGCTGACCGCAAGCACGTTAATATGCATTTTTTAAACATAAAGAAATGCAACGGAATTAGAATGTGGTTGTATTATGTGGATTAGTTGATGAGGATTTTGGTTATACCACATATACAGTCGGTCGTGTTTGCGTTTGTGCAAAGTATGCATGCATGAATGTACGCATGTTAAATAAACACAGGCCTTCATATTGTTCTACGGTTATAAATAAACATATAATCGCATGAAAATGCAATTCATAACGTTTAAAAATTAATTTATAGAGACCGACCGCGTAACCGGTAAAATTTATAACGAATGACGTAACCGCAACTTTATTGGAAGCCAACACAGTGTGTAACAATCAAAACGATATTTGTGGTGTTAAGAGTACGATATTGTCAGTCTTAATTTTGGTGTTGTGCATTTTATTCTATGAAGATCAATCCCGCCACACTCTTTAGCAGTAGAGGCATCTCTTCGTAAAAAGAAACAGTTAAGCAATAACGATTCTCTGTAGTGTTAACAGCAACTTGATTGTGTGCAAACACAGTATGCAACAATCGAAACGATATTGGCGGTGTTAACAGTATGATATTGTCAGTGTTAATTTTGGTGTTGTGCCTTTTATTCTATAAAGATCAATCTCGCCACACTCTTTAGCAGTAGAGGCATCTCTTCGTAAAAAGAAACAGTTAAGCAATAACGATTCTCTGTAGTGTTAACAGCAACTTGATTGTTTGCAAACACAGTATGCAACAATCGAAACGATATTGGCGGTGTTAACAGTATGATATTGTCAGTATTAATTATGCTGTTGTGCCTTCTATTCTATGAAGATCAATCCCGCCACACTCTTTAGCAGTAGAGGCTTCTCTTTGTACAAAGTAATAGCTAAGCACGTTTATGCAAATAACGATTCTTTGTAGTGTTAAGTTAACAATGATAGCAGTAACGATTTTTAATGATGGCAGTAATAATTAGCAAATGTGCGATATTTCAATTTGGCCAGTATATTAAGTTTTGGGGCAAGAAAAGGAAATTCCGATTCGTTTGCAAAGGACACGAGTAGTGCCATAAAAGAACTCTTTTAGCTCTAATCAAATAATGTAATCAAATTGTAATTAAACATGTAATTAAACATGTAATTAAACGATATTCGGGAATATTTGGCGACAACTTTTACAAAACTAGACACCCACTCTTTCTTGCATAGAATAATAATTATATTATATAACAACATATATAATCGTTTCTAATAACACAAATATATTGTTTATAAATAAAAAAAATATATATAAATATATATGTAACTTATATATGTATATATTACTCTCAGCTTATTTTACTCCCAATGCTCAAATTAATAAAACAAATTAAAAGTATTTGCTTACTTTGTGTAATTTTGTTTATTCTTCTTTATACTTAATGAAATTTCTAATTCTGATTATTTCAAATTAAATTAAGGACCGAAGGGAAGTATGAGGCCGCCAGCAAATTACGAACTGGCCACTCTTATTCATGGCTTGTGAGCCAGTGATAATTGATTCAGCTTATTTCGCTAAATGAAACTTTAAGGAAGTGCCATTGGCCAGCCGAAGGCTAGTAGTGGCAGGTTCGATTCATCCCTAGGAATGCTCAAAGCTACGCAGTATGAGGTTGCTCAAGAAAAGTAAATAAATAAATTTTCCTTCCTTCCAAGTTGCGTCGTTATAAATATTGTTTTCTGTTTTGTAGGTCAATCCAAAATAAAAATCCTTTAAATTTGTGTATAACATTGGGCTTCTGAAGCTTGCAACCTCTTTGCCAAATAAAATACGAGTATCCTTCGTCTTCTGCCTTCATTTCACTTCAAATGTAATTTCTTTTCTATAGTCTAAAGCATTCTTTGGTAATGTTTGTCTACAATCTTAAGCTTTGCAGGAAACTTTACTTTACATTTATGCAATTATTTTCAAGATTTGTTAATATTACTCGGAAAAACAACATATTTACCAACACATGTATACACTTGAGAAAAAATAATAATAATAATAATAATAACACGAAGGAAAAGGGTACAAGAAGAGGTCGCTTTGATGCACTTAAGCTTTTATTGAAAATTCCTTAAGTCAACCTCAAGGAAATATATTGAAATATTGCTAAAAGAAAAACTAAGTAAGGAAAACAGGAATAGACACACATACACACAAACACATTAATGCACGTTTGTCCACATTAGCAGCTGTACGCAACTGCAACAACTTGAATGTGTTCGGTTGGAAAGTGTTTTTCCTTGCTTGTGAAGAATTTAACACCCCGTAACTATTTGAATTTGCCTCATACCGCAACAGCTATAAAAGGAAACAATACTTACAACCGTATCAAACTAATAAGAAAAGTTGCTGCTTTTCAAGGGGGGAAAGAAAATGCAAACAGGAAACGAAGACTGTTTATTTTTAAAGTCATCATCACATATAAAAAGTGAATATTGTCAACGCATAGTTATTGCATTCTTACTTCATTGTGCAAAATATGCAAATAAATATCCATACATATTTGCATGTATGTATGGTATGTGTGTGTGTGTGTGCATTGAACACAGAAGTGTTGATATTTATTTAATTGTATACACTCGTACTCGTACATTCTAATAGTACTCGTTTCCGATACCATTCACATATTGCTCTTCTACAATGTTTTTTAGAAATAATAACACGCGTTCGTCTCATGCACATTCCACTGTACATGCATGCCATACAGGTAACTAAAAAAAAAAAATTTATTCATTTGTAATCCAGCTGATTGCAAAAATCAGAGTTGATTGATACTCTAATTAGTTTTAATGAAGCCAACTGATTATACGGAGACTTTCTTTAAGGTCATGATTCACTACCCTTCCCGGCAGTACAATTCATTCATAAGAAAATCTGATAGTGATACCCTCCCATTTTAAAAGTCGCGTTAAAAATGGCGTCTCTAATGCTACATTATTATAGAAATAGGATGGAAATAAATTTCCTCTTTGCTGATTGATGGAGTAAACAAATTTTAGGAAAACTTTCATAAAGTTTTACTCATCGTACGACCTTTCAAAGATCGGTTACAAAGGAGCACTTTTACGACACACTTTCATACATTTCCAGCATACATTTCATATTTGATGAGTAGTATAATTGTGTAAGATAGTTTCAGTTTCCTTTAACCGCTGATGGTTTAACCATTGAACTGAAGTCTATCTTGGTTGAATGGTTACGCAAATATGCAGAATTCTCGTAAGGTTTTTTCGAAAGACAGAAAATGGCTGTTTGCTTAGGCGGCTCTTGGATTTTCGAAAACGATGGTGGTCTGAACGTAATTGTCGTGCAGTTCAGTAGGAGGGAGCCGAATGCCACACAGTGCGCGTGCTGGAATTGATTTACTGAAAGAAATCGGCAACGATTTAATAATGCAATTAAGTGCCCCCTATAAGGTTCTATAATTTAACACTATGGGCTTACTTTCTTGGGAGTTTGGGTGGGGAGAGTGGTCTTGGAAAACCCCATTCAAAGAATTATTGGCCGTGAACGCAGCAAAAGCTTTACAAAAATCATGAAAATGTATATTGATAATGTATACTATGAATATCTACGTGTAACGTTATCGAGATGGCAATCATTATGTAATGCTGGATCCGCTGATTCCCACTGACTCGAACTTCAATCGTAAAAGGCTGCAATGAGGAGCAAGTGAATACACGCTTCATTTTCTGTTGCCTCATCAACATTTCTATGCCTTTACTTAAGCCAAATAAAGTATTCTACAGCCTTGCCCTGGATTTTCAAGCTTTTTGCTAAACTAAATTTCTTTCTAAGAAAAATTTATTACATTTGTAAAAGCACTTAAATCCATTTGACTCAGAAGCAAAGATGATGTAGATTATTCGGAATAGTTATTTGACGATTAAAAACTTCAATAAAATAAATTGTAAGTGATTCAAAATTCACCATGTCCTTTAAGGAAGTTTGTAAAAGGATTTTATAAAAGCTGTTTATATTTCTTTGCAAAGTTTTGTTCCCCCTCAATTTTTGTAAAGTGTAATTTTTTTATAAAAATTTAATCTCGCTGACACACCTGACTATTTCAATTTTAAGTTCGTACATCCTTTTTATATTATTTTAACCCACAAAAAATGTGCAGTGCAAACGCCCGCTGTTTGTTTTGTTTTTAGTTCGCTTCGGAGTTTTTAAGCCATCATTTTATATGGAGGAACTGAATTAATTTTATATGCAATACACAAAACGTTGCATCAGTAATTTATACAGACACAAGCACCAACCCACACATACACACTTGCGTTTTTACGTTTTCATAAAATGTCGTGGTGAACATGGTCCATATCAGTATTTGAAAGTGAGAAATTGCTTTGGCGTATAGCAAAACACATTAAATTAACGCAAACGCTGCACAAGAAGTTATCTGAGGAAAAGATGTAATTTTTATTTAATATGAGACTCTTTGCTGGAGGCAACGAAATTGAAAGCTTAAAACAATAAAAACTTTTGTTGAAAATCAATTAACGGCAGTGATAACATGGAATTTCAAAACTGACACCGATGCCTGGCCGGTGAATGTCTTGCTTCACTATCCCACACATTATTAATACATATCAAATTTGGCATATATTATGAAAAAGTATTATAGTATAACCTAAGCCTGTATTATATATTTGACAGTAGAATACCACTTGGAAAAGTTTTTGGAAATTTTCATAAAATGATGGACTTTATCTGATCAGGGTTGATTTCACTTTAAGCGGTTGAACCAGGAATTATTCTTCTGTGACGCAAAAATATATTATTATTAAAGTTTTGTTAGTCGATAATTCGACCATTTTCGACAGCGCCAAATAAGATCAAATTACTTTGTTAAAAATACATGTTTTCGTAATACATGGACAATATGGTGTACCACCGTATATCCCAACTTCTTCTTTTTTAAAGAAATCATTTTATGTACCAAAACAAGCAAAAAAAATTTATAAAGTATGCATGTGTTTGCACTTATTTACTGGAAAATAAAACAGCTGATGGTTGGTGTTGCCACATGTTAGAACAATCGTGTGGCTGGGATGTGCCAATCAAATTTGTAAGAAATTGCACAATCATGTGACTCCAGAGTACTTCATTGGCATAATCGATTAATTGCAACAATCGTATGACTACACCTTAAGGCTATGACTTGATATCACTTTCGTGTGTTTGAGTCGTTCTCGTGTGTGGGGTATAGTGAAGTAAGCCCTTGAACATTCATCTGAGCATCTATTTCGGCCGTTTATTTCAAGTGACAATAACTTTAAATCGATAACGTAATCAATATCGAATTGTTGTTGTTTTACTTTTACTTTTTAACTACTGCCAAGATCGTCAATAAACGATTGGTGCCGAGAAGTCGTTATTAAAGCTTTTTAATTAATTGTAAACTGTTCGAGATTTTAAATTGAAATAGTTTAACTGTTGGGTTTCGTATTTATATTTAATAAATTTCATTTAATTCTATTTTCTATTTAAATAACAAAAACCATACCCCCTCCTTTGAATAAAGTGCTTAAAAAAATAAAACAATATCGCGGTAAATGTCAGATTAGTGTACCCAAAAAAAAAAAAGAAAAAAAATTATAGAACAATATAATAAAACTTTAAAAAATTCAAAAACAAGACTACAAAAAAAGATAAGTAATTTATAGTTTATGCAAACAAAGCGAAGCAATATTTTAAAAAGCGATAACAACAGAAATGGCACAACACACGCTATTTCAATACGGATGAGTGTAAACGGGAATTTTCCGCTTCAACATCAGTACAGGAGAATTTTAATATTGTTTGCTTTACAGTGCATAGAATTTAGAAAGGAAAATATGATCTCAACTGGATCGCATTGCGATAGTCGACAATTATAGAATTACTCAGTAAAGGGCGCTATGAGAATAACTAGCATGTTTGTAACGATAGTCGTATCGTTAAAAAACTAGCAATTTATCGGTTTTGAGATTCAGTAACATTTTTAACGATATTTGTTGTCGCCGTTTTCAAACAAAATCTTTGCTGCAACTGATTACAACTTTTTGTAAATTTGCCGGTTAAAAAATGGTTAAAGGCTACGTAAACAACAATAATATTCGTTACTATTTTTAACGATATTTTAGTTGTTTAGTATATGGCGAGGGCACTTAAATACTTAGCATACACTTGCCTTTCGAAAACGCTTTTTTCGAAATTCCAACCACATATTTTATCTCTTTATAAAATAACCATCCCTGTAAATTTAAATAAGAAATATAAAATCTGGAAATTTCTAGAAATCTTCTATATAAATATTTTGTTTCTTTAAGAATTTTTAAAATTGTTATATTAACTCCAATCTCTTATTTCTAGAGAATTCTCGTTCTCTTCGCAAAAACAAAAAGCAATTCATTCTAAAAACTTAAAATGTTGATTGAATCTCCGTTTACAAATTTAAACAAAAGTTTTTGTGGTTCCTTCTATATCCTTTTGTGTCTTTATAACAGAAGTTACTGGAGCACAATATCGTTACCAGTAACAAATATTCCAGTAAAAAATTTAGGAGATACAGAATTAAGAATGTAGTTACTTTGTTCATAAAGTATCATGTTCATCACCGGCACATTCACTATGGAATATTATTGCACATATTTTAGGAGTATTGTGCAATTTTTTTTACAATGGATAGTAGACACTACTTCGGGGCAATACCAACTCCAAAGTTTTATAGTACCCTCTTCTTTAGCTGACTGTAGACAGCTATTGTCTTCTGTTGACATCTATTGTCTTGGATAGAAAAATATCATACAATGTTGCCAACACAGTTCACATTACGAGTATATTGCTAAACACCAAACACATCTCGAATATGGCATAAGAATACCTATACATTGCTCACAAGGCTTTTGGAAAATATGAAGAATCCAAATACATCGCTAATGAATAATCCATTAGACTTTCGCATAGTTTCCCACATGAAAGTGAATCGAAAAGTATTTGCAGTATCACATACTAAGAATGAGAGCGACAAAAAAGACTTTTACTTAAAAGACAAATTAGACACTTAAGTAATTAAGACACTTAAAGTAATTTTTTCTTCTAATGTCAGGAGATAGGGAGTAGATCCTAGTCACATAATACATAGGGCCGGAATTAGGATAAAGAAATACTGCTAGAAATGAAAAATAAAGTGCATAGAGCGAGCAGTGTTCCAGCGCCTGTAGTGTCAAAGTTGGTTCTATTAAAAGGTTTTTCAAACACTGACGGGGTATGTACTTTGATGTGCCCTGGCAACGCTTAAGAAACCAGTGACAGCATAACCATTAACACATGAAATATTAAAGTTTATGGGAAAATTCTCAAGTATTTTTATAACTTCCAGATGTAGGGATCGAACTCAGCGATCATTTGCAATAGACGCATTTACCACATTTGCTCGAAACACTCACCTTAAGTGTTGTAATACTGGGAAAATTATAAAATATCCTATGCTAACTCTCATTGGAAATATGCTTTCCCAAAATTTTAAATTTAGAAAATGAAAAAAAGTGTTATGAATACTGCAAACTTAGCCGCTATACCAATGGCTTTTAGGAGCTTCTGTATTAAGTAAATGTGGCAGCCGATAGTGCCTATATGAAAAATTAGAGATTGGCAGGCCACTACACTGAATTTTTATTTCACTGAATCTGCAGGGTATAAACTTGCAGAAGTGGACGCTTCCACATATTGCATGTAAATGTGTCCTGCAACGAACATTTTGTTTACTTTTATCCAAATCCAGCCAACAGTTTCCCAAATAAAAATGGGCATTTTTGTTTTGCTTCTTTTGATGTTTTATTAATTGCCAGTAATATGAAGCTCATATCAAATGAAATTCAGACTTTGCCGAATCACTTTGCCATGCAGCGAGCAAGCGAGCACACAAAAGCGGCTGACCATTCATTAAATATGTAAATTAATCGTTTCATTACAAGTATTTCCAAAACTGCTGGCTGGTATTTACTGGCATCTCCTCTTGAGCAGTTAGAAAAAAACTAAGCGAAGGAAATTTTGCTTGGCTTTATTTTACAGCACAAAACCTACCCGCGTTAATTAAATACACACCGTCCATTAAGAGCTGTCGCTCGGCTTTCTTTATTGAAACCGTGTTTTAATCTGGTTTTTCTTTTTTTTTATTTATTTTTTTTTTTTTTGCAGAAAATGAGGGAGCATAAATAACAAATTAAAAATTTAATTAATTTGGCATTTGCTATACTGAGTTAAAAGGAATTTGTAAAGTCGTTATGCCACGTATTATTTTCGCACTAATATTTTAAATAATTAAGACACCACAGGCATCGCAAACGCTTCCAATTGAAACGTCACTGATAATTCTACCTTTCGACAATGGGTGGGCCGTGAGTGGGAATTGTCTCGTTGGCAACGTAGAACTTGCTTTTGCCCTTCTCGTCCCAAGAAATTCCTTAACATTCCCACACGCAAACAGACATATTTTCAGATACCCCGTATACTGAGTCGCCATTTTGATATGTATAATACCCTTTTCGGATACAAGTTTAACGAAATTAAAAGTTCACACATCATACACTCGATATAGTTTTTAGCCAATTTAAGGTTTCACACCAGTCGGTGTTGGCCACTACACTTAAAAAACTTAAGTTTTTTTAAAGCGTTATTTTTCAACCACAACCGATATAATTATTAGGGAAAGGTAAATAAAAAGTTGTTTGTAATGAATCCGCATGTTTGAAGAATGAGTGCAGCTTGTGATTGGCAGCATACAAAGCCACGTAATTGGGTGAAGGGCATAAGAATGGTAGTATTTGGAATTCAATTTGGGAAATGGGAAAACAAATTTCAGTGTAATAAACTTATATAAAATCCTTCTTCAACCCAAAAGTAATTTTACTAATTTATAGAATGTACATCCGGGCGATTATGGCGTAGGGATGTTTGGTATGATTTACAAAATTTGTCGACTCTTTATAAGACGACTTAAGAATCTCTATTAGTGGGACATCAGTGGGAGGACATTCTCTTCCCACACAAAAACGAAAGAGTGGGGCAATAGGCTATTCATTCCATTTGCAGTTTCTATATAAACATTGTGAAACCTTATACGAAGGAAAGATGTAAGATATGTCCGGTTCTCCATCTCTGAATTTTGCTGCAGGTCAGAATGGGCTAAATTTTAGCTGAAAATGAGTTGTAAAAGCCATTTTCCAAGGCCTGGATAAACAAATAATTATTTCGTACATTTCGCTTGAATATGCAACAATACAAATACTGCAAGGGGTATCGAACCAAGACCTTTCGTCACGCCAGCTGGAGAATTTGGTTTTTCCTCTTTCTCTTGTCACGTATAATAGGTTGCAATTTGTTATGAGTTTGTATTGCAGTTTATAGAAGAATATTTCCACACAAAACAGTTTGCCCTGTTAAGGAATGGTACTCAAATCCAATAAGTCAGTTCAGATATTTTTATCTGGCATCTGATAATGCATCCATTTAGTCCACAATTATGAAGATGTTTTTATATTCCAAAAATTTTAATTTAATTTACACTTTTTGGAATGATTAAAAGCCCACTAGGTTTACCAAATTTATTTGATTAAATTGGTCAAATGAAAATAAAATAAAACTTTTCCAGCAAGATGTTTCAATACAAGATAATAAAAAACAAACAAAAAATAAATTGCAAAATTAAAGTTTACTTCCATACAAGTATAATTGCACTGTTCACAATTAGCTGGAAGGCATTAAATTCAAGGCAATGGAAGTATGAAATGAGAGAATCAATTTATACTTCTACTTCATTATAGAAAGGATACAATGGGCTAGCCATTTTGCTCCTTTCTTATAACATTACATACGCTTAGAGAAGGGTATTTGGGATTCGGTACAGTCGCATAAAGCATTTTGAGTTGTTATTGTTCAAATTGCTTGAGACTTATTCGTTTTCAAGAGTTAAATGCGAATGAAATTTTTGTAAATATAAAAGTTTAATTCTTAGTTTCCTTATTCGAATGAGCCTCGGTTTGTTATAAAACATGCCAAAACAATAAAATCTAAGTGCAAGTGCTCGTATGTGTGTACGTGCTTTTGATAGTACGAGTATTTTAAAACACTTAGATTTAATAGACAATATAAAATAGTAAAACAAGAACAAATTTTCAATTACTGGGAGGAATAAAAGTGCCCGAGTACTTCAGGATAAATGTTTTTAAATGTTGTTGAATAATAATTTAATTTAATTAATAATATATATATATATATATATATATATATATATACTCTATATATAATATTGTTCTCCAGATCGAAATTTATATTGTAGTAATAAGTTTCACAAATTTTCAGCTGGCCCTTTTCTATAAATATATCAAATATAAAATACTAATACTAATTATGGATCTGCAAACTTGGCTGCACTGGTGGATAAGCCCAGCAAACAAGTAAATGCGTTTAACCACTTATTCGATAACTGCCATCGGCAAGAATTTTAATATTTCTGTGAACGTTTAAGTGACAAATAAATTCGATGATACTACAAATATGAGCTCATTCCTCGGCCATCTTCCTGAAAGTATTTAAATATTAATCGAGCTTATTATTCTTTTAGCAGCAGACATCAGAGCAGCATCCAACATCGAGGTTGAAAACTTTTCTCTTCATTCATAACATTCAATATTCCACTTTTATCAAAATATCCGAAAATTATATATCCTGTAGTTACTTCGTTCTTCACACAAAACAAAGAGGGGGTTTAAATCAAACTGCATTACCTCCAATGCAATAAATAACATACGTGTAACTTTTCTCATTTTTCTTCTCTAAAAGGCAGCACTCAGTGGAAGCCATCACGTCATGCATTGGATTATGAAGGATTTAAAAGAAACGAATAGAGATAGAGATCCTCTTCCTACAACAAAGCACAAAAGTGTTACCTCGCCATTGAAATCCGCTCAGATATACTTGCAATTCGCCCCTTCAATATTCCAAGGCGATGTGACGATGAGAAGGTTACATGAAATATTTGGAAGAAACAATGTGCCAACAAGACGTACTATTTCGAAGAAGGAGGGGCTGTGCTGTAGGTGCAAGCATGGAGCACAATGCCATGCAAGATCAGCTGAAAAAAATTTCTGCTGCTCCATCAACGTAAATTCGGCGCCGTGCACTGGAGCTCGATCTTCAAAGAACAACATTGACCACAATTGGGAACAAGTACTTGCATTTGCTTCTATTTAAGATTCAGTTGAGACCAGAGCTTCTTCCAAGAGATCATTTACACCGATTTTACAGCTCACCCATGACAGCGCTGTGGGAGTGGCGATGCACATTTTCTTTTGAATGGATATGTGAATAAACAGATTAGTGAGTTCTGGGTAATGGGAAACTCTAAAATTATTCATCAGTGCGTCTCCTTTACATCCATTAAAGGTAATAGTTTGGTGAGCAATTGGGTTAGGAGATATCAATGGCATAACGATAACAGTCAATGGGGAAAAATATCACGATATGATAGAAAATTTTTCAACGTCACAACAGTGTGCTTTGGGCTTTGATTGCAATGGAATTACTGCGACAACGCTTTTCACTATAAGTTTTTTCAAGAAAACATGATGTTAATTGGCCTGCACGGTCACCTGATTTGGCTGCTCTCAACTTACTTTAGTGGGGATATTTAAAAAGGCATGGCTTATGGAAATGAATCAGAAACGCTTGAAACAATACGTGAAATATGTGAAATGGCCTTGAAAAAGAGCTCGAATGTGTGAGGCTAACAGAGCTGGTAATTTATCTGATATTGTATTCCTTGCATAATTTCCGATATTAAATAAAATAGTTATCAATATAAGATCCATTATCAATATCTTTCATTTAATCAGAAATTATGAAGAAACAAAGTAATATACCTTGGTAGCGTATACCCTTTACTTATATTTAAACACATTAATTTTGCGGTATTCCCGACTGTTAAGAAAACCATAACAATTTTGAAAAGTTAAACTTCACCATTTTGTTACACAGGCAACACCGGCAGTGGCCATTGTCGCTCATAGTAGTGTAGCTGTGTTGTGTTTTTGTATAAACATCTGTGTTCAACGCAATATTGTTTTCTTCTTTTTTTTTTTTTTGTATTTAATTTTTTTTTTTTTTTGCCCACTGTTTAATTTATTATATTAGTACGCGTCTATATTCACGGTTACTGTGTTGTGGATGTGCTGATTATGTTTGTTTTTCGTTTGTTTCTTTAGTCGCTTTTAATTTTATTGTTATTTATATGCCAACTTCAGCACATAATTTTCCCATTTTTATTGAAAATATTTCTGATATTTTCCATTTGCAAGCTTCACAGAAGAAATATTTATGCACCACAGCGAAAAAGGGGGCACAAAATCATTACATATCAGTCAGCATTCGAAATTAATTTCTGCCTTTATCCGGCCTATTTGATGCTTTAACAATGCACTCCACTTTATTTTGTAAATATTCGCAAGCCGATATGTAGCTTTTAAAGTGGCCTTATGCATGTGTAGTCGTTCGTCGTTCGTTTATTGAAACCTTTATCCACACAAAAGAATATGAGAATAACCGACTGCGTTGTTGCATAAAATCAAATAATATATGCATCACTAATTGCGTCAATTGCTACTGACCAATGCGACATTATGTGGACGTTCGACAAAAGGCATGCCATGCATACATGCATACGCGCTTTCATTTGCATAGATTGGTGACGGGAATGTATTAAAATAAACAAGTGCCACCACATAAATGTATGTAATTTATGTACACCGATATCTGTAAAACTATATTGTTTGTAGAAGCAGCAGTTTTATGCAATTTGTAGACCATATTCACGCAAGTCTGTACATGTTACTAAAGGATGCTCTATTCATATAGTTTGGTTGCAAGCCCGCGAGATATAATAAATTTTTAATTACGTTTTTATATTAAACGTGTTTTTATTTGCATCAAGTCAAATTCAAATGAAGTTTTTGCATATTCAGAGTAAAGAAATAAATTGAAAATAATCACATGAATATTGAAGTAATTTTCCCCTCCGACCGCCATTGTATACTAAAATGTTGTTAATAATTAATGATAATGATGAGCTCATTGGTATGATTTTATTCATAAAAAAATGGCATAACGTAATACAGGGTGTTTCAGAAAATATTTTACATTTATTTAGCAGCAAGGAAAATAGTTTTGCGCCTACTCACGGCGAAAATGGAATTCCATAACAATGCGTATCAGTAACTTTGTTAAGGCCATTCAAAATCGTTAAAAACAAATTACATTAAAATTTCCGATTTTGCTAATCAGTAGTTTTTTAATTCTTTTCCGCAGTGTTTTTAAATCACTTTTTTTTTAATTTAAATACAAACAATTAAAACTTATCCGCTTGAGTGTATTTGACAGCTCATAAATTATTCATCAAATGAATACACGCAGAATATAATATAGTTCATTGGAAATGATATCTGGTCCGCATTTCATTCCGCCCTAAAACACTACTCAATGGTAGAGATGCAACCAATCAGTTTCCGAAAATAATCTCAAACCTTCTGGTCTTATACTCATATTCTCAAAAATCAATTGAGAATTTCTAAAACGGTGTCTTAGTCAGTAAGATTTGACTGAGAAAACATGAAATATTTTCTATAACATACCTTAAATGACTAATAGAGGTGTCATCAGTTACAGAATGGTCTTAGCGTTCACGCAAACCACTATACTACTGGCTAACTCAAAGTCTTTCTATGACCGTTAAAAGATGCTCCATTTCACTACTGTTATAGAACGCTGTGCTGTTAACTGTTCTTAGTTTTTTTTTTTGTTTTTAATTTAATCATGAAAAACTGCTGTAGAAGAATGACGAGGGAGGATTCTTAAGTACATGATGCTATATATTATCATAGATCTTTCTTGTTTGCTGGCTAATGTTAAGTGATCAGTGAGTACCCCTTCGTCACTTAGATATTCCAAGAACAATTAACGTAACAGGTACTAATAAGGCGCATAAGTAAACTACCAAGTTTAGCCAATGGAGCGACATGGTTCTAGAATTACTTATCACAAGTCTAATACAACTCTGATGGTAGTATATGATTTGTATGTAGAAAACTCATATCCAGGATAGCGGAAAAAAACTGATCTCTATGGAGCAATGATTCATCTCCTAACAAATACACTAAAAGTAGTTACTGATTTGATTTTTATATGATAATTAAGTACAATGTTAATTCAGAATGTGCTTTTTCATAATCCTGAATCACTATCCTAAATAATTTCACAACTCGGAATAGCGCAAATGTCTTACAGACTTTTCAAAAAATCACTGCACAAAGTTTTCTAAATCGGTTCGCTTTGAAAATGAAATTTGTCATCCGGAAGACGTATCATATACGAGTAATCGTACGTTTATCTAAAATAGTAAATCAGGACTTTTTATAGTTTCAATAAATTTACTCAATTCAAATTTATGTCTGCAAGCATTGCCTTTGATGCGAAAAGCACATACAACAGTGAGCTTTCATAACAATGAAAATTATTTCGGTAACATTAGAATAAATATTGGAATCTATTAAATTATGCATTACATTGTTCGCCATAGCGATCTTTGACTGTATATACATGTACGCTCACGTATTTGTTTTTAATAGGCCAAAACTATTAAAACGACATATTCAAAACGAATCATCGTCAGGGTTTATTAGATCGGAATAACATGCGATGGTCTCTAAAAATTCAATTACTTAAATTAAATTTAACTAAATGTGTAACTTAATGTGAAACTATTAATTACACACAACAATACATTTTCCATGCATGTGCTTTGCATTGAACAAACACATGTAAACGCACACATATCCTCGTGCACACATTCATGATGCATTAATTGCAAACGACATACACAATGTTCGTATGAGTACGTTTATTTTGACTACTACAAATGCAGTTGTCGCCAATTTAAATCGTTTTTCCTTTTTGTATAAATGGCAAGGTAGAGCAACAGAGTTGCCAGTACATTAAAAAGTAATTTTCGAAATGCCATACCTCCATATTTTTTTTCTTTTATTCTTTTATGTGTTTCAAATGAGTAAATAATAATTTTCATTATGAAATGAATAATTCTTGCCATCATTGGAATAGGAAAAAGCCTCAGGCCACAGCCCAGCATCTGTGAAGGTATAATGGGGAAGTATTTTTGTAGTTATACACCAATGAAATACTGCTACAGCCCAACATGTTGTATCTAGTCAGAGAGACTTATGTGATATACATATCATTCTTTGCTTACACCATGAAAATATTCCAAAAAAAAACATTGACACATGAGATATCAAATTAATGGCAGTTTTTTTTTCTTTATTTTGGCACTTCTGACAGATGCAGGGATCAAACTCAGTATCTAATAGTGTTTTCACACCTAAAGTTAAAATCTGGTTTTAACTTAAAACCTACAAACAGCTGATTTTGTGTTCACATACAATTTTTATAAAATCAGGTTTTATAATACAGTTTGTCAAATAAATTTGTTAAAGATAAAATAAATTTTTTGAAGAAATAGGTGTGTTTGTTGTAATTATTCTTCCCACATTTATTTGAGAAACTGTACGACAGCTGTTATTGTTTATATGTGTAAAAACTGTGTTCTAAAATTTAAATGATTTTACATGTTGTGAATGAATATTTGTGAATGTGAATGAATTATCAGCTGCTTTCAATCTTTCTAACTTGGTAGCACTGAATAAAACTAAGTTGTATTTCATAAAACCTACTTAAAACCAATTCCAAAAAGGTTTTAAAATGGTTTTATCAGAATTATTTTGTACGGTAAAACCAGGTTTTAAAGATTGGTTTTAAAGTTAAAACCAAATTTTGTTTTAAAACCAGGTTTTATCCTCAGTGTGAAAACACTATTAGCCTAGTAAAAATATTTCAACCAACCAGTGTCCGCTTTTGCAAAAATTGCGTACCTACAATCCCATTTGTCGCCAGTGGCCTGCAGAGGCCAATCTGTTCGTTGCAAAAGGCGTTAGCAAATTGTCCCTGTGCCCGTAATTCCAATAATTATTTTTCTACTTCTCTTTAATTGCAGGTGTACGTATTTAAATTGACGCCGGCTAAGAGGCTTTAAAAAGATGAATTTCTTTCTCATTCATGAGAGAGAGAGGGGGGGCCTTTTCCATACACAGATGTGCATTTACAGATGTGTGTCTATTATTTTAACCTCTGCATGAAAACATTTGTACGCTGATTAAATAAACACTTTGTTATTGTTGTTGTAACATAAATTATAACTTTTTTTATAAATATTTTTGTTGACACATTTGCTGGGCGAGCTGAAAGCAATTAAAATTATTGTTGATTTTAATTGCTGGTACAAACTTACAAACAATTAAAAAGCAACAACAAGAGCAACAATTAAATAAAGGAAACAATAAGGAGGGAGGAGCAGCACAACGGCGCTATTAAAATTGTATTTGTGCTTAAAAGCAAAGGAAGAATGACAGCAAAAAAGGACAAAGTTTTTGGTTTGTTTGTGTGTGACGGTCATTATATTTTATTTTCACGTCTAATGCAGCTCAAAGAAACACATCTAATGTCAGCGCAACTGTTAGCACATGAGTGTACTTGTATTGTTGTAAGTACGTATACATTTCTGTATGTTTTTGTAAATTCTACAACTTTTTGTAACAGTGATTGAAACATTTGTTTTAACATTTTGCAATGCTACAAAAACTCTGTCACAACTAATACGACGACTGCCGCTGGAGCCAACTCTTTGTACAAATCATCCAATGTCTGAGACAGCGCAGGGTGATGGCTGGCCGCAGTCATGATTATTATGAGGACATCATGAGCATTTAAAATTATACATAAAAGATGTTTTCATATTTCTTTCCCCTTTTTCCCCCACAAAACTCATTCACTTACTCACTACTTTTATTTGCCGTATTACTTTTGTTAGCAACAACCAAAAGGGCTCACGCAGCAACAGCTGCAGCAGCAGCAGAAGCAGCAGCAACAACTAAATCAACAATTACAGAGCAACTGCCAGTGGTTGAACACAGTAGTACAATTTAATGTTTTTTAAATTGTTGATGTGAAAAGTTTTTCCATGAAAAAAAAAAAAAAATTATAATAACAACCAACAACAACAAGAACAGCAAGAGTTGGGTTTAATCTAAAAGTGAACAACTAAAATTGTTAGAAACTTAATTTTTTCAATCTCAGTTTACGACTGCGTATTATTTACATTAAAGAAATATTTTACCTAAAAAAAAGACATATAAAACATTTTTAAGCAAAGAAAACTTTAAACAAAATTTACCAAAAATTTCAAGTTGAACTTTCACAGTTCGAATTTGCTTAGCGGTTTTTCAGATTAACACAAACATCTTATACAGTAGGGTAAGAATTCTTCAGGCATTTAGTAGAGTGATGAAGATTTTTTAGTTTCCTACCGAAGCATATAAAGTTGCTTCCGACGTTGGAGCAGAAAATACTGACCGCTAACAGATTTCTATATCTTTCATTGTCCGCTTAGAAGTCGTAACTTTTATAATAATTATTTTAAGTCCCGGTAACAATAGGGGGCGAGAGCAAGGAATTACGAGACGAGTAAAGTATGATTTCAAATATTAGCTAATGCCAGTGCTAAGTTCGTTATGGCTAAAACCGAGCTGTTAATAAAAACCCAGCCATTAATAAAATGCCCCTTTACTCTTGGCCGAGACTACATACGGGCATATATGTATATATGTATGTACAATACTATTGATATGGATTCCCAATATTCAGAAGAGCCAAGAATCACCTGAAGAATAGCGACGAATGTATGTATGGGCATATAACTAAGTAACTGTTGCGCTAATAATATGTCAATATACATACATACATATAATTTAAAATAAAATATATTCTTCGAATTATCAATATTGATCAGCAAATACTTTTTGCATTACATTCATCACATTATTTTTTCTAATTATTGCAAATACCTGAAACTAAATATGGTGCGTATGTACATATCAACACATATACATGCTAGCTTGTCTACATATGTACATGTACGCACACACCTATTCTAAACAAAACGTAAGCCAACTCACCATCAATCCCTGTGAAAGTGTTCTTAACTTAAAAACCCACAATTCACAAGTCTCCTGGTTTGATCCGCTTTAGTTGTGTTGGCTTTAGAAATATAATATTTTAATTTTGAAGTACCAAAAAAAAAAAGATTTGCCAATTTCTGCATAATCCTTTTTTTTAATGCAGGCAAGTCCTTGCGTTCTTCAGAAAATTCAACCTCTTCCATACCTTCGCCTACATAGCAATACACAAAAGCTCGCTTCCCAGACATTGGATCAAATTTGTGATCCAAACGTGCCCACGTCTCTGCCATTGCTGTAGCGTTTGACAACATGCACACGGCACGCTGAACTTTGGCCAAATCACGTCCTGGTACGACAGTTGGCTGTTGGTAGCTAATGCCGACTTTAAAGCCGGTTGAGCACCAGTCGACAAATTGTATTGAACGTGAAATTGTAATTAAGCAGCGAGTTTGGCTGCGAGCAATGTAATGGGCTTGTCATGTATTTCTCACTGGTTTTAAGGATGTATTTTTACATTTTTAACTCCAAATGTATCACATAATTTTTGCTTATATTTCTTTTATATATCAACCGATTTTGCTGGTTTTTACATGTGAAAAATCGAAAGAAAATTGGTTGGCTTTGCTATACAATACTTTATTGCACTTTATTTTTACAACTGCAAGTTAAATAAATTAAAAAAAGAAGAAGAAGAAATTTAAAAAAAACTAATACAACGCCCAGACAGACATACAAATCTCAATCAATTTTCCTTCTTTTAAAAATCCGGAATATACTCGTATATACTTTATGGGGTCTCCTGCAACGAACCAATTAATATCGTTTCATATTTTTTTGGAAAAGGATATAAAAAATAAATAAATTGAAATTCATTATTTCCCTGCATCATTTTCACTCCGTGCTATTCCAGATTATCTGGCAACCTAACTAAATTAATCTGAGTTCAATAACTATATATATTTCCGGCCATTCAGTCTAAACATTTTACGTGTATAATAATTAAGTCTTGTATTACATGCGAATGAGTATTTTGCACTTTATTTTTACAACTGCAAATTAAATAAATTAAAAAAAGAAAAAGAAGAAATTAAAAAAAAAAATAATTATCGCACTAAAATTGTAGATTTTTTAATTTTCATTAGATATTAAATTTCACCGCCAAACAGTCAACGTTATCGCCATTGTTCATTCTCCATTTAAACTTGTGGGCAATAATTGTTGGCCGTTGGTGTCCAATTTTATGTATAAATGGAATATAATTTAAATTCATTGTTAAATTCATTTATGCTGTCCATGGCCACAATTATGCATATATTGTGCATGAATACATAATTTCTAAAGCCAATGATTTCCAGCCGTTTTACACACATACAAACACACACAAACGCAAAATGCATTTGAACAGACAATATAATCATGCAAAGCGCCACACCATTCACACAAAGCAACTTACAAAACACTCTGGTTGAATAGTTAAATTGAGAAAATGCATTCACATGATCCTTCACATGCACAACCTATAGATATAAACGCACACACCCATATGCACACACACATATATATAGCCAAACCAGTGAGTGTATACTTTCGTATATGGTGGGTTTAATTTCATTCCGTAAATACGCACCGTCTATTAGCGCGTATTTTTGCTCAAATTGCGAGCACATTGGTCAGCGGCAATGGTTTAGCAATAATTTTATAATTTTTTTTGTTGCAGTTCTGTTTGAAAATTATAGTTAAAACCGCAGAAAACGTTCTATATCAAATTACGTACAATCAAACAATTTTAGCATTTTATCATTATTTAACCAAAATTAAACAAATAATTTTAAATAATATTTTCTATGGCGTGTTAATGGTTGCTCTGGTGTATTAAAAAAAGGTGTATAAAATAGTATCCCCTCCACCCTACACTTTTCATTGCTGTTGACGTTCCATGCTATTTGATTGCGACCCCATAACGTACATGCACATGCATTTACATATGTGGTTGCTTATGCCACACATCCTGCTTGCTCCTAAGTAAATTTGTTTGGCAAAAACGGTGCCAAGTGGCAACAGTGGCATGAAGGGGTTTTTTTTCGGTATACCATGATGAAAATAGTTTTATAGAAAAGCTAATTGAAAGTGTCCAAAAGTCAAGAACAATGACTTGACGGAATTGGCAAAGTAAAGAATGAGAATAGCTGATCCAGAAAAGTGCATCGTAAGTTATATAGAATCGGTTAAAATAACAGAGGTTGGAAGTAAACGGCTTCTAAACATGCTACAACCTCTTAAGCAAATTATCAAGGGAGTTGCCAACGGCATTGCCACCATAGGCGATTGGATAATGAACTGCCTATTAAACAGGAGACAGCAGGTTTGATTCGTAACAAAAACTCTGAGTTCTTTCCCAGCGGCAAGCCAAAAGCTTTATAGATTGAGTGAGTTTAAAAATTAATTTATTGGATTTTTTTGAAAAATTTATGGATCTTTCAATTTTAGATGTTAAGCAAATACAAGCTAATTCTGAATAGCAGCAAAACGCAAAGGTGGACTGCCGGACATACTTATAGGCGGACAGATGAACCTTGCTCAATCAACTTCGGAATGGTTATACCGTATGCAGTAAGGTAAATGGTCATTTATAGCGTTACTAAATAGTATAACTTAATTATAGAATGTGCGACCAATCCAAACCCATCGATAATTTCGGAACACCCTTCATATTGAAATTCTGACACGTTTCTATATTTTTGCCAATACTGTACATTCATTTCATTTTCAAGTCTATACATATTTAGTAATTTTTATAATAAGAAACTCGTATTCGGCAGTTCTTAATATAGCTGCCTTACAAAGTGCAGGAAAATCTCATCACTGGATATATAAACATAAAAATAATCTGTATTGGTGAATTGGAAACGAATTGTGGAAGCCATTTAAAATATTTCTGTGTTTAGTATCTCTGAAGATCAGAGCAACGCCAGTTACCACGAATCGAAAACATTCACTTTAAACCACATATCATTAAGAATGACAAGTTCTATGATTATAAAACGGCGGATCCGAAAAAGGAATTCAAATTTCATATATTGGAGACACTTTCTTGAACGCGACAATTAATTGCGCTTTACGCTTTAACGTTTTAACGTTTTAAAATTAATCGACGCATGTAGGGTAAACATCGGAAAACAAACAATTTTACATTTCGGAAATGGAATTCTCCATGCATGTATTGTCTGCAATTGGACTGAAATTGGCGCTTCTGACAAAAATACTCAAAGCCCAAAATATATAAAAATGACTTAAAAGGAAAAATGTTAAGCTTGTAGTTATATTAGGGGTGTAGCCAACAATTCGATAACTGTTTATTTCCAACATTTTTTGTTCATTTACACAAATCAATTATACAGCCCTGCATTAATAGGCTTTGCATACGTATGTATGTATGCAGATGCAAGGAAAATCAGTGAGAATAATCGATGATTGATTTTGATAAAATCTTTTAACGATATTTTTCTCTACTTCACAAACACCAAATATGAGCTGACAAGACATAGTAGTATACCTTCTAGGTGAGCACCCTGTACAAAAATATTGTGTTTGCTTTTTCTGTTTTTTACTCACTGCAACAGTGTAATCATTGCAACAGGCTTCAAATACACCATCTGCTTTAAGTTTGTTACAAGATATTGTACCAGATGTTGCATGGATGTGAATGGATCAGAGAGTATTATTGAGCTGTAAACGAATGTCTGTAGCCCTTCCAAAGGCAGAAATAGAAGACAATATTCAAATTCAAAGAGCACAAAATCTTAAACTGGATAATGTAATTAAAACCATTTACGTTGGTTTGGGCTGGGCAACACAAATTGCTATTCGCGATTCTCATAAAGAAGCTGCGGTTTCCCAAAAAGGTTGAAAGTTCAAAGCAAATAAAGGGTTTCTCATCAAGATAATTTTGGTTTTTTCTGTTGCGATTTTTATTCCACAAAGCATTAGAACTATAATTTTGCTTAATAAAGGAATTTGTAATTGTATTTGTGTTGAAACAACGATGAGTTGTAGTATTGAGTTTCTTCTTGACCGGTAAATGCAAATCGCCAATGAAACGAACGAAAACGATTTTCTTTTCGTTGTATATTGGACATAAATAGTTGAAAAATCTTATGTTATCGATTGCTAAGAACGATAATTGTTTAGCTTTGTAAATTAACAAAAATATATTTATTTATATATTTTTGAGAGGCATCGAGAGGCACCAAAAAAAATAATTTTTTAACAAAAAAAATCATTGAAAAAAATTTTATTGCATTCCACTGAACATGAATATTTTTATAAAATTAATAAAAGGATGTCAGTATATGTGTATATTGTGAGCCATTTTTGACAACACTTGCCCAGCAATTGAAAATGGCATATAAGGAAATAAAATGTTTGATTACATTAATTTTGAGACATGGATTGATATAAAGATGAAGAAGAGTTGACCACTGATGGGCAGGTGGCAATCAGTGATAGGCGATCTGTATTCTTCAGTGAGAGCAATAGGAGACACGAAAGATTTTATGAAATATATACATTCAATTACAAACTGACCTCTTTCGAAAAAATCAAGATTATCTCTTGGTTGCGCTGACCATTCAAATTCCTTTTAACAACGAACTGATGCCTTTCTGTTTATTTTCAGTACTTCGACGCATACATATTCTGTATTTCTGTCTGTATTATTTATTATCTCATTAACATTATTAACAATTGAAGTCAAAATTATCTGGTGTTAAAATTAATTTGTATTCTGTATCGTCAGTATTACTGCGCAGCAATTTTGCGTGTATTTTAAGCACTTCCTTTTGTATACAATTAAACATTGAAATATTTATTTAAAGTTTTTTCAATAATAATTTATTGTTATTGGCAATGTGCGTATGGGCATATAATAATAATATTTTTTCATTTGCAAACAATTGCCACCGGCTGAGCAAAATTATAAAGCAGCAGCAAAATAACAGAGATAAATAATCAGTCGCATAAAGATTTAACGACTTTTAAATAAAATTAATTTAAGCAATTAACACACGCTTATAGAATGCCGCAAAAGTTGCCAATGATTTTTATATCCTTTTTAAATTGTGTAATCAAATTAACTGTACAGTGGTCTCGCGCTAATTTGAACATGCAACGTTCATTAGAGTAAAACGCTGAATGAAATGGTGTTTACCTAAAGCAGCCTTACACGGACCAGCTTGGCAGTAAAGCAATACCTTCTTACAACTATCACTAACTATTGATTTTCTTAGAAAAAACATATCATTATTTTTCACTCGCCTTTTCCCCCAATTAAATTATTTCAATGATTTCAAAGTATTGCAAAAAAAATTTGTATTGCAAAAAAAAACGTTAAAAAAAAAGTTAAGGTCCTTCTGCTTGAGACCAAACGATGCTCGTATACTTAAAAATAATACAAAGACTGCAAATAGAAACACGATAACTCTTCGATTGAATGCTCTAAAATATACATTCGGCACAAACATTTTAAAATAAGTACAAACAATATCCTTTCAAGGATATCTGTTCTAATTAATTAGAAATTACCAACAAGAGCCAGAAAGAAGAAAACGAAAATCATTGCACCGATAGTCTTATTGCCTTTAATATCAGAGACCAAAACGAAGGAAGGCAAACGCTAAAGAAATTTATTTTGCCATCAACAAAATTACTTGAATTCAATGCCATCAAAATTTTAATTTTCAAAGAAACGTCACTGAAGGCAAACACTTACGGCCAATGCATATTAATTTTGGAATTTTAGTCCCATTTAAATATCAAATAAAGGCATTCGCCTATAATTCCCATCAATTAAATAAAATATCATTTAAACAGCAACAACGCCTATTTACCCTTTACCTTTTTCCGTCTTTGTTCGCGTTGACAGCAAGTGAGCCAATACAGAAGTGGATGGAAAAAAGGAATGCCTTTGAACTGATTATTGTAATCGTATCACAGCTTTGATTTTCTTGTATTTTTCCTTTTATTTTTAATTGGAAGTGGCTGAAATCTTACTTATTTCGAAGAAAGCCGTTGGGGAAACGTTTGCGATGATCTGCAACCTGATTCCACACTAATCAATTTCAAAGCGTTCTTACAGTAAAAACTCAACATTCTACTGCATATCCGTTTTTATAATTCCTATAAATAAAATAAAGTATTTACGACTTTTGTTTACGTCACGTAATTTTTTATGTGTTTATCCATCCGCTCTCTTTAATTTATTAAATCAGCTCAAGAAAAAATAAATAAAATAAAAAAGTTCGTTATTTGAGTATGCACTGTTAAACAGAGGAGGCAGAAGGGCAAACCCATTTTTGGAGAAGAGTTATAAAAACGTTTTTCCAGTTTTTGCTTTCTTTCGCTTGAATTTTTAATATCCCCCAGCTAATTCTGAATAGTTCAATTATATTGACGTAACCTTACTTTTTTTTTTATTCTGTCATTTAATTCCCCGAAGCGATGCTTGGAACACTCTTACACACAAATACATTTCACATTGATTCGTATTGCGGCTAAAAAGAGACAAATATTTTATTTTTTAATTATGTAAACATTTGGGAAGAAAATTAATTAATTTTAAAATTGTAGGAACATAAGAAGCACTTCCTGGAAGCTCTGATATTTTTAGCGCCGATGCCAGTTCTAAAAGTGTCTGAAGTGATCTGTTGGTTTTAAGTTCCATCCATTGCTCTACAATCACAATCTGAACAATTGAAAAAATAAAAAAATCACCATTTACGTAGGAAGACTTGGCAGTAAAACTCTAGGGCATGGTCGACGCAAAGACCAATTCCCCAGATAGTAGGTTCTTGGTTTGACACCGGTTACAGTATTAATTTATTTACAATTTCTATATTTACCACTAATTTTAAGCTAAAATTTAGCTTATTCTAGCCAGCAGGGAAATGCAAAGATGGACAGCCGGACATATTTGTAAAAGGACGGACGGACATTGCTTATTGCTTAATTGACCCTCTTATATGCATTTGAAATGTATACAATTTATTCTTTATTTAATAATGTGGAAATTACAAATGGAGTGATCAAGCTATTTTTCCCTTTCTCCGCACCTTTTTTTTATTTAGAAGGATATAAATTTTGATATGAAAAATTTTAAATTTTATTTTGATCCCTGTTTTGTCGTACTGCGAACTGTAATCTAAGAGGTCTCATAATTTTAAACTGGATATCATTTTCTATAGTTCTGAATCGACCTTGTTAGCAGTTGTCACAGGAAAGAATGTGAACCAAGATATAACATAATTTCTCTGCAGCTATATTTAAGCAAGTAAAAGAGCTACATTCGACTCTGCCGAATCTTATATAGCCCCCTCCATGAATATATCCTCTCAAAGAAGGGGAAGAAAAAGTAGAACTTAAATATTTAATATCTTATATTACAATACGGAGATATTGCCAAATACAGCAAATTACAGAGGAGAGACAGACAGATGGGCATATCTGAATAAACTGCCCTTCTTATAAGGATCCAGAATATATTTACTTTGTGGGGTCGCAAATTTCTGCAATAGACATTTCATCTACTGTATCAAACCTATTAATAGCTTTCAATACTTTTTGGAGAAAGGGCTTAAAAAGTGCAGGCGCTATTATAGGCCCCATTGCCGACCCCAGTGTAAACTTGTGAAAATCCGAATACTTGATTTGATGCTCTTAAGCTACTCTAGATTTCCATACTGTAAAACATAAATTGGTTGATTTTTATTTTGGAATATTTCAAAACCTCCTAAATTTGGAAATATATATTTTTCATTTAATAAATGGAATTAAAAATGAATACCAGATGTAAATACACACCAGCAGGTCGATACATCATACAAATAAGCAATTTTACTCTCGTAAAGGTTTTATGGTTGAATTAAATAAATACGGAATTATTTTCTCTGTAAAATTAATAAATACAAGACTTACCAGTTGCAGCCTCTGCCATTCTTAATCTCTGACCTCAGGTGTGGAGAGAAGAAGAAAAAGACGTGCACAGTTTCTTATAAGCCACCATTCGTTTTTATTTCCTAAAACAAGGATATAAATGCAGTTCAGAAAGATGTGGAAGTAATTACAAAAAAAATTACGAAAGAGAGACTCGAGGGATGTTGAAATGGATTTTTAGAAAATTTCAGACACGAAAACTACATATGTATGTAAATGGTTACCTTTATTCAATATATAACAGATTTAACAGTTTAATATATTAAAACAAAGCACGCTTCCTAAAACGGACAAAGTACAGCCGCAAAAAGGATCACGTATTGTAATCCTTCATTTTGAAGGGAGACCTCTTGCGTTTGCCAATCGAACTCTCTCAATGGATAATTGATTAGTAGGAATCTTTTCAATGCAAGCACAAAATTCAATATCGGTGGAATGTAAATATTTATAATTTTATTTTATTTATGAATGTATGGATGTTTGTGTGTATGAGTATGTATGTACGAGTTTGCTGCAATTCATTTGTATGCCAAATTGTATGTATTCTACTAGAGCATAAAGGAAATTCAGATTCCCCACTTCCATCTCTGCATCAGTGCACTGTTGTTGAAGGAATGAATTGCATAATTTTTTTTTTTATAGTTGGCATTTGTAAATGTAAAATAAAAACTTTTGCATACATTTTTTATTATTTATCGGAAAGAAGAAAACAGTGAACGAACAATGAATAAACTTTATTAAATTATATTACTATGAAAGCATTAAAGAACGCTGCCCCAAAAATTACAATATTGTGGAACAATCTCTTTCGTCTTATTTATTATTATTTTATTATAAAATTTTTTTTCATTTATTTATTTTTTGTTTTTTTTTTTTGAGTTGACGTATGGCACGCTTTTATATGTTCTGTAAGTATACAAACGTACAACTTTAATGATGTTACGGGACATTGTCAGCAGTTTCTGGGTAACGAAGCCTTTGAAAAGCAAACGCCGCGGCCGCCTTGATATAAAGCTGCCATAACTTTGTGTGGCAGTCTGTGTTTGCTTGAGTATGTCATTGTTTGCTTGCATGAACAAGTAAGTAAATACTTGTGTACGGTTGTGTCTGCTGCCAGAAAGTTGGTTTACCCACGCAAATACACTCATGCACACCCACACCGGCACAGTCTTACCAGCATACTCCTTATCATGTTTTATTTATTAATCCGTAGAAAAATTCTCACACTTGTGCGGTTAAAAATGGATAAATTGATTTTACACATGCTCCCACTCTTATGCACACATACACACATGAATGTAGGTGAAATATATGTGTGGGCGTACATGTGTATCGAAATTGGTAGGGAGCCATTTCTGCTGATGAAGAATGGAAGTGTGTGATATTGAAAGGTGATTTTAATACAGCAGCCCCAAACCGGATTATACGAGTATAATATTTAATTTTCTAAAGCGGTCACCCAGGAAACGGGCCCTGCTCATTAAATGACATAGCCATAATAATTCAAAATAATTAGTAAAAATAAGTCAACACTTCTTTAATTATAGCTTATGGTGAATATACCGCTTAAAGGATTTCAGTTCCTTTTACAGCATATCAAAGTACTATTGAAATATGTATCCGGAGTTAGGCCACTGGCCTGGACATTCATTGAGGAAGAATCTTTATGATTATATATTGGAGCCGGTGGCCTCATATTACAGTTATATTCATATGAGTAATTAAAGAAATAAATATCATCAGATTTATACAGTGATATCTCGATTAACTCCACTATTGATACCGAAGAAACGCGATCTTAATGAAATACAACTATGGAATCACACTTAAAATAACTTAAAATTATTAAAATTTCAAAAGTTTATTTATTTTCATTATTCAAAACATAAATTCATTATGTGTATGTGTGTGTGTGTGTGTGATTATGGAAAATAATATGACGCTATAAAAAGTAGATTAAAAAACAAAATTTCATTAATTTTACGAATTGTAAACAAGAAATTTTATTACAACTCTCGTACTTTTACATAAATCCAATGTACAGTGACATCAAGATCGTGACACAGAGCGGACTAGTGCAAATGGTGTAATAAAATTGCAAACTTTATTTATAAGAAGGATACTTTGAGATCTAATAAAACTTTAAATATAATATTGCTCAGCATTCGGTAAATTAACTTTTAAATTTCATTTTACTTTTGCTGCTCACATTTAGTTCTGTTGCATCGAAAAGAGAAAACCGATCAGTTAGATGAATTCTTTTGATGGTATTTTTAAAATTCTCGTTTGGTTGTTGAGAATACGGGTATAACCCAAGAAAATTTTAGAAAATATTTTAATTGCATGAATATTGATGAACAGCAAATGCAATGAATGGCGATGGGTTGTGAGAGTATTTTATATAACAACGAATTTTGTGGAAATTGTTGGAAAATTGATGCCCCAGCGAGTATGCAAGATCAACTACTGATTTCCTTTGCTTGTGCTTCATCGAATAAAGAGACCCATTTCATTTTGATCGCTTTTATATTCGGTTGTTACGAACATTTGAATCTATTGAGAGATTTCTAATTATCTTCTTTTCAATCCGAAAGAGGTTAGCTATAGACTTCCTTCGCTTGTGCTTCGTCGAATAACTTCAAAAGAGACTGTGATTTATCGATTTACAGGAGTACATGAGCTCGGCATTCTATTTTCGCACCAATTTCATTTGGATCGCTACTACATTCAATTGTTACGAACATTTCAAATTTTAATTATCTTCTTTTCAATTTGGGCAAGAGGATCAAATTATAAGTAATTCCCTGAAGAAACTCAGAAGAAGAAGGAACTTTGGCAATTAGAGGGAAATTGTTAGTAATAAAAGAAAAACAAATTATAGATATACTGATTAAAGAATTTCTGCCTAAATAACACTGAAACATGCACCCGGTTTCAGGTTATTATAACGCTAAAGCCCGCTGCCTTGGGAACTTAATGAAACCTTTTGAGTTTAATACACTTACCAAATGCTGTTTGCTTAGGCGGAAACGAAATCGCAATTGTGAGTCGCCTTCAAGGAAAACGTGCGCTAAGCTTAAAGGAAGCATTACTTAGCTTAACGACTAATTTAGATTAATTTGTGATCATAAATTAGCATAAAGGTGGACATTAATTTTCTGCGCGTAATAAAATTTATAATAAATTACTCAAGTTTACTCTGGCATAAAATGTAATGGTGAAAGGAAACTTATTTACATAAATACATTTTATATACTTTTAGTAATTATATTTCTATTTCACTAACTGTTTTATTGCGTAAAAAACTTCTTCCCTTTTTGTCTGTTCATTTGCAAACTTTGTCTTTATGAATCAATACCAAACAAAGAATAAAAAATAAAAAAAAAAAAACAAAAGTAAAACGAAAACGAAAAGAAAAAGTGAAAATGAAAATAAACATATTATTTAAAATAAGTTTCGCTGTAATTACTTTTTGTTTCTTTCTTGTTATTTATTTGAGCCAAAAAGTTTTATCGTGTTTGGTTTTCTTGTTTATTCAAATGCGCTCTCGCTGAAACATTCTGGCTTGGACGGAATTTTACTTTTTACCGCTCAACCGCTAAAATTTGATATTTTCCAAAAAAAAAAAAAAAAAAAAAAAAATCAGAGAAAAAAAATTTAACTTACGGGAATTTTTTACAGAAATTGCTGCAACTGATTGTTCGAAAAAGCGTTTTCAATTTGCACTTAATTATACACCCAAAAATTAGTCACACAAACAAGAAGAGAATGCAGAAGGCAAATGGCAGCATAACAAAAAAAAAATACACCAATGCAGTTAGAAAAAATTTTGACCAAGCTCGCAACGCAAATAACTGCAACTGCAACTGCAACTGCATTTTTTAGTTGGGACAAAAACCCTTCTATAGAATTCTCTTCTCTCAGTGTTTCTTCAATGCAGCTGTATTCTTATACGATTTTTAAGCTTAATTGAATTAAGCTTTAAAGACTTTCCTAATTGAGAAAGACAATGCAAATCGTTCACTGCATGGAGTCTTGAACTAACTACTTACGATATCATTTCCTGATCATGTCGCTCACATTGCTGATGCACCAACTATATAGTCCCCTCATTTAATTTCGAGATCATTTTATGGGTGTATTTCAAATGCAGTGCACTGGTTTTAGTTATTTTGATATATTATTAAATATAAAACATATTATAACGGGTGCTCCATTTCGTGGTTTCAAAAGTAGAGGACTTGAATTCGACATCTGTCGAACTAAGTTGTGTAACCAATTTTTTCTTTTCAGTTGAAAGTCTGATATTGACGAAAATGGCTCGCTTAACTATCACACAATGCATGAATATGATCAAAACATCCTACAAAAATGGTGACTCTGCCACAACCACATATCGTGCTTTAAGAGGAGGTTATGGTTTACGTAATCGTCCAACTACGCAAGCAATTGGGAAAATTGTGAAGATATTCGAAGAGGCTGGAGCGTTTACAAATATTGTATTTATTAATAAAATATTTATCAATAATTTATATAATTATTACATTGTTATTTCTTACCGACTACGTTACGTAAAAGCTTTTCGATGTAAATAAGAAAAAAGCAAAGATTTCTAAAGTCCTTTACGTTTTAATTAAAAGGAGAAAGAGGAAAACTTTTCTGCCTTTATTATGCTCAATATAAGTAAACTAATCGAAGACTATGCTTGACTGTATGGAGGTTTGAACTGATATCTACGACATTTGTTATCACAGTCATCTTGTAAAATCCATTAATTCTTTATTTGATGTTTTAGAATTGAAATAGTTGATGCTTCTCTCTCCTTCAACTGCTTTTAATGCGACCCTTTTAATGTTTTATAGACCCCACCATTAAAACTTTCTTTAAACTTTTATTATTTTGGAATTATTTTAATTGAAATAAGCTGATTGTTAAAGCAAGAAGGAATATTTTTTAATTCATATGACCTTAAGGGATACGAAATTTCGATAACCTCGCGTCGAATGAAGAAATTACAGGATCTCATTGCGTGGTATAGCTAGAACTGCAGCTCTACAACAGAATCCACTGGAATGATCATTGGTACAGAAACACTTTTGTATAAAACAATCGTAAAATCAATATAGAGACACTGAGTGCAACTATGGGGTGTGGCAAGTAACGCCAATGTAGAATATCTTCCTAATCTTCTGACGATAGTGGATGCGTCCTGCTATGTAGCCAGCAATGCAAGACAGAGGGTTTCATGTATACTAGCGTTGAGACTTGGATTTGTCATCATTCCAACCCAGCCGATATTGCTTTATTATGTGCTAAAAGTGATGTATCTGAATAGCGTAAGGCAATATGCTTGCAAGTATAATTATTTAGAATTATTTCTCTAAGCTTGATCTCGATGATCTATATAAAAATATCGTGTCCTAAATGTGGCTCAATAGTTCGAAGTGTAGTCCTGATTTTTATATCTGTAAATATGGCCACCGAAACTTGTAATTACGATTAGACTACAGAACAGAGCACGTGAGCATGACTCCGTATTATTGCGATGCCGAGCTACATTGCCCAAGTACAATTCATGTAATCCAACATAACTTTCTTTCAGTGTATTTCCTGTTTCTAAGTTACTCTTCTTTTATTTAAATATAAAGTTTTTTTGCATTTCCGTAAATGATTGTGCATGAGTTTTGTGCCCGTTCTGGTTCTGGGAATTCACTTTTTTGTGTGGCATATGACAGCATGGAGCAATTTGTACTCCATTGCTGTTATTTTGGCAAGTCCTCTGTTAACTGTGTCAGAGGAGTTTTAGTTTTTGGTAGATGCTCATTTATTTTCTTCGTGTATTGTTTATAAATCTGTGTTTCTTTTTTAGACCTCGTGGGCGGGCACACAATGTGGCATTCGTTTTGTAGGTGTAAGAAACAGATTATTTATTAAACTTCTTGTTTTACAGCTTATTTATTTTGTTGACACTCTGCTACTGTTGCTTTATCTCTGCACCATCCTCGTTTGAATAAGTTTGTTTATTATAAAAAACTTGTTCAGTGCTGTGCTGCAAAAGTCACACCTACACAGATTGTAAAATTATTAAAATTCAAAGTTTCTGTGCACATGAGAATGTTTGCAGCAGGATAAGACAAAAGCATAGGATACCTTTTAGCAGGTTTCAGTCCATCAAGCAGCAGTCACAGCCCAGAGTTATAAAATTCAAGCAACTGGATTTTATAAAATCTTTTTTATCAATTTTAATTTTGTTTCGATAATGTATTTGAAATGAAATATAAATTAATTACAATTAAAATTAATTTCAATATTATTTAAATTATTTCTTCTTCACATCCTCAAATAATTTTTCGTAACACCGCCACATGATTTCAAATTAAATTTAACGGCGAAAAAAGTGTTAAAAGTACTGCATGACAGTGACCAAATTGTCGCATTTCGGATTGAATGAAATTGACGGCAACTTTCTCTACTGATAGAAAGCTTAAATTCAATTTAAAGCTTCTAGAAATTTCTAGTAAAACTGCCACATGATATTAAACTCAATTTAAACACAAATAAAAGTGTTTAAATGGTGTTAATTAATCGCATGATCGCTTACAGCAAAGCAGAGTGGAACATTCAAATTGTCCCGCTCTTTGTGCTTATTGCAATTTCCAAAGAACCTCTTCTGCATTGAAATGTTGAAAGTGTGACTACAAAGCAGGAGGGAAATAATTGGATTTCTAGTTCAACGAATTTGATAGAAATCACACGATCGTCTACAGCTTATCGCAATTTCCAAAGAACCTCTTCCGCATTGAAATGTTGAAAGAGTGACTACAAAGAAGGAGGGCAATATTTGGATCTGTAGTGTAACGAATTCGATAGAAATCACACAATCCGTTGCAGTAGTTGAATTGTAAAAGCAACCGGTTGTATAAAAATATTACGCAATTGACTTTCGACTTGTCCTTACTGGAGACAGTAGTTTAATTATCGCTGGAATTCTCAAATATCGACAGATTTTTTTTTTATTTATTATTTGATATTAAAGTCATGCATGCAAATTGGTTTGCTTACTTCTTAAATTTAAAATCATTTTATGAATCTTGCTCGAAAACGTCATTAGTAATCCTGCGTATACTGAATGAGAATTTTCCTATGCAAGGCGATAAATAAAATTGCCGCTTGTATTTGCCGCTTGTATTGCTTTGAAAAGTAAAATGGCTGCTGTAACGGTCCACTCACTAGCGAGGTATTTTTGCTCTCTTTTTTGAGGTGTTTGAATTTCGGATACACTGCTTCATATCTCCCATTTGTTGGAATGTAATATTCTTCACTTGCGCTCTGCTGCACATTTGCAGAAAATTTCACTTTTTCAAAACTTTTTATAATTTCCAGTTTTCCTTAATTTTTAAACAGTTCTTTCTCAAGCTAAGCAAATAATTGCTTGCTTTCAAATGCAATTTTCCCCTCCACCCCGACCCTGACCACATGTGTATGGAAATTTGCTTTAACTGGCATTCGCCAATATCATCGACATATCATTGGGTGCCTTCGCTAATGAATAATGCACAGCCTACTAAACCGAAATTAGCGGGTTCGATTCCTGCCGATTCGACCCTGTGTGTTTTTCTTCGGTCAAGCCGAAGACTTTGCAAGTTAAGTTAGTTTAAGAAAAATAAAAAAAATAATACGAATATGAATTACTATTGAAAAAAAATCTTCTAACTAAATCTACTTGATGTTTTTCAACACATCCGTCCATCGTTCTGCGGTATGATATATGGAAATTAATTTTACTTCAATTTTCTATCTTAAACTTGATGTTTCCGTCATGAATGCCATTTATGGTTTTAATGTCAAAACCACAGATTATCTTCCAATGTCAAACCGCTCTTAATGTAATAAATTTCTTAGAAAGAGTTGAAAGTTGTGCCATCATTTGATTAGTGCCGCATCTGACAACACCATCGTTGGCACCAGCTGACAAAAAAGTAATGGGGGATGTGCCACATTAAAAGTTCAGTTGCTACATTAAGCAGTAGTTAAGTAATGTAGTTGCTACATTAAGTTCAAAGTTTTTTGAATTGGTCCCCACTTTACAGTGAACGCTCCATCTTTACTAACCGCATAAACTCTCAGATGTCGGATTTTTTTTAGGCTGGGCAACACTGTACTGCTCTAATGGCGCCAAATTAAATATTGTATTATTTGCAAAAAAAAAAAAAAAACCAAACCCGAGTTATATTTTTTTGGCCACCCTTTAGATATAGGCATTTTTAGTATTTTTTTTTTTTTTGCCTGGCACTGTAGAAAACATTTTCTGCACTCAGTCTCGCGCCCCATTGACGGTTACCTGTAAAGATATCATAATTTCGACCAATTTTCACCATGAAGTATAGCCAAAGCCTGTGTATGCTAGAAAAATCTTATCGCATATTTAAAGCAATTTAATATTTTTCTAGGGAGCAGAGCCGCAGCTGCCAGAAATCAACTATTAAATTTATTTTACATTATTATAGCAACGTCATGGTATAGAGTTGGAAGCAGCGAATAATCATGAAGTAGATTTTTTAATGGCAGAAAACTAATCTTGAAAATTTTACGAAAAAAGGATTTATATGTTTTTATGAAGATGTAAGTGGGCGGCTTTCTAAGCCGGTAAACGCGTGAGGGTGCATACACACACCCACATAAAGAAATTAAGGTATAAATTCACATACATACATATGCTTGTATGAGCATATGTATGTGTTTTACGTCAAGTCATTAAGTATTTATAATTCATAATATAAACAGCTCATCTACGGCTCTACTCACTTTCAGTGACTTACACATAATTTTACCGCGTCTGTGTGTGTTTAACACATGCACATTAATTTTCATTCCCATAAACATGTTCTTAATGTATGATGTTGTTAAAAATATAAATAAATTTGTAGTCATACAAGCACTTTCAAACATCAAACATGTTTCGTAATGCTGTTTTGCTGTTTGCATGTACATATTTGTGTTACGAGCCTTTACAGGATCGCATAGTAGGGGCGCACACACACGCAGACACACACACACACACACACACAATTGCGTTTATGCGCCACTTCCAGTAGGTGGAGAAATCCTATTAAAATTAAAAAGGCCGTGATGTAGAAAACATTCGTAAGACTCTTTAACAGTTTACAACGCTGGTGAGCCCTTTTTGGCGGTGTAAATAATATTAACCGTAATTTATGTAGTGGTGAGTTGGAAAGCAAACAGAAAATTAAAATGGGAAATTGCAAACATTTAAGATTTTTAAGCCATTAAAACGAAATTCTTGAAAACGTTGAGCATTATTAGAGTAAAATGAAGAAAAGAAAAAGAACTTTTTTTTTCAAAGAGCATTTCAATGTTGATCCGAAATAAATATTGTTGTCTTGCAGTTACTTTCGAATATTTGGTTGTGTTTTCCTTTTTAGCCATACCACCTGAGAAGGTGTACAATAAAATTCAAGAGCGGTTGGCATGAAACGTGTAATAAGATTGGAGCTTTCCTTACGGTCCTGCTTTTGCTAAATCCAAACTTGAGTTCCTCAATCCAGGCCTTATACGGCTAAATACGCGGCGAAACACTGTGCCATTAAATCAATCAAATAAGGTTTATCTCATATATATTTGTAATGCAAAAACGTGATTTGACGAACGATTCTTTTAAAAGTGGCAAAGAGAAACTGAGATAATCTTTAGTTGCAAAACGTGTTTGAAATGCGGACTGCCAACATTATCACATAATTCACTTTTTATTTTGCTAGAAATAGTCCTCACATTGGCTTGCAATAAAAATTTTACGAAAATTTAAGCATCGAATGTAAAAGCCCATTTTATGGCCAACGATTTCACTGTGTGCTGATGAGCCACATAAACTGTATGTATATTAAATTAATCATAAACGGTAAAAGTAGCCATTTTTCAGAAGTATCATTTTCAAATTCCCTCCAAATCCATTTAGCTTTTCTTCACATGTTACTGTCGCCACAAAATTAAAGCATTCCAGCGTACACTCAAAGAAAAAAAAACAGAAGGACGAAAATAATTGTCTCAAGAGGCCAATGTGGAATTTATCAAGGCCTCAGCAAAAAAAAAAAAAAATCTCACTGCTTGTAAAAATATGGATTAAATTTTATGAAATATTTCCAATAGAGCAAAAAACTTATTTCAGTAAAAAATTTTAAAATTCAATTTTTAAAAGTTCGATAAATCAAAAGCATTATTGTAGTGAAATGAGTGCGGAGTAGTGAGTATTTATTTAGTTGCTCACTTACACTGCACCACTAAACCAAATTGACCGTTAATTTGAAGGTGGTGAAGAAATAAGCAAAAGTCATAACCTGCTCAAGCACTTTCCAGGGTACTATGAAGGCGGCAGTGCGACATTCCCACTTGCCAACCAACTTTAATCAAAAACGATATAAGGCTGGTGATCACACTGAGTAGTTCACCCGACAGCAAGCTGCAGTCTTCATATTACGTGTATGTATATCTATTGTGTAAAAAAGAGGGGCATTACAATTCAATATTGACGGAATTCAACACATTCACGGCAATAGGCCACCAACCGAAGTTTTTTAAAATAAAACGCACATCTTTATATGAGGACGATTATTTTTATGGCAATACAGTTGCACGACCACTTCACTACATTTTGGGGTCATTCGGCGACATGGAACGGAAATAATGCTGCCACCAAAACAAACAAGCGATTTAAAAATTAATTTATTTATTTATCCAGTTTGTAACTTCACATCCTGCAGAACAAGACGGAGCGTTAAAGTTTCTATAGTGCAGGGGCGTATTCTGATACAGGCACAATTAAAACACAGATGAAATGTAAGAAAAAGGGGGGAAGAAGTAGAAAAGGTTACCTAAACAAAAAATTTCTGAAACTATTAGCATTGCTTTTCTGTTGATGACATAGTGGAAGGATATTCCAAAGAAAAGAAGAGTAGATATGAAACTGCTCTTCAAAGGCAAAAAACCGATGACGAGGTATTGTCATATTTTGGTTCCGTTTTAATTTAGACAATCTAAATTTTTCGCGAAAGTATTTTATTATACGATTGCCAAAATAAATCTTTTAGCTGCTGCAAACGAATTGCAACTGGACACCCAGAAATTAAGGCAGGAATCTAGTTTCTTGGTAAAAATTAGTTGTACAACACTAAAACACAAATATCCGCTCTCGTATTCTAAACGAAGGCTGATGGCAGCAAAATGCTTTTTGTCTACGCAATATAAGCCCATTAGAAATGTGCCAACTATACTGCACTGGAGCAAAGTTTTAAGCTAACAGTGGGCAAAATAATTATACCTACAAACCTTAGGAAAATACTAATTTAGAACCAACACACTATCCATTGGTTAGTCCGTGTAATGAAAGACATTGCCTGCTCCTTGTTTTTGGGCGCGTATTGGACAAAGACATTGAAGACGGTTTAAGATCATTTAACGACAGCGCATTGCGGTAAATTTATTTTCTAAATATAATACTCATCACTCGATCTATCATAAAGGGTCAAGGCACCGAACACGTATGCACTACTCTTGTTATTGATTACATTTCGGAGCTGAGTGCGACTAGTGCTTTTATACTTGATAAAGCTTTGCGTAGCACAAAATATTATTTCTGTAAAGCCAATGAATTCGATCAATTAAAAGAAAGTCTGGATAAAATGTAGGCGAATGGCACGAATTGGATCTACTTTTAGCTTAAGACATTGACTAGAGTAAATACGTAGAACTGAAACTGTCTTTGGCTTAGCAGCTACTCAGTAATGCGATAAAACTCAATCTCGAAAATCTCAATTTTTTTTTTATTTTCCTGAGTTGCCAGCAAATATAAATGAAATATGCTCGAATTCTAAGACATAAAATCAACTAGAAAAAGTAATATAAACCCAAGTTCAGCATTAAAAACCATATAAAAGGCTTTATCAAGAAAAAGTGCTAACATGGAAAAAAACGCTAATTTGACTAAGGTAGCTACCTTATGAAAATCTCAATTTTTTATTTTTCTGAGTTGCCAGCAAATATAAATGAAATATGCTCGAATTCTAAGACATAAAATCAACTAGAAAAAGTAATATAAACCCAAGTTCAGCATTAAAAACCATATAAAAGGCTTTATCTAGAAAAAGTGCTAATATAGAAAAAAGCGCTAATTTGACCAAGGTAGCTACCTTATGAAAATCTCAATTTTTTATTTTCCTGAGTTGCTAGCAAATATAAATGAAATATGCTCGAATTCTAAGACATAAAATCAACTAGAAAAAGTAATATAAACCCAAGTTCAGCATTAAAAACCATATAAAAGGCTTTATCAAGAAAAAGTGCTAACATGGAAAAAAACGCTAATTTGACTAAGGTAGCTAACTTATGAAAATCTCAATTTTTTATTTTTCTGAGTTGCCAGCAAATATAAATGAAATATGCTCGAATTCTAAGACATAAAATCAACTAGAAAAAGTAATATAAACCCAAGTTCAGCATTAAAAACCATATAAAAGGCTTTATCTAGAAAAAGTGCTAATATAGAAAAAAGCGCTAATTTGACCAATCTCAATTTTTTATTTTCCTGAGTTGCTAGCAAATATAAATGAAATATGCTCGAATCCTAAGACATAAAATCAACTAGAAAAAGTAATATAAACCCAAGTTCAGCATTAAAAACCATATAAAAGGCTTTATCAAGAAAAAGTGCTAATATGGAAAAAAAGCGCTAATTTGACTAAGTAAAAACTAAAAAGGCGACATTAAAATTCAATTAAAAAGTTATATTTTATAAGAAGTTTTTTAGACACCAAAAAATTGGTTGCAATACGACGAATTTCAATTAAAAATTGTAGCAAAGGCAGGCAGAGTCTAAGCAGAGATGGTCGAAGTAGAGTAGAATATAATAAAGTATACAAAAGTATAATAAACTTGCCGATGAATCAAATAATTGCAATAAACTGGAGCGACAAATTGCCATTTCAAGTTTCCATTTAAGGAAATAAATAACAAAATTCTTCATGATATTCTTATTATTATTTCTATCATTTTAATCAAGCATCTGCTCCAGAGTAGAAGGCATGACAACCTTGAAGTCAGCAATCATCGCTATTAATAAAAGTTTTCCCATTTTCATTATTCTAAAGTAGAAACTTCCATATGAATTGTTACATATAAAAGAAATCGCTCAAATATTCTTAACACTTTTTCCATTCAATACCTTTCATTCCAAGTTTGTCTTAGTATATGTTATTCCTTTGTCCTTAAGCAATGATAAAGGTCCTGTCTAGACAATATATTTAAAATGCGTTTCCCAGAGTGTCATGTGTAGCATTAAGTGAAGGGAAAAAGGAATGGCGTTAAATAAACAATCGTGATTATGTAAACAAAATTTCTACATGAATATAATTTTTCTTTTTCGTTCACATGTTGAACAGTGTTTGTAACGTTTCACACATGTGCACCAGAGCACACAAACAACTGCACACACAAATATGAGTACGTTAATGATTTATGTACGCAGCGTATGATTAACATTTATTTAAGTGTTAATAACACGTTTGTATTTAATTACATGGATTTGTACAAACGTGCCTGTGCAAGTGTGTATGAGTGGTTGTCTGACATTCTTCTGGAAAATATAATTTAGAAAATTAATTAAAAACAATTAAAAGCGTTCGCTTAATTGAAAGACATTTCCATGTGCAAGCGAAAAAACTTACACAAGTCGGTATACACACAAATTGATTTTTAATTGAAATTTATTATTCATTACAAAGTATTCAATTACTTTATCAGAAATAAATCTATAATTCACCACCACATATAATTAGTACCGTACAATAATCCATAAATGGCCGAAAGGTGTGAATTTTTTAAATTTTCCATTTTAATTACCAAATTTTATTCCTTGAAAAATACACTGAATTAATCGTTCTAAGGTAAGTATTCATCAGGCGTATTGTTCCAATACTAAGCCCAAGCCGTCGTATACATACATATATTTGTATGTGTGTACATATGTGTATATATACATACAAAAAATTACAAACTTCAATTTCTTTTAACGAAGTCGAAGAAGTTGGGTGGTTGCCCCAACTTAGTTTGTTTGTTAAGCAAACATGGTTTTGGTCTACTACAAATTTCTATCGAACGCTACCAAATGCCGCGAGCCGGTTGTTCCATACATCACGAAATTTCATTCGATATGAAACCTTACTCGATCACGTATAGGACGATTTGGGGCCTAGTTTAAGCAAATGAAATTTATTGGAATATATTTACGAGGATATAAGATGGTTAATAAACACCCTACCCACCCTCTTTAAAATCATTTTTTTTTTTGTTTTCTAATAAAAATTTATATTTTAGTGAACATTAAATTTTTTCAATTAAATTAAGAAATAATTCCAACTGAAAGGTTTTAATTGCAGGAATATTTTTAATTATTCTCGCTTTCCTTCGTCCATTTTATTTACAAAAAGACATACAAAAATTTCCTCAAACAAACTTTTTGACTGCACGACGGGATTGAGTCATGCACAAGCATGATTCTCATGCACAAGACTTCTATTATCTTTATTACTTTTGCGAAGTTCTCATGTAAATCAAATAATCAATGAATCAATAAATCAATGCAATTGCTTTTTAATGTTTTTCTAAAAATCGTTGATAATTGCAGATTTATCGAACGTATTTTAATAATGAATTTCCATACATACTGCAATACTGAAATCTAATAGATCCGATTTGAAAACTTCCTTCAGACCAGTTACACTGTTATGCATTCGTAAATGTGCAACAAATATGCAATAGGAACCAATGTTGTTAAAGGCCTTGCTTCATTATCCCACACTGTATTAATACATGTCAAATTTGCCACGTATTATGAAAATGTATTATAGTGTAACCTAAAACCATATTACCTTTTTGACAGTCGAATACCACTTGCAAAAGTTTTTGAAAATTTTTATAAAATGGTGGACTTTATTTGCTCAGAGTTGATTTTACTTCAAGCATTCCTTTTTTTATTTTCGTTATTTTTAATATATATACAAAAAAGGTATAATATAGTAATTATCTTTGGAAATAAGCAAAACACAAAAACATGTTTATTTATACAGCGTAGTATTTTTTGGTATAATCGGTGTAAACCCATCGTTGCGTTACTAAGTAGCAGTATATTTTGAGAAAATTCGCTTACGAGTTTAATTTTATATAAAAAAAATTGTAAAATTATTCAATTTGAAGACTCGAATTTGAAGACTGCATTTATATGTTTTACCAAAATCAAGAATCCATCGAGATCCTTTCCCTTATTTTGGGTTAAGCCCTAAAATCCACATTGTGTTATTATTTCAGAATTCCTTATTAGAAATAATTTAATAAAAGCTGGAGGCCAATGAGGAAGGCCGCCTAGCAAAGAGACTACACAATAGATGGGTTGGCTCCCTAGTAGCCTAAAAAAGAAGAAGAATTATCCAAGTCAAATAAAGATCAAGCCCTTTGTTGTGCTTTCTCAAAACCACCAACATTTATGTATATTTTATTTGAATATATTGCAAACAATAAATTCACAGTCATATTGACTGTCATATTGACGTTAAAAGCGCAACAAGTTCAATGTAAATATGATTGCACGGGCAAAGTAATTCAGCTCATGTTTTGGAAATCTTACACGAAAGATCTTATTAATCTAATCCACAAATCGTTTTATTTTTTTATTACCAGGAATACTTTTAATTTAATAATCGCTTTAGTTCATTCCATTTAATTGTGCAATAAAGTAAGTTTGTTACTAATTTTACACATAAATTTTTTAAAGCATAGATTTTTTTGGCAGCTTTGGCAGCGTGTTGGTTTGAAATGCCACTTTAAGATCTTTCCAAATCATCGGAATACATTAGTTTATATATGTATGCCTCATACATATACAGCACGCACACTGTTGGTGCGGCGTCAAGCAACTCCTTCAAATAGAAACACAACAAACTCGTTCTATTTTTCATCAAATTTGCTCCTAAAAGCATTTTTATATTTAATTTTGACAATTTAATGGTTTTAAAATGTGGCTACAACAAAACAATGACGTACGCTAACTTGAAACATCTTTTGACAAATTGATGACGGCCAGCTGAAATTTGACAAGTTGTTAAAAAAAATGTTTATTATTATTTTTCAAACATCTCTCAAACAGGCAAACTAATAAGTGAGTATTTTATTCCATTACTTTAGTATTGGATTGCAAAGAAAAGTTTTAATTGGAAGCATTAACTTCGAAGTAGCATTTAATTTCCCACACAATAACATGGAACAGGACATTTATGCTGTTGCTCATATAAACAGCAATTTGAGTACAACATTTCTAGTATTCGTTCTCCTTCCGTAACTAGTAATAAATTGCCATTGTCAGTAAAACCGAAATCAAATAGCCAAAAGTAATAACCACTTATACAGATCTACGTTACATACATACATAATTATGTATATCGGTCACTTTTAAAGAAGAAGAGGCACATTTGAAAGGGAACTGTGAAAATGATGTTTTGTAGCAATCAGTTGTTGAAAAAATGCATTATTGTGATTGTGTCTTGAAAAACCTCATCCTGCACAGACACAAAAAATAAACGAAAAAATAAACAGGAAAATAAATTAATAAAATTAAGGCATTGAAGTGACTTCACGCCAGTTAAGCCGACCATACAGAAATTAGTTCAAGTACATATTTGGCAGCAGAAACGCTGCGGCAGTGCTCCATTTGTCTGCTTCTTCCCGACTGGTCTTCACTACAACTATTTCCTTATGCTAATTACTGCAGAATGCTTTGCTTGCACCGGGTCACCATCTCCTGAGTACTTGCCTTAGCGAAAAATTAAATTATACACTTCAAAAAAAAAAAAAATTTCAATTTTCGAACGCAAGAAGAAATTTGTGGGGTCAAGTTGAAGTTTTACTTGCTGTGGGTACTATTCGTAACCGCGCAGAGAATTCGTAAGTGCACGCAGGCAACTCTTTACTTTGTTTGTTGTTCAAAATACAATCATTCACAATATTAATGAAAATAAGAAACAAAAAAATCACTGTTGCAATGGTGGAGAGAACGCGTGACCATAATATGTACCAGCCAACTTAAGCAACTATGCGAATACATGTAAATCATATGAGACAAACTATAATGTACTTCAACGCCTCGTTTCACTCTCCTGAACAGCATATATGCTGAAAAAATATTTTAGTGTGAAACAAATCCAAACGCCATTTGGTTTTATTAAAATAAGAGGGTATCACTATCACAGTTTCATGTCTATGTAGGATAGTGAAACCAGACCTTAAGCAATCTTTTCCCTAAGTTTTATAAAGCGTCATGGGTTTAAGCACGATGCGAAACTGGTCGCATTTTCCATACGTAATCAGATGTTTTGAGTCTTCTTAGAGATACTATTTTAGAAAAATTGTTATTTTGAATAGGAAAATAAATTTAAATATTCATTAATTATTTAGTACTCAACTAAATAAATAAAAAAAAATTAAATTTTTGGGACATGAATGAACATAAATTATTCCCTATTCCTTTGGAAGACTACCTCCGTAGTGGTGAAAATATGAGGATGGTAAAATCAATGGAATAGTAGGTCCGTAATCTCTCTTGTGTGGCTCCATTTGCCTCTTCCCAAGCAGCGTAATTGTTAAGAATGTAAAACGTCACAGTGGTGTGGAGGATTATAAAATTATGTGAGAACTCTCCAATGGCGAGCTCTTAATAATCCTTTGTTAAAAAATGTTTGCCATTTGGCAAGAACGTAAGGGCGCATCACATTACTATTTGGCAATTTCGCTGGTGAGGGAAGAGGAAGCTTATGATTTAATAAATTTTTTCCAAATCTACTCTGCTGAAAAATTCGTATATTTAGTAAATATTATACTTAATACAACAATTTAAAGATCTATAGCTTGAGGAGTCACTCACGTGTATATGAGGAATGCTTGGTCGTTGATTATATATATTTTCTTAAACGCCCTGTTGTTATTTTAGTACTTTTCACACACATTTATACAAATACTATATAAATGTGTAACAATAGGTGCATAATCCCTAATAAGCACATTATGGTCAACATTTGTCAGGCTTTTCTTTCAATTTTGACAGCTTATGCACTTTATAGTTGGGCCTTGAGTTGTCAATTTCTTATTTTCTTATAAGTACGCTGTTAACTATCACCACGAAATCAAATTCATATCGGCATTATAGTATTTATATAAGCCACATAATACCACATGCCTCAAAGATGCATTCACCAAAACCGCAGTCAGCTGATTACCAAAAGTATAGCATTATATTCATATTAAGGTGCCCAGTGATGCATTTTACAGTGATGTAGTATGTCGCTTTGACATACTACAGAGGCACAGACTTATGCTCACCAATAACAGGTGAAAAACACGCCTTCTGCAGAATTAAGCTAGCCTGTATAATCAATGTTGCCACTGTAAACATACAAAACCAATCGTGGTTTTTTTGACATACTTCAAAGTGCTTCAGATATGTGGCGTTTTCCTGTGCCGTTAAGAAAAACGTCATACATTTTGGAATGATGTTGATTTAAATGCTAAGCTCAGCTCATTCCCAGTTTGAAAATCCAAAAAACAAATTAAGTAAATTTTTTGTGCTCGCTCCAGTATAATGAGCAAAATAGATTTGAGAATAACAGAAGAAAATTACATTAAAAAGACGAGAAAATATAAGCACAGAATGTATAGAAATTATGGCTCCCATATGACAGGTGAATGGTATGAGACAGAAAGCACTAACAACCCGGGAAGACATTATAACAAAAAAGTATAATAAAGAAGACAGAAAAGTTGAAAAGTAATAACCGTATTAGAACAGGTTAGTTGTAAACTAAACATTAACTTTAGCAACAATACAACAACTCTTGCACTTGCTGTTGTAATTAACGTGACTACGAGTACAACGTGTTTACCCAAAAATCGGGATTTAGAAATGGCTGCTGGAAAAAGGATATGTTTAAAATTATTTTATTTATAATTATATTTACAATTATTTATAATTATAGTTTATTATATGTTTACGCAATACCATACACTTCAATGATGTAACCTTTTTATTTTCTCTTTTATTTTGGAAACTCTCAAAATGTACCCGGCAACACTTTTCCACAAGTGACGTGTGTCATACTCTTTTTAATTTTATACTTTATATTTTACACTTTTGTATATAGATTCTAGGTTACAGTCTAGTATTCTAGACCCGTATTGGACATGCAAAGTTTACTTAAAGGAAAGGACGAAAAGTGTTGCCACAAATATTTTTCCATTGGTAAAACGTAATATTGAAAATATTTCGTGACTTCATAAAAATAGGAACTTTCACAATATTATTTTACAAACATTCAATAATAAAAATATTTATATATAATTGCACAGGAATTACCAAAATAAAAAATATTTTAATGCATTTTAAATTTTCCTGTCATACCAGAAAATTTGTAATATTACTGGGAATTAAAAAAAAAATACAACCATGAACGAATTTAAAATGTCATCAACATTATCCTTTCAAACCAAATTTTCTATTCTATCAAAATTTTATATTTATTTTCTTCGGTTTCTAAAAACAATACACTGGTCTCATGCCTATTTTTGTTGGTCGAAACTTCCAGAGACTGGACAATGATTTCCACATAATGGTTTTCGGAGATAAGCTCTGAGAGGTAAAAAACATTTGGAAAACGGCACAATGAAGAAGACTATTAAATTTAAAGGAAGCCCTTAAGTTCGAATAAATTCTGTTATTATTCCTGAACATGGTTCATACGAGTGAGAAAAGTTACTTTACGTCCCATTCCCCCCAAATATATTGAAATAATTATTTCAATTACAAAATTACTTCAATCTATTTTATTGTGGAAGCTGTAAAAATCATGATCCAATCGATTCACGAGTTAAGACTTTTTTAGGTACATTTTTGGGAGTAAAAACTGAGAAAAGAGGTACTTTTTGCATTTTTTTTTTCCGGAGGAAAATGCGTTAATTTATTTACTTTTTTATTTTCTTTTCACATTTAAATATAATGTATTTTTTAGACCAGTTGAAAGCACTTTTAAAAATATTTGCTTATTTAAATTTTTTATGGAACTTTATAAAAAAATTAGGGATACTTTTTACAGAATAAGACGCAAAAATTGGTACTTTCTCCTTTTTTTAAAAACAAAAAATTTATTTGTGTCAAAATTAAATACAGGGCACTTTTAAGGGGCAAAAGAGAACAAAAACTGGTACTTTCAATAAACTTGCTACTCGTTTCAATGAATTTTGTATGCAAACAGTTTATTGTGGTCGAATTCGCCGTAAATGCCATTTAAAACAGTCGTTTGTAATTTGCAAGGTTTTTTAAAAAAAATCACGTCAAAAGCGGGATTTCTGGTCACGTTAATTATAATGTGTGTAAAATTCTACCGTTATGTAATAGTAAAATGTCAAGAAAGACAATGTTTGTAAGCATATGTGTGCTTATTTAAGTTGCCAAGAGTGTGACCGTAGTCCCTCTTTTGCCGTACCAAATTAAAATTATATCTTTTCAAGGAATACGTTTACTTCTGAGTTTTATGCATTTTATTAATTAATATTTTTCCCATGTTATTGTATTAGAGATAGTAAGTAGCGCTACCTTTATATCTTATTCTACGTATTTAATTTTAGGCTTATGGAAATAATAATTTTATTGAATTGTCTAAATTAAACAAAAACCACCAGTTGATCTCTTAAAATGAATTTCAGAAATAAGAAAATTCGGTATTGCACCATTGAAAGAAAATCTAATACCTAAGTTCGTATTATACACCCCTGAATATTTAATTGCGGTAAATATATGTAATAGTATTGGATGGGGGGTGGATGATCAGTTCTCCCGAAATTTAAGAGTTATTTTAAAAATGTAAGTAAATTCAAAGAGAAACTGAAATGGTATCAGCACCGATTTTAATGCACTCTAGAGTAGTTCTTTTAAAATTTAGGACTGCCTTTCAGCTGTGCAGTTTGGCCAATATAGTTGTATAGATTTTTTCCTGAAAAAAACCTATTTTTTTCGTATTTTCATAAATAGTGTAACGGCTGTTGAGGAAATTTTATTTTATGTCTGTGCTGTAAAAGATTTTTTATTAAAAAATTCACTATATATTGTGAATGCAAATACGTTGCTTGATCCTTAAGATTGGTTGCTTGATCAAGTTAGTTGCTTGCATGAGCAAATTGAATTTAACGAAATTTGAAGGCAAACTTAATACACAATCAAGCACGTATGAGCATAGAGCGAAATTCCTGTCTGCCAACTTGGTAGAAAGGTTTTCGGTTTGTCATCATGCCATCGTACACGTATAACAGCAAATTTGTCAAACACAATGCAAGTGTAAAGATGACTGTGTTAGAGTGGGCATTTTAAAGGACCAGAATAGTAGCAGATAAAAAATAATATAATATAGCATAACCTTATTTTATGCTTTATGTTGGGCATGCTTTGCATGATCGTGTAATAGGAAAACACTCTCCCTCATCACACCATGTTCATATAATAAGATCAATATATTATATATATATTATATATATATAATTTAATTCACTTCACTGTTATAGACTTCTCTCTGGTCATACTGGTGAGCAACATATATATTCATAGAAACCGAACACACGAACCAACCCCTGTTATTTACTGTTAGGAATACACCAGTAGTGGTAGTTGCAGCAATAGCTGTAGTAATCAAGTGTTGTAATTACATGACACTTGACGCAAAGCAATTTGCTACTAACTTTACACTTATGGATAAAATTTACACACAGAAACTTTTAATCATACAGAAATTAAACATGTTTGTTTGTTTGTGTGTGAAATTATACAACGGAGTATAAACAATCTTTGTTCCTTTTGGTTTTTTGTAACGGTCGTACCGTTAACAAAAAGATACTGAATTTGGAATCAAACATTTCGAAAGGAATTAAGCTGGCTTTGCCCACGCATACGGAACGAGCCAAATTTTTCTTCGGACAAACATTTTTTTATGTGTAGTTTAATGTCTTCCCTTTTGAGAAAAAGAACGTCTTTTTCCGACAACTTTAATTGGTTAAATTTTATATTTTGTTTGGACGAAACCGAACTGAGTTGCCAGTAGGGTAAATTTTTTCACGATCAAGTTTTTCTTCAGCATACATATGTGCAATTTTCAAATTCCAAAGGAATTTGCTTCCAATTATGCTTGAAAATGATATTGATATGAAATTGCATGCTCTTTGTGGCACAGCTTTCAGTACTTCTTTTGGAATTTTGATAAAAAGTACTTTTTAAATAAGAGCTGATGGGGATGAAGCACTAAGTTTTATCAGCAAAAATTTTAAATTTCGTTTACAGCAATTAAATTAAGGAAATTCTTTTTACACCTCTTCATATTACTGCCATTTAGAGCACATGTCAAGTTTACTTCTTCTACAAAACGAAAAAAGCGCGTTGAATTGAAACATAATCGTTTGCTCTTTTTTTATGAGAACGGGCGCTTGCATTTTTAGTATGTGTTTTGTTTATGTAACGATAAGACAGCATTTAATATTAGCTGAAACAGTCAGCTGACTACGCAAGGACGAAACTGAAACTGAAACTAACCAAATATAAAACTGACAAAATATAAAATTAAAGCAATTCAAGCTGTCGGAAAAAGACAAGAACATATTATTATACTTAATTATATCTCGGGCATGCTATCAAGAAAGCTTTTTGTTTACAATGTTTATCGCATAAACGGAAGAAAGCGTTGTTAAAGAAAAATCGTTTATAAAATTCAATCTAAAATCCGTTCGCTCAGGGATTCCCTTATTAAAACTCTTTTATTAAACTAGCATTATGCCTAAATAGATAAATAGATTTCATAGAAAGCTGGCGTGTGGCAATAATAGTTCTCCAGCAACTTAATGTCAAAACGTATTAAATTTCAAATAAGATTTTCAATTTTAACTTAATGTCAAAACGTATTAAATTTCAAATAAGATTTTCAATTAAATTTTAATTAGAAAATATTTAAAAGTTACTTAAACTCTTTCTTCTGGCAACACTGCTTGCCAGAATGAGGTTTGACTACTCCATTTTACTAATTTGATTTCTTAATTGCTTTCAGGGCTTTTCATTTGCTACAATCGGGAACACATTACCATTACAAGCAAAACATGCTACATTGAGTATGTCAAAGGGATTTCAGTGCAAACCGACATACAAAAAACGAGTATTATTTATTTATTTTTATTTACTTATTTATTCCGCACATTCATTTAACAGATGCCCAAAAGACCAGAATAACATATTAGGAAGATGTAAATTTCATTTGCAAAAATGCTTTACTAAAATGCAACCAATACATGCACACGTATATGCATATATGCAAACTATACAAATTATAGAGAATGATTTGAAAAAAAAAAATATGAATATAGAAATTTATGCAAATAGTTAATTTCTTTTTTGTTTGATGTTTAAATTTTAATTCTATTAATGTTAAATGTAAATAAATAGTACACGATAATATTGAGTCTGAGACACACAAATTGTAGATTCGGATTACTGGAATATTCTAATAAATCCAGAAATCTAATACTCTTTTATCTTAGAATTCTCTACTTCAATCCGTTTATTTAATTCCCAAAGTCCAAACGTGTATAGTAAATTATCACAATTGCATAATGTAAACGAAGACTGGAGTAGATCCTGTGAGCAAAGGGAAAGGTTCATACGCAAGACGAAATACGCATGCACCATGTACAAATCAACGGGATTATTAATCTTAAGTTTCGTATGAACTCCTTGTGACAAAATAACCGATTTGACAGAAAAAATGACGTTCTGGTGGAAGAATTGTAAGGGCGTTGCGTATGCAAGTCACGTAGCGGGCTTAGCAAAAATACCGCGAACCATACGAACATGCGAACACATAGAGAACCATACGATACATAGAGAACGCACTTAAATTGGAAAAAAAGGAAAAAACAAATATTAATAAATAATCCAGCGGAAAAAAAATGGTTTAAAGAGTAACGCAAGCAAACATGCACAAACGCAAGCAAACACATTAACGCAAACTAAAAGTCAATGGTGAGATATACAAAATAACATTCCCCTTTTTGGCGGCCCTAAATTCACCGGCACAGCAAATAATACTACTTGAATAGAGTCTATCGCCAAAATATAAAAAGTAACTCGTAAGTTACTAACAACAATGTCGCACATACTCTACACAAAAGCTCACTGGCAAAATAATGAACACAAGCTGACCAATTAAATTTGAAAATTTAATTGCAAATATGCAACTTCTAATTGTTGTTCATTAAAATATTCTACTGCAGCTGCAATGGCTTAAAAATTTGCAAGAAGAGCGGAAGGCACACAGGCACGCACCTAATAAAAAATAAACAATTTATAAAGGACCACAGACTCAGAAGAGGCTTTCCAAAGGCTTTAAACCAAAAGGACAAAATGATTACAGTCATAATACTCGATTATTATTGCTTCCTTATGAAGTTGGATGTCGATTATTCGGATGTGTGCGAGTTAGAGCGTCATTGTGAAATTGACAAGGCCGCAGGTGCGATTCATCTATCAGTCATAAAAAAGTCTCATGAATTTCTTTCAAGTGGTTTAACAATTCATGTATTAATTGCTGTTGGAATATTCAATTGGCGAAGGAACTGCCCATTTGACATTTACCAACAAAGAAATTGACACCGATGACAATAAGCATCACTGCACATAAAGCACCACGCTGTCTGCACTATTACCATCCTCTTGTTCTAAATATAAAAAAATGCATTGAAGAGCAGAGTCCGTAGTTTGAGTGTTGGGCTTAGAAAATAAAATATATGCTAAGGGGGTAGAGACAGAGAGAGACAGAGAGACAGAGAGAGAGAGAGAGAGATGGTTTAGTTGATATAATAATCGTGGCGTGTTTTTTACTCTTCTGTTCAAACAAAAAAAAAATTATCAGTTGTATATGACAACTTTTACTGGCCAAACTATCATTCATCCTGGATAGCAAGACGTACATCATTCAAGACGAAAATTAGACAAGGCAATCTAGCTACCTTGCAATGTAACATAGAATGGGGTTTTTCAACATCCTATTGCATGGAAAAATATATATCTAAAATTGTTATTCTAAATGAATAACATTTCCCAAAGACAGTGTTGCATCCAGTGGAAACGTATGAACTCTTTTACATAATCAATTACAAATTTCAATGCAACGTAAATTTATGATGCTTTTTGGCACACACTGTTAGTCTAAAGTTAATAAAAACTCATCGAAGATTTTACCACATTGTCTGTGTTGTCCGATCGATTGAAAACCACTAAATGACAATGAAAAAAATTAAAAGACGACATTTGGCGGTTTGACAAATGTAATATAAGAAAAAGTCAAATGTGTCGCTACTTACTTAAGGGAGGGGGGAAAAATTAGGGAAAATTAAATAATTGCCAATTCTAATTAAAAGTGATTGATGAAACTTCAATATAATGAAATGTTGTTCTTTCATTGTCACTCTACTCTAGTGAAATCCATTTCTATTACTTTCATGTCGTCTACTTGGTGTTTTCAATATAAATTTATAATATATATTATTCGATTTAGAAATAGGCACTGCTTCGCTTTAAATTCCCCAACACATTGGGTATGCTGGCCGATGAAACCCTTCTAAAGACTTGATATTATACTTGATTGCAAATTAAAATTTCACCAAAAAAGGAAAGTTGCTCTTGCTATTGAAGTATCCGCGAACATGTAATTGTTTCAAATAAATTAATTTAATTTATTAATTTTCTTTAATTTTACTTCTTTTTCAGCTAATTCCCCCAACGTTTTTTGTAACTAAACTCTTTTAATGACTTATAAAAACAAATCTAGTCGTATCTGCACCAGTAACGACTTCTCCCCTTTATTGTCATATAAAGAGTTCATATAAGTTCAGTAATTAAAAATCTGTACCCAATCTTTTCGGTTACACTGTATTATAAATACGTATCCTACATGCAACTTCTAAGAAAACAGCATAAATAAAATGGAAAAGAGAATAAAATAATAAAAAAAAACAAGAAATGGAATAAAATTTAATAGACAATAATTGCATAAACGACATCATGTATTTGTTAAAATTTAAATTCGTTACAATTGTTGTTTCTTTATTTTTTTCCAATAGAAATAATTGTTGCAGAGCTTAACTGACATTTAAGTTTGTTAAATACATAATAGGAAATAAATTATTTAAATAAAATTTGTCGCTAAAAAGTAAACATAAGATCGTATAACATTTCCTTATAATCTATAAAAACTTGTCATTTTGGACAAGATTCACTGTCACATACAACCGGTCAAAGAGGGCATTCCTTCTAGAAAAGATAGTATAAAGCTAATGACGTTTTCTTTTCTACATTAAAAATGTTGCCCTGTGAAAATGTGGCTTTTTAAAATGTTTTGCCCACCCTGTGAAAATGCCAGATTTTCTTTAGCGAGAAAAGAACACAAATTAGAAAAAAGTGCTTTGCCTTTTTTGTAACAGCTGATAACAAAACATTTATGTATATTTTATGAAATGTGGAAACAAAAATGTTCAGTTGCCAGATTGCTAATTCAGCTGCTTGAGAAAACAAAATTTTTTTTTTAATATCTCATACAAATAAGCCGCCGCATAGTGGTCTTTTGTTTGTTTTATACGATACAAAATATAAAAATAATTATTAAAATCTAATTTTCTGACTCTTTCAACTCAAAAGACTTTTTTTGAACATTGTCTGGTAACACTGTGTAAGAATAAAAGCCATCTGTTTTAAAGGGCAATTTCTACCCTGTTGATTTGCTCAGGGCAAAAGTGCAATGCCTTTTGCCCTGCGAAAGGGTAACATTTTTTAGAAAAGAACACGCAACCCTTTCACAGGGCAACATTTTTTTGAGAAAAGAACACAAAATTGCCCTCCGTGCGGGTAGTTTTGCCTTTTTTTGTAGAAAAGAAAACGCTAGAAGTTTCAATCTTGCATTTTCTTACTACAACTTTCAATACTTTTAGCGATTTCGGTTCACTTTTATTGACTGCTTTTTACGGCAGTCAATGATTCACTATCGCATCCAATGGTACGACTTGTGAGAGATTGCGATATGCGAGAAAAGTATGATATTATGTGTCGTAGTAAATATGACAAATCGAGTTTTGTTGTTATGACATTAAGCGGTCTTGGCAAGTTACTTTTTAAATTTTGATATAGAAGAACCGAACTAAATTCCTCATTAGAATGAACTGATATCATCCAGCTTAAGCAATGGTGTCAATAGAAAAAAAAACACTCAAAGCATAAAAGTGATGCGAAAAAAAAAATTTTTATTTCCAATTCTTTAAAACAAAATAAAATCAACTTTATCAAGTTTTAATATTCATTACACTTTTGCGAAAATCATAATCAATCTTCACTTTTGCGTTATGAAAATATTTAAAACTTTGAAGGTCAACTGAGAAGTTCAACGATATTTGTAATTGTTTTTATTCAAGCTTAATATAAAAATATATTTAATTAAAAATCGAACGGAGGCGACCAGTTTATTCTCATTCTTGGTTTTTTATAAATTTAACATGAATCATTTAGTAAAATTGTCACAAAATTTTTATTTTACCACATATTTGCCAGACAGCAGTGAAATTATTATCGATTTGATAGTCATCCTTTTATGAAATTCCAAATTTTTTTAAGCTGAGCTCACGTTTATATTACTTTTACTAGTTGATTTTTTGTCTCAAAATACGGGGATATTTCTTATATATTTGCCAGTAATTGAAAAACACAAAAAATTGCGATTTTTATAAGGTAGCTACCTTAGTGATTTTTGACTGCCCAACTCCTTCCTTTCTCATGGAATTACTCCTTTAATTGAATTCCAATCGTGAAAATTCGTTAAAATGGTAAAAACTTAACTAAAAGTAAAGATGATGGGCGATTTGGTGATTCCGTTGTTCTGTAGATCATCCTTTAATGGAAATCCAAATTTTTTTAAGCTGAACTCGCGTTTATATTACTTTTTAGCCGATACCTCTTGGGAGGTGGGGCGGAGTGATTATTTGTTATACTTTGTAGTTTTAGTTTCGATACATTATAATATAAATCTGCACAGTCTCTTTGCCCGTCTTCTGGAGCAGGTGTTTCATAAACACAGTACAAAAGCGAATGAAGTAAATAGTATCGTTGCTTGGGCTAGTTAGTTCATCCATTTCAAATTGCTAAGATTGTGTGCTCGTTGTCTAGACCTCAAGACGTAAAGTCCTCTACACCTCTACAGTTTAACACTTCTTGTATTAATTACAATTGAGGAAGCCGTGGTCAGAGGTTGTAAACACATGCATTCCTTCTCGCTAGTATATATTCCATCGGAGGAGGTGCAACACTGCTTCAATAGGTTTTTTCATACCGGTTGGTTTTTTTTATTTTAATAATAAGCCAACGTTACTTATGAATTATCAAGGATTTTGAAGCTGTACCACAATCCTCTTTAGCAGAGTTATTTTTCTTTTTGATAGAATATCGTTTCGCAATCGTAAAAGTTGCACGTTGCCTAAAAGTCCCTGCCAAAGTTAATATAATGTGTAAAGGAAAATAGTATTAAGACACATTTTATTAAATAACTACAGGAATAAAGCAGAGATAACGTTGAAAATGAGGTCATTAAAAACACTCAAAAACATTATTCACATGAGTGTCTAGTGATAAAGTCTCTAGTTATCCTGCAAAGGCATCCTTTCGCAGCGCATTTATGTGTGTGTGCGGAGGGTTCATAATGTTATTAATTTTCTGTATGTTGAATGTGACGGCATTACAAATGTCTAAATGATCATTTATAATGATTTTTTAAGAAAACATATACATACATACATATATGTATGCATATATTTATGTATGTATTAGCAACCACAACAAGATATAAAATACAAGAAGAAATAAAAAATGCGTAAATTAAGAAGGCTTAGTGCTATCAAAACATGAACAAAATAACTAAAATGTGTAGTAGGCTTGTGTTATTGCCCACACCCCTTTAAATAAATGTTCAAACAAAGATTCATATAGACATACAACAAAAGGAATTAACAAGGAAATATCCTATATAGTATTTTTTTTTTTTTTTTTTTTTGTTCAGAAATAAACGAGAACAAGGAAAAACTCCCCAAAAACTAAAATAAAATGGAAAAAAGGCTTATCATCAATCACTGTTTGTTTGTATCGCAAATAGTTTGCGTAAGTACAAATGCGAGTAAAACTGCTTATGTGTGTGTGTGTGTATGTGTTTGTTGGATATGTTAGTTCACATATAGTTGCAACTACAAATAACAAATAATATTTTATGCCATGTAAGAGGGCTCATTAAAGATCTGAGTTTTATGGCTGTAATAAATATGTTTGTATGTATGGAATTGGCTGTATATGAACTATGTATAAATGCACAATGGGGTACTTTAGCTTCACATATAGTTTGGTAAATATATATATTGGCTAAGGTCTGGCAACAGCTGCACCGAGTGAGAATGAGTGCAGGGTGTAAAACAGCAAAAAGTAGGAAAATAAATTAATTCAATTGATCTAAAAATATTTTGATATATACTATAAAATAATATAGTTTTCGTCAGAAAAAAAATAGTTTTAAATAGTTTGTTTATTTTCTTTTATTATTTATTTTATTATAATTTAATTTTTAATTTTTTTTCAGTTTTTTTTATATTTATTTTATATATATTTTTAATTCTTTAAATTTTACATTGTTTTTTTAACAAAAAAATTTTCTATTTTATTTTTATTTTCAACATTTTGCTAACACTATGGTATTTTCTTCAGCAAAATATTAAATTTAAATACTTTACATATATTAAATATTAGAAATGAAAATAATAGTTTATACCACATACACCATTAGTCAATTATTATGTACAGATGTGTATGGCAATGTCCTTTTGGGGGGCATGAAAAAAATTTAGCCAACTTTAAGTTCACCCTCTGACCGCATCTTCTAGGACTGTCCAATTCTTATCATTATTTATAACACCTCGAACTTTTTGCATAAATAATATTAAATTAAACAAATATTTTGTTTACCGGCAATATTGCCATTGCAGCTGAACGCAAACAGCATATATTGCCGTACTGCTAAACTTTTAGTAGGACAGCAACAGTAAAGGGTTTATGCTCTGGTCACACCTAAATTTAAATTGTATCAATTGATTTAGAGCAATTAAATATTCATACGTTAGCAACGATAGTCACGATAGCAAATTCTTCTGATCTTTATGATAATTAAATTTTTTGTATATTTTTTTTATATTTCATATTATTTAGTAATGGCAAGTGCAAAAATTTGCATCTGAATAAACAAGGCGGCTAAAGAGTTGCCAATGCAAATTGGCTGAAATACCTAATTTATAAGGGAAAGGGCAAAATTTAACTATAAAAAGCGCAAAGTATCCTATTACAGGATAAAATTTATACTGCTTGTCATTATAGATAGTAAAAACTAAGTTGAAATTGTGTAGCTGGGTGCCAAAGGTTTACCTCACCATACAGTATTCCGGAACATAGCCAAAAGCAAGGAATACGATAAAGTGCTTTTCTTATTATAATATGCAACGGTATGAATTGTGACTAAGAATTGTAGTTGGGAGGTGGCCCCTGCCCATGCAATGCATTGTGCCGAAGCTAAGGGAAAAAAGTAGTTGAGGACGCATGTGGTGCAAAACTATGCGTATTAAAATGTTCCTCTTTCTGAGTCCTTTTCGTTTTACCTATTAGTTTTAATTTATTGCTGGCAACAGCAATTATCAGGTGTAAGATTTTACATGCTTTTACATTTTACAACTTCCTGATTTCTTTTTTGCCAGACGTAGGGATCGAACCCATAGCCTGAAAAGATATTGGGCACTTCATTTGAAAAAATTTATTTGCTTATTCTATTCGTAATGGTCTTGTGTATTGGAAAATAATCTGCTGCATCAAAGTTAAGCAAGCACAAGTGAAAAAGTTTGTAAAAAACGATGCATGTATATGCAATTTCTAATTTTCCCCACATGCTTAGCAACAGTGTAGAGATTTTTTTTACAAATATTGTGGGTAAAATAGTTATGATCCACTTAAGAAAAAGCATTTAGAAGAAATGCAAATGATTTTACTTCATGTGTCTTGAATAAAATTCATTTCAAACAATAAAACATATTAAATTGCAAAACAGCCAAATGTATTAAAAATTATCCTCTTGTATCCTTATTTTTTTATGGTACTGTATTGGAAAATTCCATCAGCAAAAAAAATCCACTCAGCAAAAAAGCTGTATTTTTTCCAATTATCTTTCATATACAAAAACATACTGATACAAAACACAATTTTTGGCGTTTAACCTTTTCAGCGTACTGGTCGTTCTGTCGAGAATATTGTGCTTGGCATCTCATGATGTCGCTGTGTTGTCGTAATATGCATACGAAAGCTAACTTTACTGCTAAAGAGACTTGACACAAAATTATTACAATGCTGCTGTCAAGTATAATTGACGTAAAACGTCAACTGCAAAAATTTTAACAGTTTCTGGCAGGATGATTGAATTTTTTACGCCGCCCCCCATCCCTACTACAATGAAATTATTAACCAACTCACATACAAGATCAACTACTCTGTGCTTGTTTTAACTCCATTCGACATGTAACCAGTTTTAGGCAGATTTCACAGATTATTTATTTATGTTATCGTTTCCTTTTTTTATGGCTTAAATTCCCCAGGAAGCAGGTGTTTCCTCTTAAACGGAAGCTCAAATCCTTATCACTGTGTTCAGAAAAACTAAATATATTATATACGTTTGTTAGCAATAGGAGAAGGGCATGTCATGAAAAAATCAGTTTTAGTGAAACAAATACAGATTAAACGGCTTCGACTCGGCAGAAAAAAATCAAATTTGTAGACAAAATTCGTGTACCCGCATCATGAATATTAAAACAGAACTTAATCGAAAGAGTTAATATTTTATTTCGTGTTCCTGATCCTTTTCGTATATTTTATTCTATTTTTCTCAAATTTTTTGTTTTTAAGAAGAGGCATTGATTTTTGCATTCAACGTTTGTCTGTGAGCGCGCGCGTGTGTGTGGGTGAATGGGTTTACTTTCCATTTTTTTTTTTCTAATTATAAGTAAATACTTGAGAATACACAAAATGGAGTCTGCATCTGTAGATTTTATTTATTAAGTAGTAAATCAATTTTTTATAGCACCAATTCACTTTGAACCGCCGTTCAGGTCATGCTTCTGCTTTCGAAGGCAAACATTTTATAAAACATTCTTAAACGAATGTGAGTATGCCTTCTTGAATAATTCACTATTAAGCCAATGCGATATATTATGTGATTACATATTTTATATCCAAACGTCTACTCACTTATCAGAACTTGTGTGTATGGGAGTGTGTGAGTATGTGTGTGTGTGTGCACATACAACAGGAAGTTAACGAATATAAACGTTTATGTCAGTATAACTTGACAGATTTATGACAGCTTTATATAAATGTTTACAGCAACAGAGAATATTACGAAAGATGAATGAAAAGAAAATATACTATCAGACTGAAAAGCCTTATAAGGAAGCTTCAAGGCAGGCTATACGAAATACCGCCCAAAGGCAAGTCATTCGCAACACAAGCATATTTGCCTGCACCAAATCGAAGAATGAATTTATAGTTATTCGAATATTACTATATAATAAGCAAGCTTAAGGTAAAGCTTTTTTTATTTTTATTTTATAACAAAAATGTTTTATTTCTTATAAAAATGTTTTATTTTTTATAAAAATGGTTTATAAAAAATATTATATAAATATAGCTATTAATAAATTTATACAAAAAAAAAATATAATTATATAAAGTAAAAAGTTCGAACAAGTTACGAAAGTTCAGATGGGTCAAAATCCACCAACTTTAAAAACTTTTTCGTATATACATTTCATTTCTTTCAAATTGCCTGTACCGGACTCGATGTGGGCAACTGCAAGAATATCGGATCCTTGCTTTTACCGAGAAGTTGCAACAACCGGCTACAAAAAACTAAATAACGAAAAAATATTTATTTGTAATATCTAAAGGAAAAAGTTCACTTGCTAAGCAAAACTTCAAATCGAATACTTCATTGGAGCTCTCCTTATGAACAGTATCGAACCTCTTCCTTTTAGCCATGGAATGTTGAAATTTTGTAACTATTGTTAGGTAATCGTAGATTTCGTAATTCCTTCAATAGCAATTATATTTTCATAAGGAGTATAATGGTATCACCTACTTCAACGCCTGAATAGTTTTCGCATGTCCTTTCAATTAAAAAAAAATTTTATCAGCACTAACATGTGTAACATGTTAAATGATTCCTTGCAGAAAACTTCAATAAGTTTCCTGTCAAAAAAAAAAAATTCAGACAGAATTAGAAAAAGTTCCAATTATCAAGACTATCTTCTAAGAAAGTTTCAGTTGTAAAAAGGGTAAAGGAAAAAAGCAACGGCTCCTGCATTTTTGGCGCTGTTGGTATATACGGTTTTTACGGAAATCGGGATTGCAATAAGTTGGTCAAAAATAAGATCCATTTTATTAGAAATCTGTTTATGAGTGATGATCCTGATTTTCCTTTAAATGGTTAAATTTAAATTATTATTATCTGATCCTTTAGCTCTTGAATTGTTTGCTGGGTTATCGACGTATACCTTTACTTTCAAATAACGCCAAAGGAAGAAGTCCAAGAGTATGAAATCATATGATCTTGGCGGCCAATTGGCATCGCGCCGACGTGGGATAACACGGGCATTGAATTGGTTTAGTATAGAGCCAATATTGCGTTAGCTGTGTCTCAATTCGGGTCGTAAAAAGTTCGTTATCATACGATAGCGAGCACCATTCATAGTAACCGCCCGATCCCCATTTTGGATTACTCCGCCATCGCATAAACCGCACCAAATCCAACCGCTCTTGGATTATCATTCGGCTAAATGCGGCAATAACGATTATTGACGAGTCTACTGAGGTAGACTTAAATTTATGACATTTCATACCACCGTTATGATCATTGACAATGTGGGAATGGTTAGGAGGCTTTAGTTGTTGAGTCAACACACCTTGTGAGCAGAATGCTACTCAACGAACACCGTGCGAGGTTCAATTGCTGAGCACGCCGCGAACATCATCAATATTTTCTGTACGAGCATGCACTGCTGTTTCAACACCTCTTATATACTAGGTTTGCTCAAACTTTTCCACGATATCTCCGATTGCATGCACATTTGGACGATTTACCGAAAAAATCACAAAGTGGACAATATGCATTTCGATATGCCTGCATAATTGTAACACGTTGCTCAATTGTGTATCTTTCTATGGTTCAAATTGATTTAGTCAAATGAAATGCCATCCTTTACAATTGCTAAACCCCATACAAAAAGGATGCAAACAAACATGGTAACCCATTGCGTTCCAGATTTAAACACAACAGAATTAAAATGTCTGAAAGTTTATAAAAGAAATGCTTTTGAAAAAGCGACTTCTATTAGTGTCACGTTTCATTAAGGCGTATTTCCTTTTCTTGGTTTGTAATCGTAAGTAGTCGCTTCTGGCCAATTTTACTCTAATTGGATCTTTTATTAGATTTAATGGTTTTAGTAGTGTTAAGTAAATGACCATGGCCTGTTACCATGATCACAAATTTATCCTTAAAAATGCATAAATATAAATTCCATAACCATAAACTCCATTAAATAGTTTGAAAATCGGGTGTTCAAAACATTGAATTTCGTATGCTCAAAGTAATCACTATACGGTTTTGGGCACACTTTGAACCAAACCAGAAATAGAGACAATTTGAGGACGATTTGTTCAGTCTGGAAACCACCTAATTCAAAACTTATACTCATATATGTAAATTTTTTATTTTTACAGTGAAGCACAATTAATGCCAACTGAGAATTATCGAAAGAACGATTGTCGTTTAAGGTTTCCCCCAACAAGTGTCTGATAACATTTTATTATATATGAAACATCTTGATTGTTAGTTTTTTTTTAATCCTAAAATACACAAGTGAATATGCGGCTTACTTCCTCTCATGTGTCACTTGATTCCTATAAATAAAATCGGAAGAAAACCTTTAAAACCCCATCAAATTTAATGGACTTGTTCTCCAGCAATGGCAAGCGTGTACCATGTCCGGAGATACCTTCCAAATTTTTATTATTCTCAGATTTAATGTCTCGCCTACAGTAGCTCTTAACTGTTTGTGCTTAAATAACTTTGTTGATTAAACGATTCCAAAAATGAAATTATAAACGAAACTAAATGAAAGTGAATACATATTGAATGGGACTTAATGGCAGCACTTATCTCTTCGCAACAGCAATCCATGTAAATATTTAATATTTTCTAATAAATGACTGTTCCGTATTCAAACACTCACATGCGTACGCCTACATATTGTTTACTCTGTTTTCCTGTAGGCAAATAGACACTCAATAATAACTGCTGTGTAAGTGTTTACACAATATTCTTCTGAAGTACACGCAAGTCGATTATAATTAAACCGATTGTGTAGATTTTTACAAGAAAGTACAGGTAAATGCGTAAAATATGCGTGTGTGTGCATATTCTACGTTTTGTAGCCTTTAATTAAGCATGTACGTACTAATTTTTATATATATGTATATTAGGAGAGAAATAATTAACACGCACTGTACTTGTTTATTTGAAAATATTAGTAGCATTTGGTTGAGCTGCTAATTTTAATACAGATTAAATATTTGCATTGCCTGCTTAATACAAGCGATTGAATAAATTGGGATACACACTATTTGTACGAGTTAAGTTCGTTTAAATTGGCTGCTACATGAAAGCAATTACATTGTGTACTTTTAACGAGTGTTCTTATTGTGGATAATCCAACTTTTAAAACTTGCTTAACTGAAGGAAAACTCAATAATTACATTGGAAGAAACTCAGACAGGATTTAGAGGTGCACATTGAAGCAATAATGGGCCAGTGCAGAAGAAAATAGTAGAATCTTTAGCTACATACATTTGGGATCAGTGCAGCGCATCGCTAAAACTATAATTGCTTATAAATTGTATATATTAAAGCCATTCCCCAGAGTAGTAGTAGGCCGCTACTATAATAAATGCTTTTGGCTGCAATTGCTTCCAAATTCCCCAGATATATATATATATATATATATATTGAACTTCAATAAACAATATTTAAAAATTCCACAAGGGGGAAAGTAAATTTAATATTCTGAATTCATGTGCGCTTAAATATAATCATTTTTAAATCTCTTTTCTTATTACAGTGGCAACACTATTTCCTTTCCGTATAGCTTATGAGAACGAAGCAGTTTAAAATTGGCAACAATTGGCTTTTGGTCGAATGGTCATGTACTGTATTGCCACAAAAATAAAAGTTCGTGTGGTTTTTAAAATTTGGCGGTTGGTGGCCTGCAGCAGAGAATGTGTTCATGCACAAGTTCTGACATTTTGGTTTATTCAGTCAATGATGAACTGTAATGCCACTCTCTGTTCCATAATAAACAGCAACGTAGCATAAAGACTGCAGCCTGTTGTCGGCTAAGAAAACACCCTAAAGCTTACTTGATTATAATTAAATTCATTAGGATATCCGTATGTATTATTCCGTTTTTAGTTCCAAAGTTGGTCGGCAGCTGAACTAATATTTTAACTGTGGCACTGCCACCGTCACATTGGCCATTGAAGGAGATGAGTGTGGTATGGCTTTTTAGCATTTGATTAGCACTTAAAAATTAGCGGGTATAGCGGGAATTGATCGCTTCGCTTTAAATGCGAGAGATCGATTTTAACCCATCTTTCTTTCTTTACTTAGTACCGGTCCCACTACCAGAAAGCAATAAACAGTTATCGGTAATGAAGCAGTTTGTATAAAATATCAATTCGCTTATATTCTGCAACCTACTCAAAGGGGAAAAGGTGTCGTTTAACAATTATTAATGAATTATATTAAATTGACAGCGAAAGGGGACTTAAATACTTGTTTGTTACTGTCATGAAATCAATAGCAATACGTGATCAAATTAGGTATAAACAACACCAAAGTGCGCCGCCATTTAATAAATTAAGAACGATCTATAGTAAAACCGCAAACATATTATGTTGAAGTACCAGAAGTTATTCAATTGAAAAAAACCATATGATTTTTAAAAGATGACTTATAAAAAAGGCTTAAAATATCCTTTTTGACAAAACGTTGTTCTAACAAAATACGAAGTACCAAATAGAAAAAAAAGTATGGTGCGTTAATACAATAATAGTGATCGGCAGCAAACGAAGAACGATCTGATTTCTGACCAAGAACAAAATTAACATGAGAATAATAAACATAAACGATGCGTTAGAGCAAAACGGTACTAAAATGGGCATGGAGTGTTGCCAGAATAAGAGCGATTGATGTTGAGTTCTTCAAGCAAGAAGGATTGGCAACAAAAACCCCCTTCACAAAATTGAGAATAAAGTAATTTTTATTACTCTTAACAAATCTGTAATTGTATGTTTTCATTGTTATGTTTCATTTATGGCTGAAAAATTAAAAATCGACTTCCATCTATACTTGCATCCATATTATTTAAATAAAAAAAAAATCTGTTTCTGTATTTTCTTCCATAACATATAAGCTTTTCTTTTATGTTTTGCCAACACTTTATACCGTGTTGTAATGGAAATGCATTGAATAGAAACGTTTTACTGAAAAGTTGCTTTCATGATTTCTCGTTCCGAGTAATTTAACATTTGACATGACTCTGACGGTATAAATACCGAACAGAATTTAATGAATTTAATATATTTTGCATATATTTGATTTATCTTTAGTCTTCATATTTTATGTATTAACGATATAAACGCTTTAAAATAATATTGAAACATGGCTCAGCCCACCTTGTTTGAGTTCGAATGGGTGAAAGCACTGAAGCTAATATATGCGTTTGGATGTAGTCTGCAATCAGCAACAAAATAAATGTGGAAGTAAAAAAAGGAATAAATAAATAAAACTTTACAAAAATGTGGCAGGGAGTGCAAGAAATGAAAGAGAAAAAATATTATTCAAAAGGATATTTTACGCCTTATACATCATGACAAAATAATAAATCATGTGGTTTTACTTTGATTGATGACAAATACAGCACAATATGATAAATACCACTACAAATACACATTCAATATAGTTAGACACACTTTACTAACATACAAATAAAATTAAATACGTGCGTGTTGCTGTGGCTTTTAAAAACCCAACTAACCGCGGATGCGAGAATGCACGAACTGTTGCCAAAGCAAACGCTGCTTGATTACACCGAGGACGAGCCTAAAAAAGCGAAAAAAAAATTATTGAAATTCGCCAATCCAGCATATGTGTAAAACGAAAACAAAAACTCTTTGATTGAACTTGAACTCTTTTATGATTTTTCCATAAAGTTTTAAAATCCGTATAGATATATCTCATTCAAAAACGACTTTTTAACCTCAAACTTAATAGATTTCCAAGATATTTGTTTCACCTAATCCTAACAAGTAAGGCTATAGAATCTACGCATGGAGTGCAGTGTGCTGGCCTTAAGAGAATCGAAATACTCGTAAGCGCTGCTATGGTATTTTTGATAGCATTTTGTTAATAGTGTTTGTTTCGGATTATTCGGAGGCTGAATATGTTTAGCCTCAGAATTATCTATGTACATTATTATCGATGTAAATTGTTCAGCGGGAAATGTTAAATAAGCAGTGATTCCCAAATCTAAGGCAGTGGCAACTAAAGCCATAGTAAACCTGCTAGGTCTTCCTATAAAGAAAAAAGATAGTTATATTTGTTTGAGGTCTCCTATAGTAGCGATGATAAATGTCAAAATTCATCATCATTAAAGATCCGAAATTAAGAAATAACCAAGTTCATAAAGCTTAAGAGAGTAGCTCTTTTCTAAATCTGTCAACATGTTTTCTACCATCACTTTCTTCTCATAAACTGCATTAGAAGGAATCTTAAAGTCTTCGCACTCTTTCTGTTTTTTAGACTTCTTAAGGAACCAAGTCCACACCGATAATGTGGTGTGATAAACATGAAACATAGCCTGAAGCATTACAATTCGTACAGTCACCCTGGAACTACAAGTTAAATGGGAAAAACTGTCAGTGCAATAAAAAAAAATTAAAAAGATCTAGAATATTAAAAATATCATGAATGATTTCGGAAAATCAATCACAATTCGAGGATACCAAGTGTTTATAAGCGAACTGTGACCCAGTATTCGACTATAAAAGAATAGACTAGATCCATTTGAAACTTAGTACTACTATGATTTGTTAGTTTTGGCTAATTGGGAAAGTTTGTTCAGAAATGCCGTATATATATATATATATATATATATGTGTGTGTGTGTGTGAGAGTGAGTGTATTGGTTTATTTTGGATGGATGTGTATTTAATGGATTTGAAGGAAGAACAAACAATTATTGAAGTATGTTATGAATTTGTTTTGTTGTAATGGAAATGCGTACAGTATTCCAACCCAATTGGATTATATTAACAATTTTAAAGCCGAGATTGGCAAGCGATAACGATTAAATGCCAATTCACAGTGAGCACCAGTATAATTTATTATGGAATACATTTCAGCTACCAAATAATGGTATTAGGATACGAATTTCTGCAGGAGCTTCCAAACGTTGTATGTAACATTTACATGCATTCAAAATAATTCAAAAATGTTATTTAATAAGAAATTAAATTCACGAAGCCTACAGCATGCCCCTTAATGTCTTGCCTATTTAACAGTTTAAAGATCAGTTGGTGTTTGGTAGAGGCTACAGGTGTTATCTTCTCATTAAGCATTTTATGTCTTCAATTTGGAATAAAACCAAGCGACTTTTGCGATTTGGAATTGATCAAAATGTTGGATTTGTTCTTGTTGTGTAAAGGGGGCTTACAAACGAGCTTAGCAATTAAAAGACACTCTCAGCTTCTTTGTCAATCACACTTGGAGATGATCAAATAGTAACTCTTTACTCTAAAATAGGGAAACTTTACAATTTCTATCTCTCAAAGGCCTGCAAGGCCTTTTCTTTCATCAAGTCTCATTTCCTTCGCTTTCAACTTTATGTGGTTTTTGACATCTGCAGGCAACTTCAAGTATAAACTTGATGGTACGGTCTGGTTTACACCTCTTTCTATTCTCTGCACTCCTTTCTCCAAACAACTGAAGGTTAATGAGTGTATCGTGAATTGTATGAAAGAGGGCTTAGAGCACTATTATATTTTATCATCATCTCCAGTATACTTTATTGCACTACTGTGAATTTCCTTCATTTGCTTTATTCACAATAATACATACACACTTATCAGCCGGCACTGCATATAAATTTGTAAACGATAAAATTTAATTAATTTCCAATTAAAAGAACGATGACAGTATTACGGGCCGATGTCTTACTTGATTATCGACTTTGTATATATTTCTCACGAAGGTGAATTTACACCTATATGTACTTAAATCGGTGACATGTACGTAGACATTTCTATTAAAAGTATGGCTTAAAGCGTTACATTTCATCAATGTTCAACACTCTTTAGTCGATAAACAAACGAGTTTTCATCGTCAAAACATTTTGTCAAAATCAAGCAGCGATTACTGTAACGATTCGCAAGTTATATGAAATGTTTGGAAGAAACAACGTGCCAACAAGATGCACTATTTATCCTGGAATAAATGATTTCAAAGAAAGAGGGAATGTAGGTAATAGTCGCAAGTATGGACCGTAGTGTACTGCAAGATCGGCGAAAAACATTACTGATACTCAAGAAAGTGTTCAAAACAATTCATCAACTTCAATTCTGCGCCGTGCACAGGAACTTGGAATTCAAAGCCCGACTTTGGCCACAATTTTGCACAAAGACTTGCATCAATCACAATTCGAGGATACCAAGTGTTTATAAGCGAACTGTGACCCAGTATTCGACTATAAAAGAATAGACTAGATCCATTTGAAACTTAGTACTACTATGATTTGTTAGTTTTGGCTAATTGGGAAAGTTTGTTCAGAAATGCCGTATATATATATATATATATATATATATGTGTGTGTGTGTGTGAGAGTGAGTGTATTGGTTTATTTTGGATGGATGTGTATTTAATGGATTTGAAGGAAGAACAAACAATTATTGAAGTATGTTATGAATTTGTTTTGTTGTAATGGAAATGCGTACAGTATTCCAACCCAATTGGATTATATTAACAATTTTAAAGCCGAGATTGGCAAGCGATAACGATTAAATGCCAATTCACAGTGAGCACCAGTATAATTTATTATGGAATACATTTCAGCTACCAAATAATGGTATTAGGATACGAATTTCTGCAGGAGCTTCCAAACGTTGTATGTAACATTTACATGCATTCAAAATAATTCAAAAATGTTATTTAATAAGAAATTAAATTCACGAAGCCTACAGCATGCCCCTTAATGTCTTGCCTATTTAACAGTTTAAAGATCAGTTGGTGTTTGGTAGAGGCTACAGGTGTTATCTTCTCATTAAGCATTTTATGTCTTCAATTTGGAATAAAACCAAGCGACTTTTGCGATTTGGAATTGATCAAAATGTTGGATTTGTTCTTGTTGTGTAAAGGGGGCTTACAAACGAGCTTAGCAATTAAAAGACACTCTCAGCTTCTTTGTCAATCACACTTGGAGATGATCAAATAGTAACTCTTTACTCTAAAATAGGGAAACTTTACAATTTCTATCTCTCAAAGGCCTGCAAGGCCTTTTCTTTCATCAAGTCTCATTTCCTTCGCTTTCAACTTTATGTGGTTTTTGACATCTGCAGGCAACTTCAAGTATAAACTTGATGGTACGGTCTGGTTTACACCTCTTTCTATTCTCTGCACTCCTTTCTCCAAACAACTGAAGGTTAATGAGTGTATCGTGAATTGTATGAAAGAGGGCTTAGAGCACTATTATATTTTATCATCATCTCCAGTATACTTTATTGCACTACTGTGAATTTCCTTCATTTGCTTTATTCACAATAATACATACACACTTATCAGCCGGCACTGCATATAAATTTGTAAACGATAAAATTTAATTAATTTCCAATTAAAAGAACGATGACAGTATTACGGGCCGATGTCTTACTTGATTATCGACTTTGTATATATTTCTCACGAAGGTGAATTTACACCTATATGTACTTAAATCGGTGACATGTACGTAGACATTTCTATTAAAAGTATGGCTTAAAGCGTTACATTTCATCAATGTTCAACACTCTTTAATATATGTATTCGTCATAATAAAAAATCCAAAAATTAGCAATTATTTCAGCCTTCTAATGTATGCCTGCCTCGGTTTCCTGACATAAATTAATATTAAGTGTTATTTAAAAATCATGTAAAAGAAGATAAGATGATAAGAATAATTTATCTGTATGAAACATGTTTAATTTTAGCTGTAAAATTATTAATGCAAACAAAGCCGCGAATAAAATCCAATTTAAAAATTTAAATTTAAAATAAAACATTTTCTACACGTGTATATTTTGAGCTTTCCAAACAATCAAGTTAATATCAAGAGAAGCCCTTTTATATTTACTAACGACCTCATTAAATACATACACAAATACTTGATTGCCAGATTCCAATGTATGGATGGATGAGGGTACACACGTTCACCATTCGTGTGAGTCAATGCTTTTCAAAGATGTTCGTTGGCTGGTTTCAATCCAAAGGTAAACGTTTAAAAGAAAGAGAAAAGAAATTAAATTAATATCGGTAATTGGTTGTCGCTTCCTTAGTAATTTTATTGCAAGCTTTTAATGTACTAATACGACGTTTCCTAACGACCACAATTTCTCTTTTCGAAAAGGCAAATGGTTGTGCACAGAAAAAATATTGTATGAGAAGCATATTTTTGGAAAGTATGTGGGGAAGCTGTAAGATAATTTAAACTATAATACGCAAGGATGTGTTTTCAGATAAATTAGCTGTTTGCTTAGCTGCTTCATCTGCTGCTGGCATTCGTCTTAATAAATTACTCCAGCAAAAGCAACAAGTGCATTCTGCGATTTCTAACAAAGAAAGTTAATTTCAACATGAATTTGTGACGTGAGATTCTCTGGAACACGGATACATATAGCATTGATATGCAATGCCAGCAAATTACTTACTCCCCCTTGAATCTGATTCGTAGGTCGTTTCGTTTTATACAGGATAAAGGCAAGTTTGTATGCCATAATTTTAAATAATTGGAAAACGATTTTGAAATGAAATTAAATAAAAAGCCAAAACCTCAGTATTCAAATCGGTATTACATCATTATATATAGTTTTGCAGGTATTATAAAGAAAGTTTTTAGCAAAAACAAAACATTTTCCTAAAAACATTAATGGCATGTTTATACCAGACATATAAAGTTGGTTATATTTGGCATGTGAAGTCGGTGTAATGAGAGAGCGCATCCTGCTATTAGACAAGGATACAAATAATTTTTTTTTTAAATGAGTACCCTCAGGAAGCCATCTTCACTTCAGAAAAGACAACTGAAAATTGAACCGAGTTTTACACAGGACTACAAAGGTGTGATGTTGTCATATTTGATGGAATTTTTTTAAAACTATCAAGCAAAATTGACAAGCACCTATTATACAAGTGCGGTGGAAAGCCAGCACACCAATTAAAGATTCCAACTACGGCCGTCTAGTGTTGCCCAAGTCTAAATGAAGAGAAAAAATTGCTAAATCAACAGATGCTCATCTGTTGATTTAGCCTCTATGAGAAATATTAGATGAAAGAGGAGGGTAAACAGTTCATCCTGTACCAGCTCCATTTTCAACTATTCTTCTTGTTAGTAATAAAGTAAGTGCAGGGGGTAATAATCAAAAACTTATATTATTTATAAGTGGGAATGCTATATCTGGAGCTCCTAAAATTAATGGTACTAATCAATTTCCAAACCCTCCAATTATAATTGGTATTACTATAAAAAAAATTATAATAAAAGCATAAGCTGTAATTAAGACAATTAGTTTTTTTTCACGTGTGCGCCTTCAAGGCGAAAGAACTGTAAGCAGATGGAGTAGCTTGTACGGATCAAAAACATTATAGTATTTGACGGTTCGAAGTCATCTGGTAATGAACCAAGACTATATGATTGCCGCAAGTACACTCACACGACAAAATTTCTATTATCTTTTATTATTGGAAAACAATAAAATTGTACCAATCACGTACACTGGACTACAGATGATCATTACGTGATGACCTCACAAGTTGTCCTATTTTATAAAAATCTAATTTTGAGTAATAAAATTTGAAAAAATCTTGCTTTTAATAAAAAATCTCATGAATAAGAAATCAAAAAAAGAAATGTTGAGAAAGACGAGGTTTCGAGGATTTCAGAACCGTTTTTTTTCTATTCAAGATCTATTCCGTAGATCCCTATAGATTTTGAGTAACCGAAATGAAAGTTCGCTTTTTATTTCAAATATGTCTAACAGTGCTTGCTTCCGCTAATGTCAAAAAAGGTAAACGATCTAGACTTCGAGATTAAGCTGTAGAGTGAATGCACCATTGCCAGGCATCGATCACATGTGCTTGATTTTCGTACAAACAAAAACCACTGTATACAGTTTGTCACACAAGTATTATACAAACTATGCCACGAAATAATTTATTTGTTGAGAGATTAATTTCTTATTGTGTACACTTTCATTACGTAAAGTGTGTGTTAAAAGCTAATTCAATGAGACTTGCAGTGTGAACGATAAAGCCGATGTTTATGGTTTACAGATTTTTTGTGAAAACACTTTAAAACTATAAATTTATTTGCCTCAGTAGCGCAGCAGTAAAATTTCGAAAGCCAAGCTTTGTAGGATTTGGAAGGGAAGGTATACTACTTTATTTTGCCGCCATTTCTTGACAATTCATATTTGGCAATCGTAAAGTAAAGACGTAGCAAATTTATTATTGCAAAATAGTCGATAAACAAACGAGTTTTCATCGTCAAAACATTTTGTCAAAATCAAGCAGCGATTACTGTAACGATTCGCAAGTTATATGAAATGTTTGGAAGAAACAACGTGCCAACAAGATGCACTATTTATCCTGGAATAAATGATTTCAAAGAAAGAGGGAATGTAGGTAATAGTCGCAAGTATGGACCGTAGTGTACTGCAAGATCGGCGAAAAACATTACTGATACTCAAGAAAGTGTTCAAAACAATTCATCAACTTCAATTCTGCGCCGTGCACAGGAACTTGGAATTCAAAGCCCGACTTTGGCCACAATTTTGCACAAAGACTTGCATTTTTTACCATTTAAAATTTAGTTGATACAACAAGTTTTCCAAGAGATCCTTTACGTCGCCGTACTTATGCCAAAAGCATGTTACAGAATATAATGAAAAATTGCCTCAAAATAGGTGGCCTTTGTAAGGCTAACAGAGGTGGGCCTTTATCTGATATTTTATTCTATACATAATTGCCGATATTATATAAAACGTTTATCATTACAAGATCCATTCCATTATCCTTCATTTAATAAAAAATTGAAACCAAGAAAGTTGTATACCTTCTCCATGGACTCCCAGTATTTTGTTATTGGCTTGTAGAAATACATGCTGAATTATGTATGTATGTGAGTGTGTGTTAGCATTCGTTGCTCCAAAAATAAAACTCATTTTTTTAAGGGAACAGTATTTAAAGGTCTTTGCTTCTTGTTGAATTATTTTGACAGCTTATCGCAATGAACTGGACTTCCCACTAATTACGTTCCTTCTTCGGTCGGTTCGCTTTACCACTTTCCCTTTCATTTCTACGCCATTTGATCTTAATTTTGTTGTGGGTTTCCTGAATCGTTCTGAAGGAAATTATTATTATGATGTTTTTTTCTTCTTACGTAATTTCCTATGCACAATGTTGTTGGTTACGTGTTGAATTTGCCACGAAATGTGAGTGTTGGCAACAGAGTTATAAAAAATGTTATCCTTGTTTCATAACATGGATTGTTAAAAGGAAAAAATCCTGAGGCATGTTGACTAGAAGGGAGTAAGAAAAAAGGTAAAAACTTTACGCATGTAGCACTGCGTGCCAGAAAATACTGAGTTAGATTGTGTATTACAAAATGGTTACGAAGATGAAAGGAAAATGTGAAGTGGGAGATGTAAAGCCCAACAACATTGTCTTTTTTAATAATGGGGAATGAGAGGCGCCCTTCAGATAATATTAAAATTAAAATTTTTGTTTTTAGAAATTTTTGGCGTTTGAAGTATTCATGTGACGCAAATCATCGAATAAATGAAATCAAAGCAGGTATACTGAAGAAATTAATTAAGTAAAATATTACAGATACTTCCTTAATTTATATTCGAAATGATACAAAGCCAACCTTTGCAAGGATTCAACAAAGAATATTCTCACTGTTTCAAAATAAATATTTCGTGAGTAAAAAAAGAAGAAAAAATGTGTTTGTGTATTATATATTTATGTGTATATAAATATTATAGATTTAATTACTTAATTACTGCCTTATTCATAAACACTTTGTTAGAGTTTGATGAGAAAAAATCGCCACAAGGATTCTACTCGTGCACGTCTAGAAGCGTTCATTAGCTTTAATAAACGTTTAATAATAATAACAAATAATAATAACAAATAATAATAATTATTAATAATAATAAATCATAATAATTAAATTATAATATTTTTTGATGACAGTATTAACGAAGATATTTTTATTGGGCCCTTAAAAATAAAAACCAAACTAGAACTAGGATTGTAGAATAAAAGATTGAAAGCCGGTATTGCGAATTTAAGCTTTTTTGGAATAAGAAAAAAAAAGTTTGAGATAAGATTTTGTTGTTCGTTAGAACAGCTCTTGGAAAGCACCAGCCCATTGTGGTTTTTCTCTAAATAGAATAACTATTTCCACTTAAATTTATTGCAAAATGTCGTGTTGTTTACGACGTTTAAATTTAACTGAAGGCAGCAAATTAAGAAAAAAAAGTTATTCTCAACTACGAAAAGGTTTCATAACCTTTTGCAATTATTTCTCAAAAAAAAGACTGTTAAATACTTTAACATTTTATCGACGGCTAGAGGACGATTTTACAACAAACATTGAAATGAGTTTGTTTATCTCCTGAAAGGATCAATCTTTATCTGTTGGGGGCTACAGATTTTTCATCAAAAATTATTTTACATTAAGTTAAAAAGCAGCCAAATAATTTAATTAAATTTGACTTAAAAATACATTGAAATTGAATGCTGCGGGGTTAGCCAGCTCCCCAATCGACTATACAAAAAACCTGTCAACGCTCAACACAGGTATTCTTTCTCAGTGATGATAAGTTTAGCCAGCTCCCCCACCAATATATAGTATTTCAATGAATATTTAATAAAATTTTAATTGAATGCTTTCGGAGTTTTAGTACGTCTTGAAATAAAATAATGACTATCCAACAAGTAGAGTAAAATATTTTATATGACGGTTTTGCTCAGATATTTATTGTCAAGGATATAAACTGTTTGCACTTAAGAGCTCTGGAGATGATAAAAAACAGTTTACAAAGTACATTCACAGCAATCGTCTGCTTAGAAAGATACATGCGAGTGATTTTGCAAGCCATATTTGTTTTATTTCTCCCCTCCCCCTTTTTCTAAAAGCTTTTCTATTAACTTTCAATCTAATTAGCAATGCAGAACACAGGACATAATTTCCAACAATATCAGCAACCGCCTTTCAACTCTGCTTTTACACAAACAAAATTTATTTTACTGTGGTTTTTATATATTTCTTTCGTTCTTTTACTGAGCTTTAAGAATTTAATAAAAAGTCTTTTGAAAAACGAAGAAAATAATTAAAAAAAAACTGTAAAAAAGAAAGAAAAAAAAAAAAGTTATAGAGAAGAATTTATTCATATTTGATGAATTTTTGGTAAACTTTTTATGTTGTACGTTGGCAACTCACTTACGAGTGTGTTGCTGGATATATTTTGACTTCCGATGATGCTCAATGTAAAAGAAGTATTTAAATATTCATTTATAAGTCTTGATGGAGCATTTACAGTGCCTGCAGACTATACAAAAACATCCGTCAACGCCCATCAAAGGTACGCTTTCTCGGCTCTGATTCATGGAAATCAAAAAGTCTTACTTGATAGTCTCCAGTATTTTGTAAGCAACTACCACACGAAACTAACACTTATGCAGTGCTTTATGTGTTTTTCATCATGTCCAGGGCTCTTAAGTGCATCTTTACTTTACATCAATATAGACTTCCTGGAGTTTCGTGTAACATTTTCATCACACACGAAATATAGCTCCGTAATTACCTTTGGCAATGGCGGTTAATATTCTTCTTATCATTATAACTCATTACTGATTTGCTACTACTAAAGAAAAAATTCGAAGTTTGCCCAAAAAAAGTCCTCTCTATATATAGAAATCTTTGAAAGCTCTCAATGCTTTAAACACAAAATTTCAGATAAAAGAGTGCATCTGGCAATTGGATCCAGCTATCCTTTTCATAGCAGAAACCACTTTCAAATACATACTCTTTATTTTTTTTATGTGTGTTTTATGTGGCAATTTTGTGTCCTTTCCTCAAAAATCTTTTGCCCTCATACAGGGTTACGTGTTCTATTATAAGCATGTTAACCTTTCTCGAGGCAAAAAGTACATACAAATCCACCATGTTGAAAATGCTCCATAAAACAAATTGGGCCGAGTGAACAAAAAGGTAGTTTATACTACATAGTTCTAAGTAGTAGCACTAGCATTCTCTTTTCAGTATTAGCTAAAGCTGATAGTTAAAACTAGGAAATGTGTGAATAACTCTTTGCTACTGCTACATAGCTAGTACTGAAAAGCGGTAGCAAAAGCTGGAAAAATTAACAGCTGGCAGAAATTATTTAGGAGTTCCCACTTTCTTTGCTTTTAAATCCCGGCATATTGTTTACGGAATTTAAATGCATGATTTGTAAATATATTTTAACATTAAATAATTAGTCTTATTTTTAAATCAAAAGGCTTTTTCAAAATTTGTGTTGCTGTTACAGTTTAAAATTAACAGCAATACTATACCTCTGCAAAATAGAAAGTTTGAAAATTTAATATAATTTGTTGCCTTTTCTGGAACATAACTACTCAGTATCGAACAAAGTTTTTTTTAAAAATGTACTTAAGTGTTCAGATATACTTAAAATATTGAAAGTTTTTATTTTTAATTTAATCAGGATTTTGATATTTTGCTCGCAAGTGAAAAGTGTGAAATAGTTATGCTATTTTCAACTAGTTTTAGCATAAAAATTCTTTGAATATGCATTCAATTTAAATGTATTTCCCAAATACCAAAATAAATACCCCCAAAAATGTATTTACACAGTAAATTATAAAATTCAACATAGTGGCAACTTTGTATAATGACATTTGTTATTTTAAAATCAAGAACATATCTTTCGTAAATTGTAACCATAAATTAAATACATACTTAAAATTATGTCTTAAATTATAAACAAATAATAAAATATGGGTGATAAAGGCAGTGGTAGTTTTTTCCAAAAACTCAAAACTTACAAAGTTTTTTTTAAAAAATCTCAGCTGCCAGCCGTTAAAACAGCAACGCGCATAAAAACTGCCATATTTATATTTAAATTAAAATATACAAAAATACACTTTTATCAATATAACGCAGAAAAACACAAGATTCCAGCACCTCAACCAGCTGCTTACAAAAATCAAAGAATAAACTAGTAATTTTAAGCATTTACTACTTTTTATTCACACATTTTTTAAGCCAACACTGGAAAAAATAGCTTTTACTAGTTAGCATAAAGTACAAGTTTTAGCTTAATTTTTTATTCACCTTAAAACTAGTTAAAACTGCAAAATTACTAGAATAAGCTTGTGCTACCTTTTTATTCGCTCGGCCCATTAGATTAGTCTTACTAGCGTTGCCAGACAATGCTAAAAAATCTTTTATGTCAGAAAAAACGATTTTAAGAACTATTTTTATATCCAATATAGTAGAAAACAAACTAAAGACAACAATATGTCTATTTAATAATATGAAATATTAAAATAAAAAGTGTTTACCAATCTGGCAACTAAACATTTGTAAGTTACATAAAGACACCTTTTGAAAACGCACCATTTCACAGGAAGCATTTTTATGGTAGAAAAAAAAACGCCATATATCAAATTATATTCAAAGTAAATGCCATTTTAAGTTGCTGAAGAGAACTTATGCTATTTGCTTACTTATTACTTTTTACCATAAAATGAAATTGGATTTCCTTAATTTTATTCACTTATAAGTTGTCATACAAAAAAAAATTCACAACATAAAAATAGCCAACTAGAGGAGCCAAGACGCTGAAACATTTAAAAAAGTATTTAAAAATTGAACAGTGAAATAAAATTTATTTCTTTTAATCCTGCAAATGCCGTAGACATCTCTTAAATTAAACAATAAAAAACTTATGTAAGTAATTTACAATGTGCAAACGCTCAGTCATGGAGTCAAACTTCGTAACACACTCACACACACTTTAACGGATACGTGTATAAGGTGTAAATGCCTATCACATATTATGCACGTGCACATGAAGTTTTCAGCAAAGACGTCAAGCATAAATCTTCAATTATTCATTTATTGTTTGATTTTATGATGAAAAATATCGCTCCTACCGGTGTAGTCTTTAAAAGAAACACAAGTTAAAAATATCGGAACACCAAAAAAAATTTTTTTCGTATGAAAAACACTTCAATTGTTAAGAAAAATTTAAAATTTTGATGGCGAGCAAACTTTGCCTACTTCGAAAATGCTGGCGTACAAAAAAAGTTCTTCAAAAAAGTTTACATCTTTTACATTTCTTATAACTATGCAAAAGGACGCCTTTAGAACCCTTAAGAAAGGTAGGATATGACGAAGGCCTTCGGCACACGTGAATTTTTGAAACAATTATATAAATTAATGGAGCATCGAAGGGTACAGGGGTAGAGCAATATGTTCCATTTAGCTGAACACGATTTGGGTAGGTAATCTCACCTGGCCCATTTAGTCATTGCCCAGCGAACATTTCTCCTCTATAGTTTTCCACTAAGCCTTGTTGAGATGGTCTACTACCTCTTTTATAAATTTATAAAGACTTGTTTCTGAAATTCTTATCGAGTTTCCATCACTGTTGTCTTAAAATATTTAGTGCGCGGCCTGCACATTTTAAAAAACTCTGTAACTTAACTTAACTGCAAGATCGACAATAGACGGATTTACCCAATTTTTTTCCTGAAGAAGATAAAAAATTATATGAGATAAAAATTAGTATTACCAAAAATAGTATTACGCTTAAATTGGACAAGTGATTTCCTCAGTCAACTGTACTTTATCTTAGTGGTACCGCCTCCATCACAATCTTTTTTTTAAGTCTTTTTCTAATATTTATTTAGTTATAAATATAATTAAATAATGGCGAGAAGCACTGACTGCTGAAGCCAACGGCTAAGCTTTTTTTAATATTTCTGACAGTTATTCGAGATAATACACAGACAAAGTCTTGCCCGCAAGTCACTACTGGAGTATTTAAATTACATTACATAGTGCTACATCATTTTGTTAGTAGTATATGGAAATCTCATGAGCCGATGTAGACAACCCCCTTTTAACCGATTTGGAAATAAAAATCTTTTCGGCAAATTCTAGGAATTATTATAAAAAATTTAATTTTTAATTAAATTATTTAATGGAGATTATAATGTAATAGAACAAAATTCTCTTTTCGTTAAACACGCTGCCATCTCCCTTGACACAACAAATAATTTCCCTCTCAATTTTCCTCTTTTTAACGGTTCATACATAAATTTGAAGGAAATAAAACTATTTTAGTTTTCCCAAAACTTAATTTGCAGCTTCAAAAGCTACCATGTCTGTGTGTTGATTAAGTGTATATATTGCTCTACAAAGCACTCTCTGGTGCAGGTAAAACGGAGCAGTCGTCCGCCAAAATGGTAAGTTTAAGCAGAACGTTTTTAATTATAGTTGTTCATCTCTCGGGGCAATGAAGTATAAAAGAGTTTTTGACATTGCGGCATTAGTATTGCTAAACTTTGACACATAATTTTGGGTTGCTGAGCTCATTATTCTGGAGTGATTGATGCTTGAAACTGTAACAGTTTGATCGCGGTTCTGGCAGTGGTTTTTGCTATTTTTTTTCATATTATGGAAATGAACGAATATGGATATGGGTTTTTGTTTTAAGCAAACATTTAACTATGGGAAAAATTTTATTTTAATTTTGTATCACATTTTAGCGCATTTGTTGTCGTAACCACTTTCCACCAGGCTCCTCATCATCTGAAAAACTGTCACAAAATTAATGCACATGTTTTGTAATGAAACCGTAGTGGTGAAACCGTAAGTGAAGTGTAAATCAGTTTTATTTTTTGTATGTTGGAAGGAATTTTTCCAATATTTTATAAACGAAAAAAGATTAATTTGTATTCCTCAATGGGAACAGGGGTTTTCCAAGTAATAGAATTCAAAAATTCTTTTTAAACTTCTGGTGAGGTTTGGCAAATGCGTAAGAGAAACAATGTTGGAAAAATATGCATCAGAGACACGTAAGCAGTTGACTTTCCTGCAACACTTTTTAATAAAATTTGGAAAATTACTTGTATGTTGATCACGTGGTGTAGTTTAAATCTTAAAGCTGCACTCCATTCAGTTGGGCATGTGTAGCCAGAATAAGAATTTTGGTTGCCACTATTCGCAGCAGTGGTTTTATATACCTTGAGAAGGCTCTAGATCGAAATATCGGACAGCAAAAACCACCTTACCCACTTGCAGTTGGGCATTTATTCTGATAAAAGTTAAATCTTTAATTACACAGTTCACTTAGTATGATATTGAAGGCTGACTTGCAAAACTTCAATTACTATGTATTCGAATAATACCTCATAATTTACATATAGCAGTACAAACCCTTAGTAATGTATAATGTTTCAAAAGTATATAGTATGCAGCATGAAGGCATAGTCAAATGGAATACATCATACGTATATTTTGTGCTATCCCAACTGAAAAGTAAGGTAAACTATGTGCATTCATATCAAGTAAGACAGTTGGTCAAGTTCAAACATATTATTGTTGTATTTCGATGGATAAGCGCAACCGTATCCATTTTTATAATACACAAACATTTATTTACTTTTTTTATTTTCATTGTTTTGGCATTTTGCATAATAAATGCTGCCAATGTCGAATAAAACATTCGAAAGTAATGCCAAATATTTTATTTAGCGGCAGCACTTTTTACTAGCTAGAAAAACAAATAATTGTTTACTGCATTGTAATAAAATGCCAATAAAGAGATTGTTTCATTACATTCACAGCCTGCTTTCTTTAACTGCGGAAATCAAAAATAAAAATAGAGACTGCAAAATATTTAATTTAAGAAAACAGCTTCGTTTGCACTCAAGAATGCACAATTTTCCTCTTGCAAGCATACACACACGCACTTAAACATACACGCTCAATCTCGATTTCTTTTTAAACACTTTTTTTTATGAAATTTGATCAAAATTGTTAAGATAAGAAACTTCATTCAATTTCTTGCATATTATTTTATTTGACTTTGTTAAATTCGTTTTCCAAATCTTTAACTTAAAACAATGCTTGTTCAAGGATGTGCGTGTGCATGCCTGATGTGTGGGTGTGTATGTATGTACTTAATATTTATACCCAGCAAACACAAAAAAAAACATTTTAAATAATATGATTTCATCACGAATCTGTTTCCACACTTCAATTCAAGTCGATAATGATTTCAATATGAATTTTGACAATCAACGTTTTTTCAATATGTTAGCAATTTGAAGTCAAGTATTGCGAAACACATTTACAACAGCCAGCTACACACCGTAACCTGTCAGAAATGGAATAAAGCTGTGTATATGAAAATGAGTATTTTGAAGACAATGCACACGTCTAGCGCATTACCTGTGGCCACTTTAGGCTAACTTGCATTTTTGTAAACAACGGAGTAAGTATTCTCTTTAAAAGCAGAGACCATCACAAAATTAATATTATAAATGAAATAATAAGAGAATAAAATAAGAAATGCTTGAGAGTGGAATCATTTAAAAATTCCGTGTAAATTTTTCATGCTGGGGATGTATATATATTATATATATTTTTCAAAATAATTATATAACGTACTACAAGAATTAATATCGCACGTTAGAATTAATAGAAAAAAATATATTTTTTTCGACGCGATGCCTCTTTTTTATTTATATAATTTTTCTTTCTTAAAACTAACTTACAATATTTAGAGTTCTATGCAGTTGTACAACTGCATGCTAATAGAACAAGCTCCGGAAAAGAAAAGAGATCGAGTCTAAGAGTTTGCTCTTATTTATACTCGTCTTTACATTACATAGCTTATGGTTATCATACAGACATGAGTTCGTTAAAATACCTATGTCTAGGATTTCTTAATTATAATACATAGTTAGGGTTTACTTAGTTACAATAATTATAATACATATCTTTATGAGTTATCACATCTAGGATTTTCGTCACTACTCTTAATGTTTATTGACTAACAATTTATATTTTACCTTAGGGTTTTCTAAGACATTTGAAGTCATATATTCATAAACCCTGCTGTGATGAAGCAAAGAATTAAAAACGAGTGAGTAAACTGACCCATTAAAGTATTCGTTTCTTTAAAAATTAGAGTAAAACTAAATATGTTAAATGTAATGATTAGTATAACGAATTAATCGGGCATAGAGGAATCTCCACAAAATTTTAATTTACATTATTGTCTTCACTGGACAACTTGAATTGTACTGAAACCTTGTGACGTGAACACAGAAAGATTTTTTCTATAAGAAATATTACGGAAAAATGCAGAGAGGCAATTTCAATGAGGTTCAATGAGGATTGATAATCAAAATTCATTTAGTGTTGTGACTCATTACTTTACACAATCGTACGATTCATTCACACTAATATCTGTTGTGATTCTATCCTATTTTAAAAATCGCATGAAAATTGTGTTATTGGTGTCAAGTTATCATACAAAATGACATAAAATGCAACTCTGACCGCATTAACGTAATTAATTAACGTAATCTGACCGTAATTAACTCGAATCGTTTAGACAGTACGAGTATTGATGGCAACTAATATCAACGATATTAAGTAACCATGACGTAAGTTCGCGATAAAGAGCAACTTGGGTGGAATAACTATCGTTTAGAAGTAGAAGAATGATACGGATGATCTGTTCGAGAGTGAGAAGTAAAGGGTTATCGCTTTAGTTCCATCGATACATGAATGTAAAGCTCATGAATTAGTTATACGTAAATAATGGAATTGACAACGAATAAAATAATTAAAGACGATTGAAGGAAAATGTTACGTTACACACACTTTGACACAGCGCGCAATTTAAATAGTCTTTCAAATGCCAGAGCTACACACGATTTGTGGGAGGAGTAAATAAAGAGACACTGATGCAGGCTGATCAACACAAAGATCAGAATTTAAAGGAGGATTCATTTAATACTGGCGCCCAAAAAGGTTTAGGAGCTGCCAAGTAGATCATTCATATTATTGTATTGAAAGCTAAAATAAAATATGAAAGCTAAATAATAAATAATTAATAACCACTGCATATCTAATAATAAAGAAGAGCGACGAATAACAACAAATCGTGGTATCACATGCATACACTCCTGCGATTGTGGTTGCATGCGAGTATCAAATCCTGATTGTTTGTTAGAAAAGCCATTTTTCATTTTTTTTCTCTACTCGTTTTTTCCGCACAGGGTCTCTTAAAGTTGTCTTTTACAACATGCACTTTAGTATGAGCTTTACAAATACTTACAACATGAAGTATCAATTCTCACATTTTTTATTTACATGGCAAAGTATTTGGAAAGAAAACTCCGGAAAGTAACATAAAATCAAAAACTTCTGTAAAAATGTGAATACACGTGTCGTTGATGTGCTAAATTATCATGTTCCAATGTATGCAGGTGGTAAATATAGTAGACTTTCAAGTGTGTGAATTTGTGCGTGTGTGTGTGTGTTAGAAAATGAAAAGTTTGAAGGATATTTTACATCCGGCAGACGTCCCGCAAATTGCCATAAGAAGAACATGGCATTAGCTTGCTGAAGACGGATACTACCTTCTTCTCCCTTCACTTCCTGCTCTCGATACCATTTAAGCTACTTATTTTTACTTAAATAAATTTAATTCAACTTATTTTTATACAATTCCTTCTCAAAGGACACAAAAGTAGTAATTTGGAAAATATTTCAATTACAAAAATAATAATATAATTAGAATTTATAACGTAAATTAATTTCATTGCGCGGAAGCTGTTGCAAGGAAAATAATTTATTGAATACTTTTTTCCTTGCGTACGCTTTTTCGGTTTAGTGTACTAGAAAATAGTGCCACCAAAAAAAAGAGCTGCAAGACATGCATTGTGCATTGAAGCTGCAGCATGTATGTATGTGTGTATTCCAGTTATCCATCATATGACTGTAAAAAAAGACACAATGACCTTCTTCTTCATCGCCTTTAAAAAACAAAGAATAGAAAAATATGCTGAAAAGAATAGACAGAAATCTACAAAATTGAATAGCTAAAAGCTGACCTTCTTGAAAACTTTAATTCAAATGATTGAAACTGAGCTAATACGAACTTATTTTTTATTTGTAAAAGTTGACGTGTGAAATAGTCTATGCGAATTGTCTTCTATTATTGTTGTAAAAAAAATTTAACCCTTTGCAGGCTACGTGCTTTGTGGTGTCACATTGCGATTTACAAAATCTGCAGCAATCCTTCTCAGCATTAGCAATGGTCAGCGGATGATATCGGATATTGTCATGTAACCATTCTAATACGTCTCATAGACATTGATCGGGATTAGCTTCGGGAACTCTTACCAGACAGTGTTATAAAACGCTTTGATTGTATGAGTTTAAGTAAATTTCTCCAGTTCCGACTCGGCTTAAGAACTGAATTTTGGTTTGACATAGCAGGCAGACAAAGCAAATAAAGCTTCAATTCTTATTAAGACACTGTATATCAGACGAGCCCATTGAATATGCCAATATGGTTGACATATCCTTCGTTTCCTACTAGACGTTTCCCACTAATTATGTCAGTATTACCCTTAGAGCTGCCTGATTGTCTGACGAGATTTAAATATTCTGAGATATTTAAAGCCTGTAGAAATGCGGGTTTCACAAATTTCAGTTCGATGGTCAAAAGCGCTTATAAACCGAAAACCATCAGCAACCAAGAAAAGCATGCTTGCTTGAATGTTGGCATCCTTTAAAACCACAATTGAGGAGCCAACGTTTTCTCATATTACAATTAAATTTCACTAGAAGATATTTACCTCAAAATGGCAACTCTGTAACACAATAGTGCGCAATGTAGCAAAATGTAAAAGATAAAAAGACAGTTGAATAAAATCGTTAGCTGAGTTAAAAATAATGACAGTAGAAACCGAAAAACATCGGCAACAAAGGAAACCATGGTTGGGTGAGTGGAAGGGGTAGTCTGTGCTACAATTGCAAATAATAAAGGTGAACCACAAAGATAAAAACAATCATAGAATGGAATTGACTCGTCTTATAATTACCAATTGCCATGATTTGAGGTTTTATTTTGTATTTAGCTTGCGAGTATATTCAAGATTCAAGGAAAAAGCCAGGAAAATCCTTTTATGTTTTGCTCTTTCTCTACCTTCAGAAATCCTTTACCAGTCCACTATCGATTCGCAAATTCAAAGGAATGTAAAGAAACAGAAATATCGACAAAGAGAGCACAAAATCAAAATACAATTGTATCCGCTTTATGTTTTAAATCAACAGGAAACAGGTAAATAGCAGTCACATTAAGTCCTTTAGATGAGAAGCAAATCAGGAGCAAGCAAGACGGTGGCCACGAAACTGTTGTCGGAAGACAAGTGCTTGTATGAAGTTTGAATACCTTTCAAAGGGAGATGTTAATTCAGTGAGATTATTTCGATGACTTACTTATGATGACCCAGATTTATTTTTCATTCCTTTGCATCTTTATACCTTTTTCCTCCGTGCTTTATTTGATTTATTGGATTATTGATAAATAGAAAGAGTCTTTAAATCGAAGAAAATATGGGCCAAAAATTAAAAAAATATAAAAATAAAAAAACGCGTTAACTTCAATGTGTTTTATTAATAAATTTCAAGGGTTTCCACTTATAAAACTTTTAAAAAAAAAGCAATTTAAAAAATTTACAAAAAAAAAAGGATTTGTGAAAATACGTTTCTGGGTATTACAAAAAGAGGCTATCGGTAAGGTAAGAATAATAGCGGTTTATTTGGATCCGATGCGATGATTGATAACAATTTCTTTAATTTTTTGCATACTTTTAACGGTTACCGATGTGCCACGCCTACCGTTTATCATCTTCAATATCTTCGGAACCATCTTGGCAATGATTATAACGATCGTGAAAACTTATTTCATATATCTTGTATCACTTGATTTGATTTTGTGAGCACTATTTTTTAACAATTTTTTGATCCATTTGAAAGTGGTCAAGAAAACAATCACCGATCAGATTTCAATCACCGAGGTCTTTACAATGCCCTGAAAATTAGCCGCTGCTACAGAGAAAATGTAGAAGAATCCATGAAAATTTTTTCGTCCTTTAGCGGTTACATGCCGATAGTATTTCTGTTGATGAAGCTTTCCCAAAATACATACAACTTAGCGCTTATATGTATTGTCAATTGATCTTTTCTTATTCGCTTCTTTTTTATACTACCGAGGTACATTCTTATTTCACTTTGTCACTTCGACACACAACACAAATGGAAACAGCTGTTGAAGTGAAAAAAATATTATAGACCAAAGCAGGGAAATCCCAATAGCTACAAATTTTTTTGGATATTCCTCGAACGTTCCATACAATAAAAATGCGAAACCCTACAATAATACAGAAGAATTTTATTCTCCTGATACATTTTTATCAGTCTCTCTCAGGGGAAGGCAACGTGTTATGCAAGAACTTTCAAATAAGATACTGCCAGAGACCTGGTGAACGAGATGTAAAGAGAGGACCCCTGTTGAGGAAAAGATGTGCTATATAGGCCTTTTTAATTGTTGGCTCACCAAGATGCTTCAACAGATACTCCTCAGAATTTTTAATTTAACGAAAGTTTTCAATTTCACAAAAAATTTTATATTATACAGCCGGACTTTAAGATTTTAAATTTTTTCTTTAAAATTATGTTTCCATTTCTACTTCATTGCTTTACCTGCTTTCAAAAAAAAAAAGAAAAAATTTTTAAAACTTCAAATTCCTTTCTTAGAAACATTGTTCATCATGTCCACAAAATGTCTTCCTGGGGTTGTGGTCAACACAATATTTTTTGCTGCTTCTCCTCAACCACTTGAACAAAGTTGAAAGCAAGTACACTGAACCACATACTTCAATCTATATGTATTCAAATTGGTAGGATCAGCATAAAATAAGGAGTCAAATATATACAAAATTCTAACTCATACAGTTGTGAGAAATGCGATTAATTTATTATAAATAAATAAAAAAAATTAAAATTAATTTCTCGTGCAAATATTGAGAATCATTAGAATTAAGAAATTGCCGTAGAAATTTAATATTTAAATTTATAAGTTCGTTTAAATTTATAAGTACGTTTTTTATATCGTGTGAAAATATCATGCAAATTTCTTGTATACTCAGCTCTTGAAAGAAGAATAAAGTTTTCTGTTGCCATTTAATTGTGGATAAAACTTTACTTTTTTACGCAAAAAAGCAGCAGGGGAATGGCTCCCACAACTGCAGTACATTGGTCTGAAATTAGGGGGAAAAAATAGTGATAGTAGCGTAGGCAAGAGAGGACCTTCGACACCATCTATTTGCAGTCGTAGAAATTTTACTCTAACTAACTGGTGATGCTTTCGTTACTAACCTATGCCAAGAAGGCATTATATGAGAGATATCAAAGCACATGGGAACACTTTTTCATGACTGCCGGACGTAGAAATCGAATCCACATTTTCAACCAACACCAACATCATTCAAGTAAGTAAAAGTTATAATTCTTTAATTAAAAATTATAACTTTTTGAAAGAAGTAAATTTTTGAGCAGCGTACATTAAGATGTGTACTGGGTTATTTTCTGAGGTTGGATTTATTTTGCTCCCTTAACACTCTGTTAGTTGTGAAAATAATAAAATGTATATTAATTCATATATTTATATAGTTCATATATTTATTTATATATATATATATAGATTAATTCATATTTATTAAACAGCTGATTGTTTGACGGATCACACAAAATCGTTAAATGAATTTCTCAAAGGGATTTAGATGCCGAAACAAGTCTTGTCAAAATAAAGGAAAAGAATTCGTAATGCAATATTTCAAAATGCAAGAGAAAGTGTTTAAATGTTTTCAAATTACTTGTATTAATTTTTGTTGGGATATTCGGTACACAGTGGCGAATTAATCACTTGTCATTTATTATGTATCACCAGCAAACAATTTACATTCGTGATGTGCTTCTCTACCAGTCTTTCTTTGGTGAAATAAAATTAAATAATAAAAAAAGGGCGATCAAAAAAGTGGGTCTTTGTCTTTTCTAATACCAAGCCTTTCTTCTAATTCCAATACAATGGCTAAGGACTTTCCCTTGGTCCGAAAAAAAACGATCTGGCACTTGTAAGACACTAGAGGAAAGTGCAACATCGTCGCTGCCGATTAGTATAGCTGAATGATGGTCTCTGTTTTTATATTAAGCGCTCCGCTGGAATCTTATGGGCCTTTATGCCCTTTATGGAAGTGATAAGAACTGTTATCCGGCATCGGAGTCTAATTCACTACAATTTTATGGTTTTATATGTCTTTTCAATTATTTAAAAGAATTCCAATTTTATATTAAAAGCATATTTGATTACAATTTCGATACAAATGCTGTCTGTACTTCCCCTAAAACAAAATTATATAAATGTACACCAAAGAAGGGAGTGTAATCACAGTAGCTCAACTGCTTGGAGTACAAATGACTAAGCTGCGAAATTAGATTGCACTCCTTTAACAACTGCTTCTATTTTAAAGTTTTAGCTTGCAACCTAATTCAAATTCTCTTAGAACAAAAACTAAAATAAAAAAAAGAACTCTAAGAAAATTCTCTAAGTTTATTTTCTTCAAGTCCAAATTCATATTTTCATCATTGTTCTTAAGAAAACTTATGCCTGCGGCTGAAGTGGAGGAGTGTATTTGTATCTTAATATATTCATGTTTGTGTTTACGAAATAAACTTGCAATTCTCTCTGCCATTATGTGTCTATTTTGCCTTAAAGTCTTAAACAAGTGTTCAAACATTTTATTAGAAAGGGGGAGGGAGTGTTCTACACTATTGCTGTTCCTTTCAGCACTCCCCACATACAGACGAACCACTTTATGTTAAACGTATAGAGCAGAAACTTGATTATTTTACTTCCTTCAGGTATACGAGTGTATCAAAAGTTAAGTTGTGAATGGATAAAGTTTATTTAACTCTCTAAGCCAAAGTTTATTACATGACTTTTAATATAAATATGTATCCATTATTATTTAAATATATATATATGTATATACATATATATGTGTATATATATATATATATATATATATATATATATATATATATATATATTCTGATAACAAAACTTTTCATATGAATATTTAAACGTATTTATTCTCATAAGTTTTGGGCTTAGTTTGCTAAGCCATTGTAAAATTATAGCGAAATAATATTGGATAATAAGCAAGAAGAAGAATTGAGGCAATAATATTGTTGCTCTGAATAAATACAATTAAATATTCGATTGCAGAGAAGCCACGATTTTAATATTAAATATAAATTAAACACAAACTAATTAATAAAGTGTTCAAATGTAAATTTAAAGTGAGTTAATTAATTTAAGAAAATTAACTATTCACACAACACGCGCTCTATTTAACTTTACATATTTTCACTTACCGCCTGATAATTTATCATAATTAATACTTTCGAATATTTTGAATTACAAAATAAATGGTTTAAGTTTATTATTTAAAAAATATTAAATAATTTTGAAATATTTTTACTTTCATATTGTGCTTCAAAATATCTGAAAGTAAGTATTGTAATGAAAATATGGATTTTGAGAGCAAAAATATCGGCCCTCGAAGATTTCGGGATGCGATTACTTTTATGAGTTGATTTTTTCTCTTTTTGCTTCACACGACAAATCTCAATTATTTTATTTATATATTTTCTTGGCTTCCTGGTCATATAAGGTGGTGGGGGCCTCGGAAGAAATGCTTAAGAAGGAGTGAGGCGATTTCTAAAAAAAGAGAGAAATGCTTAGAGCAATTTCTTGTGTTTTCCATATCGCATGCGATATTTTTTGGAGACCTATTAAACACATTAAATGTATCTAACAAACAGTATTTTTACGCCTCCTTAGAATTATCGCAATCGATAACTAAAGTTTGATAAATTTGGAAACTTTTTATTAACTGCTTTACACCAGAATAGAGTTTATAAATTGGGGGAATTCATTTGCCGTTCATGTTACGGCGAATATATTTGTCCTATTCATAAGTAAAGCCGCCGTTAAAACCAACTGCTTGGAGGCGTTTACACACTAGCGCCCTCATTTTTGAAAATTATACTTCGTTACGATGTATGGCAGGCACTGTAATAGTGTAATGCCAATCACTTGGCATTACACCTGGTCCTCGCATAACAATCAATTTATATCAAAATCGATTTGGTGAGCGATTTTGGAGATATTTGCAGTTCACTGGCCCCTCTTTGATATGCCTTTGGATTAGCATTATGTTATGCCAAAAAGCCACTAATTTTTGAATTATTGTTCAAGTATTGTTCGTTGGAGTGTTCAAGAGGAAGAAGTATAGTTTATAAGCTAAAGTAGCAAAAATTCAACTCCTTGCGACAGCGGACGTATGCCGAAAATCACATTAAAAAAAAGAAATGCTTTGAAATTTTCCACCAGATTATAATAAAAGAAAATTTTCTCCAGCAATATTGCATTATAACAACCTGATAAATATAGGCAGTTCTATTTGCTTCAGAACAGTGGCTCTGCCAATCACTTCACGTCTTATCAAAATTAAACTTAATTCAAGGCGAGTAATTTATATGTATATAATTTATATTCTTAAATTTTAATGCGACAACAATTGCAAATAAACGAGAAAATAATTGCATTTGGTCTGAACTTCGTTGAAATAATTTCATCTGTATATTTAAAAAATTTTTTTTGCTCCAAATTATTATTTACGGCTCCTTTCGCATATGTTACACACATTTTCCATTACCGGTGTTTGCCAAGTTTTAAGTATGTTTGCTAACACCTTTCGAAAAAGAAACTGCTTTTAAAGGAGGTTAAATGAAAGCGCTAAGTGTTATCGTTATTCTTATTTTGTTTAAATATTTTTATATTTTTAATATTTTACATATTTTAAACCGAACAAACCAAATAAAATAAATTGTATGCGTGGTGTGTATTGGCGGGGGAATGCATGTGCAAATAAAAAGTGCTTGTGCGAAGGAAAAACTTTGCTAAAGAAGAGCAAGAAATTTATGTTTAAAACTTATTCAACCATTGATTCCTCGCCTTCACACATCCCCATGTATGTAGACACTTGCTCTCAATATTGTTCATGCAAAACTGGAGGATACAAGCGTACTATACATACGAACATGCTTATCGCCTACTGTCTTAAAAACAGTCATTATGGAGAAAATTTAAAATTGTGCGAATAATTTAATTAAAACTAAACTTTCGAAACCCACAGATTGAGAGCTACAAACTAAATGTTTTGCAATACAAAATCATATGCTCCATTTCTAAGTTATGGTGCGATATGTGACTTTGAATTATAATTTCCATTACTTTCATGAGTATTGAAATACAATTTGTTTCATTAACTTAATTTAAGTGTGCATATATGACATCAATTGAAGTAATGCACACGCTCTTATAACTTAATAAATCACAAATGCAATGAGAATTGCGTTCAAAACCATTTCCCAATTAGTTGGAGAGTACAAATTAAATATTATAAATTAAATATTTCAAAAACAAGATTATTCTCTTAAAGAATGTTGTTTCGGTATTTGGATTATCAGGGCAAAAACTAAGATATGCTACTTCACCGTGAATTGATTCAAATTAAATTTTATTATCCAAAGTCGTCCTCTGTGCTCCATAGCGTCCTGTTCGATCCAATCAAAAAGTTGCTCAAGATGTTTCAATTAAATTTCGCACCAGTTTGACATTAATTCCTCAATACGTAGGTAAACAGAGGGCATACAGACCTTTAACGAAATTGGTTCTTCATCCCACTTATCATTTCGTCAACACATAGACAAACAGAGGACCTACAGACTTGGAATAGCAAAGTTTTGACAACGAACTCGCCTTATTATACGAAATGGGCTCTTCATTCCAGTTTTCAAATCCTCAATAAATGGTCTCTTTTTGCATGGACAAGAAAAAATCGTCGAATGCTCCTCGAAATATTATATGAAGTCAATTCGGAAATGGGCCTTATATCCTCAGATAAAATAAATACTTTTTAATTTTGAAATTACTTTTATATTTTTTAAATTTTAAAATTAAATAAGTTTTAAAGTTAAGTTGTCTTTTGAAAACATGGTTAACTTAAATATTAACTCGCCATGTTTATCTTCGCACAGAGGAGGAGGAGGAGGGGGCGATTAGAAATTGCGCTGCAGATAGCAAGTGCATACGGTCCAACATGATGTTATTGGAAATGAATACGCTAAATCTATGGCAGGTTCGAAGTTTGCTTGTGCTACGGAAACGTAGTCAATCGTATAGTTTATAGGAGAGTATGAAGAAAAAAAAAGTTTAGCAGAAGTCTAAGCCGGGATTGCGTAGCAATCTCGACGGGGATAGCTCACGGAACATGCTCAATGCCATCGAGATACTTCAAACATGCACTAGGCAGGCAATGATAAATGCAGAGTATGCGGCTCTGCCATGATTCCGCTCGATACTGACGCATTGCCGCCCAGCAAAAAAAAGGGCTGCCTCCTCGACACGCCAAGCTTTTATGAATGATATTGTTCTGATGTTATTGTTTCTTTTGCAGAACGAGTGGTCCTCTAGTATCGGCGTAAGCTAATCCAACCTTTTTTTTACACTTCAAGCTTTCAAATATAAGTCGAGTAATAGTCTGACATATTAGGAGTATTACCGTACAATATTTTCTTCTGTAAAAAAAAAAAAAAGTATGCAGAATTATCGTTACACAACTAAAAATATTTTTTTAATTTGCACCTTCGCAAGATATTTTACAACTTCATTATGCGAAGCATCACAACCTACTGCTTTCTACTGCAAATATTTTACATATAAACCTGCTAACAATAGTTTACTGTTAGCCAAAATTCCAGCGAGCTTCGAAAATATATGCATCCGACGTATGTAAGTAAATGTACAAAAGTACACCTGTCCTCTTATACATGCTTGTGTAAAAGAATATTTATATTTACATGAAAGCATGTGTATGTAATCGTACGTATACAAAAATATGTAAAAAGAATTATTTGCACCTAAAAGCTTTTTAATGTTTTGCAAAATTTTTTATTTTTACATTTTTGTATTTAAATCTAACAAAAGAGCATGGCTTACAGTAACATAAATTCAAATAATAAGTTTAGGTAAACATTTACAGGGTGTCTTAAAACAAACTTCATATGTTTTATGCGAGTATATAAAATATACTTGTGAATTTGTCGCATTTACGCCAGTGAGATTTCCAATCATGATCCGGGTGGATGAGTACGTTCGAAATAGTAAATATTTCTTTCAAATACACCAGACAAATCGGGTTATTGTCATACTTCAGTAAAAAGTGTTTAGGAGTTGAATCGGGAATGCACAGCACCGTTTCATATCATCTCTCCTGGATATCGATCGTATGTATGCATTAAATAATATATATTTTGGAGCACCCTGTATTATATGTGTTTGTACAAAACAAACTTAAAACATAGACTAGAAGATACAGTATCTCACTGCTGTTATTACTTTGGCAAAATTAAATATTAATAAAGAGTATTTTAAATTGAAAACATTTTTATCGCGGATGCGTAGGAAAACAGTGTAACACTGGCTTATATGAAATGAGATATCGACAAACTATATGAAGATATATTCGCTACGCAGCAGTACAGCAGTGCCGTCTTTGGTAATCTTACTTCATTTCTAAATTCCTCTGGATCACACTGAAAAGATCTCATATCGGCAACATTATTTTAAATTATCGGCTTATCTCAACAAGTTTAGATTTTACAAATGAAATGAATGGATTATGTACGCGTCATTGGGCCGACCTTTAGAACCCACTTAGAAGAAGGTCCATCATTCGTTATTGAAGAAAATAATTGACTACATTTTTGCAATAAGAAAATATCGAAGATGCAAAATAATTTCCCCGCTCTAACTCTCAAACAAACAAGCTGGGTACACCAACTAAAAATAGGCCGAATATGTGCAACTCTGTAAATGGAGAGACATCCACTTCCATCAAATATTGGAATAAGCCTGCAAATTCTGTTATATATTTAGTTCATTCTACAAACTCGTATTTAAAAAGCAATGTAAATTTTCATTGTTTCATATTAATTTTCACACTAATTTGACATATGTATGTGTGTCACAAAGTCTGGTAATATAAAATATGTAAATATGTTATATGGTTCTTAATTAACATCATAATTTTTCCTTTAATTAAAACTGCATTTGCTTTTGTATTTTCTTATTCCCTTTTTCATTTACTATACAAGACGATTTTTCCGTTTTTTATCACCCGATAACTTTCGAGTAAAAGGTTCGCCACTTGAAAAAAGAAGCAAAGCGATTAAAAACTGTACTTTAGCTTTAGGAAATACACCTCTGGCTGAAAACGCATGCAACGAGCTTAAAGTATTTTTTTCATGATCTTGTTTATCTAGAAGAATTTCTTCTGCACACTCTTCAAAAGCCCTCTTTTCTTAACTTCCATTTTATTTGACATTTACTGTATTTGCTCACGCACCTGAAAATAAATGAGTTGAAGAATGGCCGTGCGATATTGCCAAGGAAACCAGCTGGCTGCAAATCGATGAATTTGTGTTACGTAATCAACTTCGTAAAGAATTTTTTGGATTTAATTTTAAAAAATTTTTAAAATATTTTTTAAAATAATTTTACTTGTTTAAAAGTGAGTGAAAGTAAATTACGATACTTCTTGTTCTTTTTCTAACTAATCCATTTATATTAAAGTAGTACGAGAATACAAGATATGAAAATTATCTGGGCACTGAATTCAGATTAGTATTTCAAGCATTGCATCGCAGCCTTCTGAATGAATAAAATTAGGAATAAAATCATGCTTTCAATATCACATTCCTTTTAGTATTTTCTTTTTTATAATTAAAAAAGAGAAATCTTAAAATTGTAATAACTTTTTAAAAAGTAATTATTTTCAAATACTTTTGCTGAATGGGAAAACCTGCAACGTTTTGCTTTAATTTTTGAATATTTTTTTTTCGCTTAAATTATAAGTAACTAAAAGAGTTCAGATGCTAAATTTAATTAAGAAAAAAAATTAAATTTAAATATAGATTTAAATTTAAATTTTAATTATTTAAATTATTAAAATTAAATTTAAATATAAATTTAAATTTAAATTATTCCATGGCATTTTGTTTTGCCTCTTAAATGGCCAGCAATGGAATAAAAGCATAATAAAAACTATAAAATATACAAAATAGCTGCAGCATAATGAATTAAATAATCCATGTATGTATAATGGACAAATAAATCATATTTACTTAATTTTTTTAGTAGCATTAAATCGAAAATAATTTATTATATTTATGTCCCATGGAACCTGGGAAATTTACAAAGCATATGCAACTCTGCAACAGCATGAAAGTAGATACAATAATAGCATACGAGCTCATGCATAAATATGTATAGACACACACATATACAGGACATGTCAAACATTTCACACATACATACTGTCAAAAATACACTAACAAATTGGTAGCCAACTTTGACAAATTGAGGATAAAACGAAACGAGGCAAGAGTCAGTCATCTGATTACTTGCATTACAGGATGGCATTGACCACAGCGATATTCATCTTGATCATCTCGTTGAAGTACGAATGTTTCTCGTATGGCACCAAAGCCGTTATATATGACAAATCAGTAATAAGTTTACCAATATTTTAAAAAATATAACTGAACTTAAGCAAATATTGCGGTCGTCATTTCTTTGCAATTTGCAGCTTTTTATTTAAACTACATTATACTTCATTATATTGCTTACCGAAAGAATAAGGTAATTTTTGATGAACCTAAAATTGAACCATCAATTCTTCAAACTCAGAGGAAGATAGCTTTGCCAGCCGTTTGCCGACCATGTTACTATATTGAAAATAAACATTTTCACAATGTAAAAATCATTTGGGAATTTGAAGCAAAATATTACTTGAACAGTACCCACTTTGATAATACTACGCTGGTAACACTGGCAAAAGTGGCAACACTGCCAACACCGTTATAAACTTCTACTCCTTAACTTCTGACATTTGCGTACGCTTTCAATTATAATAATAAATGTTTATTTATTTATTTACCATATATTACAATTATATGAATATAATTGCAATATGTATAGAAGCACTGGCTACTGAGGCCTTTGGCTTTTGGCTCCCCGGGGAATTGAACCCCTTACACCTGCGCAACAGGCGGGTATACTAACCACTATACCATCGAGGGGCTTAATAAATTTTATAACTTTGATTTTGGGAGAAATTCGATTAAAACTTTCTTTGTTTTATGAAAATTTGGGTAAATGATCTCTCTACGATCTACGTAGTCCAAAATAAACTACTCTAATGAATATTTAAAAAAAAATTTGACATTCTTGTTTGGAATTGAGTACTTTACGTATTTCAAACTATGCCGTTTTCGAAAACTAAATACTTTTATTGTCTTTCCGACGAAAATTTCTTAAAGTTATTCGATATTTTGCCATTCTTAGTCGACATTTTCTCAGCGTCAAGAAACATTTTGTAACATGTATGAAAAAAGTTCTTTAATTCTATGAACAGATCTGAGAGTCATTTGTGTTGCAACTAATTGGGATTTAAAGAACACAAGTGGATATTTAATATATTATTTGAAAATAGTTTAAAATAATTGCTGTGGGCTGACAGCAGGTTGATCCTAATGTTTTACCAACAAAAGTTTAAATTATACGGATAGATTCAACAATCAGACGGAATATTAAATTTCTTGCATACAACTTTATTTTACGGGGATATGACAACATGCAAAAAGTTTATAATTTTCGACAAATTTACGCGGTTTTGGATTACAATTTCCCCAAAAGGCTTTTTTTGCTCCTCTTCCTAAAACAAGTGAAAACTATTTTAATTGAATTAGAGTTCAGTAAATTTAAATCAAAAAATTTACACACAGTTGCCAAACAGCATTTTTCCCTTTTAAATATTTAAGCATGTAGACAAACTTTGCCTGTATTTTTTGTTTGAAATTTCAATATAAAAATTGTTTACAACTTTTGTAGTGTGCAAAACAAACACTACAGCAATATAAAAATTTTCAACTAAAAGTTGTTACAAAATTGTTGTGCTTGTTGTGCTCCTTAAAGTCGCTTCTACTACGGGTTTGAATAACCGAATACCATAAATTTATGGTCTTTTGGTGTGGCGGAGCAACATCTTCATAAATATACAGTCTTTGGCTTAACAATTTGCTTATTAAAAGCAAACTATAAGTATGTGATGGTGCTCGTCTACCCGACAGTACATCAACAAGGCAACTGAATTGTAACATACATTCATACGTGCATGCGTACATACAATTATGTGTAGCTCACGAAAGCTTTACAAAGTTAAGAAAAAACAAAACCGATTATGGATCAGCACACAGTAAGAATGTGGAGTTTAACATCCACTTTATTGTAACACTTGCCATTTTACATTAAACACACAATTTCGATATTTTACATTCGATATATGTGGCTGCAAACAACATGCATGGGCCACATATAAACTTACACCAGGAGTAAGTGAATTTAATTGGCATGGTAGTAGCCAGGGCGATCCCCTACCATGTAAACTTGAGCGAATTCGATCTAACAAAACAAGGCAAATTGAATTATTTCAAACGTAGCAATACAAAATTGTTGTACTCCTTGTGGTCGTTTCTATTGCGCTCTGGAAGCACCAACCAAAAGAAAGGATCAAAGTTGCTTTTAAGAACAGCATAATCTACATTATTTTCCAAACGTTGTCCTTGTGAGTTTTATTTATATTCCAATGAGGAAAAGAATTTTTCTTAAAATAGAAAAATCCAAAGGTATTACAAATATTAGTGCTTTTAAGTTCGCGGTCAAGCTTACCCTAATCCAGCTAATTCGTATCCTCTTTCTTATTCTCTTAAAATAAAAAAAATTTCTAGAGTAAAAGGAAAACTTAAAAAGAGGAAAATATAACAAAGAAACATTCCTTCGCTTGTCAAATGCAATTCATTTAAATTTTTATTTTCACGATGAGGCGGAAATTTTATCGATTTCCCCAATAGACATTAGCAGCGTCTAACAGAATCATTTTTCAGAATTTGTCGACCAATTTGGATTCAAATATAAATTACAAATTTGCTTTAACAATTCTTCATTTTCTAGGTCGAAAGATTTTTAAAACTGGATTCATAGAAATAGGACTTATGCTGTCGCTTAATTCCTACATGGCGGCGATAAATATAGCTGGCGACGTTGTAGAAGGTTACCGTGCTGTGCTGTATGGAGTTCCTTCTCCCAACTCTTCTCACATGTGTTAATGCATGTTAGTAAAAGTTTACTTTAATGGAATGCAAAGAAATATGGGCAGCCAACACGAAACAAATTTATTTAGAAAATTTTTCGTTATTCATGTATCTTTTACTTTTGCCGATCTTTTCTTTAATTTTCCGAAACTCAAAGTGCTCTTTGTTGCTTTTTTTTCATGTTGCAGTAAATTTACAAAATATTAATTTGCTTTGCTTGCCACTGCAATTAAACTTTCGCCGAGCATATTGTGCCATGCACATCCATTATCAAAGGATCTTATATGTCCTGCAGTGCCATTTAGTAACTTTTTAAGCTTTTGAAAAATGTTTAAATAGTTCTCTGTTTGGCAATAACGCTGAGGTGCTTCTGTTCGACATACAATATAGTTTTAAAAAGTTTAAAAATTATCAAAAATGCATGTGAATACGTGTCTTAATTTCAATTATTATTATTTATCACGTCTAAATAATTTTATTCAAATAATATTTATATTTTGTAAAAGATTTTTTTTTTTGGAGAAAAACAAAAATTTGTAAATTTGCTCTTATGGATTAGCTGGGAAATTTTAGATTTAAAGCATAGAAAAGCATTTTTTAAACGGCAAGGAAAAGTGCTAAAAATTAAATGGATATCAAAAAACCCCATTTTATTGTTATTGTTTTTATAACGCCGCTGAATAGCTTTAAAAAAGTTACTGAATCGCACCGCTGCCATATATGTATATTAAATGAAGAGAAATAGTGGGCAATAAAAAATTTTAAATTGCCCGTGACTTTAAACAAAAGCACTGTAGAAATACTTTGTCTCGTATAAGAAAACCTTTTGTATTCACACATTATTAATTTAGAATAAATTTGATTTTTATTAATGTTTATCATTTATTGTTAGAACCCGAGACATGTAGAATGTTTTTAACATCAGACAGTAATAACGAAAACATCCTCTCTATCACTTTTAACTGGTCTCAATTCGCCTTGGGATTAGATATACATATGAAACAGATATATATAATTTCCAAACTAGCGGCAGTTTCAGTTAAAAGTAAGCCAAACTAAATTAAAAATATCTTTCTTTTTTGTATAATTACTCGTATATGAATGTTTTTTCCTTTTTAGAATATATTGAAAATTGCTAACTTAGCTCATACATACATACATATAAACGTGTACATGCATACAAACATATTTTCGCTGTCAAACAATTGAAATATGGAAATGGATGTCAGGACTAGTTCAACAAATGCTTGAGTTTTTAATCAAATATACACATAGATATTTTAATATGTATGCAAATATATATGGATGTGTGTAATCTGCAATGGGTTCAGTGGGAGGCAAAAATAGCCACTCACTGGGAACACTGTACAAAATGTTTGACAATAAATAAAACTTTTCCTTTTTATAGTTTTGCATAAATGCAGTGCTTTTTCAACACTCACTGAGTAAGTGCTGGTGAAAACGAATCTGGAGCACTCGTCAAACCACGCACAATTGAAATCTAAAAATTACACTTATTCTGATGGCTGTAGACAAAAACTTTACTGGCATGTGCTGCACTTCCATGGGCGAGTATGCGTGCGAGTATGTGTGCGTGTATAATTTTCTCTTACGACCATTATGGGAAAATAAGGATACTTGCGAAACTTAAAGATGTTGTTGATGATAAGGAAAAAAAAACCAAGCTGGAGAAAAATATCATGTCATGCATTCTCGCTGCTTGGTTCATATGTATGTGTGTATGTACACATGCATGTATATTTTTAGCAAATACAGGGGCGAGTTGTATCTTTGAGAGCGAAGCAACTGCACAAAAACAATTTTAACATGACTTTGCTTGTTAGAAATGGAATGAATGGCATTTGTCAAATTCCGTCAAATATTTGTTTTCCATTTTGTTTTTTTTTTTTTTTGAGTACTACCAATGCAACTATTTAAATATTGTTCTCACGGCATATGGCAACTGTACGAATATATAATAAAAATTGTAATAAAAAAAAATTTGAATATTTAACATAATTGGTTCTGCGCAGAAGCAGAGACATTAAGCAAATCCATAACCGACATTACCCGCAATAGCCAGGCGATAGTAAAATCTTTATATGAGTACAATTACCTTGACTGCAACAATGCTACCGGACTATATCGCCTCGTATGCAGCTGTTGACAGCATAAGGATAATATTTCTGTCAGCTAACTAGGAACGTGACGTGGTGCGAAGTGTTTTAGATTATTTAATTTTATTTAACAGCAAATAATAACTATAAATTAATATTATAAATTAATTAATTTTTTTATAAAAATATATTTTTTAAATGAATAATTTTACTTTCCAAAATGTAACATTTTTGTGAGCTGCATTTTTTGTTGAACAATGCAAAGTCAACTCACTATACTGTCGCTTTTGCCTTTTAAAATGATGATTAATCGGGCTTCATGGGAATAGTTGCATCTAGTCACATTTGTAGATGTGTAACTCCTGTCTTGAAAGAACTCTGATAGTGAAATCATATGTGTTGTAACAAACATCTGAAAGTATCAAAGTTCATTGCAAGCCTCAATGAAAATGATTACTTTTTCCACATTTAATTCCCAATCTCATGCTAACTTAACATATCATTCCCGAAAATTTTCTTCATTTTCCCTTGTTTTTGAACTCCCAGAACTTATGTCAGCGTATGCCCATTGGGAAAGTCAAATTGAGAAAACCGCAGTCAGCTGTTATAATGGGGTCGCCTGATGAAGCCGCACTGCTCAGCGACAACAATGGTTCAAAGATAATACGAGTATATACAGTTTTCAGTGAGAAAAATATATGAACAGCTTCACATAAAATAATACAAATAATAGACATTCACAAGTTTATATGTATGTATAAGCTCATGTGCGGTCTGAAATAAAAGCATACGAATATAGAACACTTGCCGCATATTTGCTTAATACTGTTTTCTGCTACATGACAAGTAAGCCACTACCATGTAGTTTATTATCATTTTACGAACGTGTCACACAAATACATAGTAAAAAACATCCTTTACATAAACGTCATACACACATCCTTACAGATATTTCAATGCATACTGGTATTATGGGCGATGTATTTGTTTTAAATGTACACATGACACATACAAATTGCCAACTACACACATACATGCACACATGCATAGATAATTGATTTCTTTCTTTCCAAAGAGAGATGGTGTGTGAAAGCCCTATGAAACAAATACAGAAAAAGTACCCGCGTATGTTGTTTTTAACTTTAACTTTATTAAGTACTTCAATCGTAATGAAGGTAATTGCGCTTTGCAAGGAGGCACCAGAGTAATGCGCAAGAAACTATACATAAATGGGCGCCCATAAAACGATACATACACGTGTCAGAAGTTAATTGCGGAATTTAACGTTTTTCTTAATTCAAGAGCAACCTGTATTCTAATTTATCGTACAATGTATTCAATGTACAAATTGCCAATCTGAACCCTTCAGAATACATGCCACTATTACTACAATGTCAACAGTAAAAGAATTGGCACTCTTGATATATGGGGGATAAATTGACTAAAGAATGTTTGGTACGGAAAGTTTTAATGGTCTCTAATACATTGGCTCAATATTAATTTATGTTTGGGCATGGTATTAAGGCTATATAAAAGCTCAAAAGGATTTAGAGGATAATTATGATTTCATTTTAATTTTCTTTTCTTTTCTTTTCTGATCATAATTAATCTTAATATTCTTCTTTCAAAGAATTTATTCGACCATACCTTTTGTTCTATTACCAATCAGCTGTTTACTTTGTCGGCAAATGAAAATATCTATACAAACCAGAATCATACAAAATATCAATTTTTAATTATTATTATGTTTCGTTTATGTTTATTCGAGCAAAATAATTTTTGCAAACTTTTTGTTCACAATTCCAATATTTTTATTTTGTTTTCATTCCAAAATATTTTATTAAAACAGCTGATTTCTGATATTTACTCTAAAACAAAACGGCAATGAGAAATCAAAACTGGCATATATAAAATTTGAATCGATTTATTTGCAAGAAATTGCCAATTTATTTTTTTAATCAATCATCATACACAAATCTGAAGAGAAAATCCTTTTAAGTTTCTGACATTTCAATTTTTATGTCATTCAGTGCTGACGCATAAATAATTTTTTTTCATAAATTTTATTTTTTTTTTTTTTGTTTTCTCACTAAAAAAAATATGGAAAAATTAAATACCTGAAATTATAAATTAAGGCAAAATTTGCAAGGGCTAATTTTAAAACCAATTGGATATCTATAAACTAAACACCCTGTATAATAAATTAGCGCACAATATATTCCTAAATTACTCATTCTAACAATCAATACGTTACGCAATATATAAAGGAAAATGTTAATGGTAAATACGATAAAACACGAGCATTGCCAAATAACTCTTTAATTCTCTAAGTGTATGCCAGGTTTTTCATATGTATGTACGTATAATTAGTTCAACAAAATGAAAAAATTTTACCAAATTTTCAACTGACAATTATATTATATTTACCCCTCGAATATCAGATGTACTGCTGTCTCAGCTTATGTTGGGTGGGTTTTTTAAAGAAGCTTGCAAACCAAAATATACTACGACTTACCAAATGTGGAGAAGACCTTCTTGTATTCTCATTTTTTTTAACTACTTATCAGAAAATCTGTTTTGCACAGTGGGCACAAAGTGCAAAACTTTTATGCTCGAGCTTTTAAACATTATGATTGAGAATAATTTTACATCCAAGTTTAACTATTTGATGTTGATCAATTAAAAAATAATATATAATATATATTATAAAAAATAAAAAAAAATAAAAAAAAGGAAAAAAAATAATATAATAGTAAAATTTAGACTTTCTGAATTTTAATTTTAAATAAAAAGTTTTGTATATTTTAATCATGTGATTAAAATATTGCAGAATGAAAAATTACTTGTAAAAACTAAAAATAAAGCATTAACTTTTCCTTGATCTTTATTAATAATAGGCGTTCAAGATAAATTGGAATTTCTTAATTTAATTTTTTAACAATAAAAATAAAATATAAAAATAAAAATTAATGAAGTTTTTGCATATAATTTATGAAGCTGTTTGAAGCTTTATAAAGATATTTTTTAATAAAATTTTAGTTTTAATTAATCACATAATTAACTACATGGCATTCCCTTTGTGGCGCATCGGTTGGTAAAGACTTCAAATGTTTTGCTTTTAAGACCCATAGAAAAATAAATAATTTAATTAAGCGAAATCAGCAAAGAAAAATAAATAAAAATTAATACTAAAAAAAAAATTGATTAAATAAAAATTTCAATTTGGCATTGAAAAACGTTCCTTCTGCTAATCTCCCTATATCTTCTCGTATGAAAAACTGTCTAAGGCGAAAAGGGGTAGCAGGGTATACTTAGAAAAGGCGCTTAGATCTTACTGTATTCCAAACTTCCTTGTTTATTTGATTATAGTACTTAAATACGGGTTGGAGTACTCGTAATATAGTTGAGCACATGAGTTCTATGAATAATATGTTTAAAAAATATCTCTCTTGCTGCGTTTCTAGGTACATTTCTAGTATTCGATGAGCAACATTTAAATGTCAACACTTTTACTAAAGTTTCCACATGTGTTGAATGCATGACAAAATAGATTAACTTTGAAAAAGTATTGCATTATGCGCTTTCATACAATATGCAACGACTTGCATAAAAATTACATTATAAAACATGTGCCCCACTGCAAGAGTAAAATGCATGATCTTACGGCCGTTTATAAAATATTACCAATAGTTTTCTAATGATCAAACCATTAGAAATTGCTGGAAAAGAGCTAAATGTTTTATATAAATTTACTAAATTTAATAAATTCTTCCACAACACTTTCCAACTGAGTCTAAAGTTGATACAGAATCGTGAGAGGAAGTCATGCAAAAAAAAAAAAGAAACTTTGCAAAATTGGTAATATTTGTTAAAATGAAAGAAACACATTGAAGCCTAAACAAATGTGTCACGAAAAGCCGGATGTTCTACTGGATATGAATAAAAGTTTGAAAATAAACAAAAACAAAGCAACAATTTAGTCAGATTATTCGGGAAAAACTTCATATGTGTGTTCTCAACGGCTCTTTAAATAAGTTTGTATAAAAAATATTTAAATTGTTATAAGTGCCACTATAAAATTGTTAAATATTTGCCATGGAGGAAATAATACTTCATAAATTTTTTTTGTGCTTTTTGTTAACTTATAAATTGTCAGTTTGCAAATAGTTATTTTTGTAATGACGTTTCAAGAAAATTCTACAAAATATGTTCATTAATTTTATTTAGTTCCGTTCAATTTATTTATTTATTTATATTAAAAATTTGTTTTTCCAAAGTATTTCTGTACTCGCTTCCCGTCAAGCTTAGGAATATTTGAATCTAATGACGTTTTCTTTTCTACATTAAAAATGTTGCCCTGTGAAAAAGTGCCTTTTTAAAATGTTTTGCCTGCCCTGTGAAAGTGTAATTTTTTATATAACGAGAAAAGAACACAAATTAGAAAAAAAGTGCTTTGCCTTTTTTGTAACAGCTGATAAACAAACATTTTCTGTATATTTTATGAAATGTGTATATAAAAATGTTCAGTTGCCAGATTGCTAATTCATCTGCTTGAGAAAACAAATTTTTTTTTTTTTAATATCTCATACAAATAAGCTGCCGCATAGTGGTCTTTTGTTTGTTTTATACGATACTAAATATAAAAATAATTATTAAAATCTAATTTTCTGATTCTTTCAACTCAAAAGACTTTTTTTTAACATTTTCTGGTAACGCTGTGTAAGAATAAAAGCCATCTGTTTTAAAGGGCAATTTCTACCCTGTTGATTTGCTCAGGGCAAAAGTGCAATGCCTTTTGCCCTGCGAAAGGGTAACATTTTTTAGAAAAGAACACGCAACCCTTTCACAGGGCAACATTTTTTTGAGAAAAGAACACAAAATTGCCCTCCCTGCGGGTAGTGTTGCCTTTTTTTGTAGAAAAGAAAACGCCATAAGAAAGGTTATGGAATACTTTTCTTTCTCCCTAAAATTTGTGGTCATTTCCTTTCGAAATATTTCTATTACATCTTTCTTAATTGAATCTTCACTATTTATGTAGAACTCGATTTAGAATAATTTCAATGTTGATATCTTCATCATCATCTCCAAAATAATCATCTCCAAAATATTCCATTCAGTCATCAGTAAGCATCTATTATTACAGTTCATTTTTTCATTTACATTTTATATAATAATTACATTTTACAAAACTAAACAATATTATTAGTATTTTAATTCCAAATCAGAAAATTTTTCCTGTTCTTCTTGGTTTTAAAGCATTAGAGGAGAAATAAAAACGGTAAAAAAGAAAAAAACAAATTTATTACCGGATCAACGACAAGGTTCCATTGCATATACTCGTATGCACTGATTTACAATGAAGGGTTAATATAATACAATAATTTACGGATAAATGTACCATACTTAAATATCTTTAATTACTCCATCTCTTAACCAATTTGGAAACACAAATATTCTCTAATGTGCACTTAATCGGCAAATTTGCCATGAAACAACGCATGCAATATATCATATTCAAGTTGTAAAAATAATTTCTTTTCTGCGGATCTACTCGTACATTAGTTAATTAGTATAAAAACCATCCTAGAAATACATTATATATACAATATTATAATATACAATACATATATAAATATGTAGTATATCAATTATACTTATGTAGATATTTTTGAGACCGCTGTGATGCCACGCAAACCTACTTTATTTGTGTACAAAATTAACAGACATGCGCACCGCACTAACTGGCGTTCTTTGTTTCATGTGCTTTCTCAGGAGAAGAACGTTAATCTGTTTGCATTTTTCAAAACTCTATTACCCGTAGTATAATTGAATTCTTTTTAATTCTAGGCTTCAAAAAAGTACTGTATAAATACAAGACTACACAAATTACCTCTGTAATTCGCCGTGTTTTAATATTCGTACTATCTTCATGTTGGCAGCTTTGCATCACTTGCTTCTTTTTATCAACAAAACAACAACACATTGTTTTTGCAAAAAAGCACCTCTTAGTAAATTTCCATTTGACTACTTCTTTCCAAAGAAGGCAAAACAAAATAAATTTAATTTCATATAATAATTTTTAACAGATTTTTATTTATAACAGGCCATATTTTGTGGTATCTTAACCATCTTTAAAATTAATTTTTTTTTTCAGAATAAGCAATAATAACGTTTTGCAACACTATTTTTTTTTTTTATTTACATATGTATTTTCTATTGCCGCACACTGTGACAATGATACGATTAATAAAAACAACAAACTTAACTGCAAACCGCACATTCTGCTAAAGTTAACTGCGCCGCACCGACGTCGCGACTCTTAACAACACGAAACCAGCCGAGATTAAATAAGAAAAAATTTTACTTCTGCAACCAGATCTTTCAACACTATTTTAACATTAAAAAACAAATTATTTGCAAAACTTTCAGCATTCACCAACAAGACAACAAGTAAATTATATTTATTTGCAAAAATTATTAAATTTAACGATGTTTTACACTCTTAATCTTATTTATTATCACAAGCCACTCACCACTCAAGGAAATTGTCAAGCCTGTTCGTTAAATTGAAGTAGATTTCTAAGGCTGCCACATTGGCGAAATATAAGTGCCAAAAAAAATGTGTATGTAATAGGAAGATATTTAAAAAACGGGTTTCTCCTGAAGGCGAAAATAATTAAAAATTTATATATTAAAGATGATTTGCATACACGGTACTGTAGATGTTTATTTATATAAGAAGTCAAAGAAGTCTTGCGGATAGGCCAATCAATCTGGCAGCTTCATATATCAGCTAACATCGTGAGTGCTTATATGTGTGTGCATTAACAATATGTAAGCATAATACATGTGCATATACATTTCCATATCAACAGCAAAATTTACTTTCTTACAATGTACGTGTGTGTGTGGATGAATACGTGAAAAGAAGGTAAAGAAGTGAAAATATCAATTGATGGTAAAACTGTAGGGTAGCAGTACGTATTAATATACTGTATCATTGACAATACATGTATTTGCACTAAAATGAAAATAGCTTTATAGCCTGCATGGGTACAAAATGTGTAAAAATGATTTAATATTTTTCAATATTAACCAACTGTAGCACGAAATCGTACGATCGGTAAGTTGTATACAAAATTATTTTAATATTCGTAATATCTCCTTGCTGGCAGTCTTGCATCACTTGCTTTTTTTTATCAACAAAACAACAACACATTGTTTTTGCAAACAAAACACAAACACACTTGTTATTCTCCTTCTTGGTGCAGTTATACTTGACTAATGCTTTGCAAAGAAGGCGGCACAAAATAAATTTAATTTCATTTAATAATTTTTATTTAGAACAGGCCATATTTTGTGGTATCTTAACCATCTTTAGAATAATTTTTTTTTGTTTTTTAAATAACTCGCTTCTCAACAAATTGCAAATTGCACCACCAATTCAATTTATGACTTTGATTTGCAGAAAATAATATATTCTTTAAGCACAGGATGGAGATGGTAAATTTATTAGTCATAACATTAGTGTAGAAGTATTGCTTACAGTAAAATTGTGAATAAATAAGAAGCATATAGAAATGATCAAAATGAATAAATAAACATAACATGCATGCAGTGGAGAATATTCCATTTCTTATAACATTCTTTTTTTATTGTATCTACACAATACCATTTATTGAAATATGCCTTTAAATATACTTACATACGTAATGATAGATTTGCACACAGTGGGCCTCATTCACAAATAAAAATTGGCAAATAATAAACTTTATTAAAACAAAACAAGTGAATACCTGCCAAACAACTAAAACCATTTTTAGATTGTCTTAGTATTCGTACTTGCGGCTGGACACAAAATCTGAGCAAAAATCCATAAATTCTTTGTTTTTTAGGTTTTTTTTTTCTGAAAAAGAAAATTCAATTTATACATTAAAATCACTAAAAAAAACTCTTATGCAAAAGAAAAATACGAGTTCAAGGATTTCTACTTGCGCCAACGATATGCTTTTGCATGCGTAGCCTGGATCTTGCTATCGTTACTTTCCAATTTAATAAATATTTTTAAAGAATTGGGTGTAGCCGTCCCATGAAAATTGTGGCTTAAAAAGGATGATAGGAAGTCACACTCGGATTTAGGAGATCAACTGGCATAAAAATACGTTGGAACGATATCGGGGCTTTTTTAATATTTGCTTTTTGATGAACAGTCAGAAAATGACGAACACTAGAAAAAATTTTTCGCACCGTCTGACCAAGAGAATTCTGTAAATATCTGAATTGTTAATTCATCAAAAAAAAATAATTTTTCTTCAAAGAAAGTCTTTCCGTATATTTGGAGACGCGATTTTTTACTATCCAGTAATACCGATAATTTATAGTGATCTCTTATATCCGTTAGATCGCTTGAAAGCATCCAGACTTGGGTGTAAAGCATGCTGTCACACGCAGCTTTTGCGATTGGAATAGTTTTAAATATAGATATGAGACAACAGAACCGTAGCCCACAGCTGAGCGTCATACCACCACATTATTCATTTTAAGAAGCAATTTCAATTAAAATATTGTTGCAAAATTAATAAAGTAATTAAGTAAAGTAATTCGAGTAAACTGAGAAGAACGCTAAGTTGCGCTATTTTTTTGCCTACTGGCAGATGGGTTTCAGTAAAAAATTGGCATATTCAAATAAGAAGACAGTATGCCACTTCCGCTTACGAAATTTAAGAATTCAGAATACTCATTTTTAAGGGAGGAATACATCAACAAAAATTTCGAAGACCTTTTTCAAATAAATTCAAATAATTAAAAAAAAAAAAAACTGATACGAGTATATAAATATATGTTGCACTACAGGGTGATGCATTATTGGAGTTTAGATTAATTTTTACTATCTGGTATGAACACGTTTAATAGATTCATATTTGAATGTGATATTTTTATTACATACTTTTCAATATGACCACCAAATGAGATCAAATGAGTGAATTACTCAAATTTATATAATCTTCTGAAGAATAAATCCTTACAGAATTTAATTTCACAGCGAAGCTTGAGATATTTTTTTAGCTTTACTTGTGCACTGACACTTTACAGATTTGCGGCAGGATGTGCAAGTAATATAATTGGACCACACTGGAAATGCATCTCTTGCAAAAAAAAAAAAATATTTTGAAATTTTTTACTAAAAATAAATTTTCTGAAAAAAAAACTAATCGGACATGCAGATTTTCAATGGTAAAACAGCAAAACAGCTGATTCGTAAGAGAACAGAATGTACATACTAATTGCGCGTTAAAAATACTTTTTCCCAATATGAATGTTGACAACATTGCACAAATACGTGCAACAGAATAATGTCTACCCCTCTTTTCCTTTTTGCCTGTTTTGCCATGCAGTATTTAGCCATCATGTACATTTGCTGAAAATCTGCCAAAAAATTTCTCTTTTTGTTCTACTTTTAATAATTTTTTTTTTTTAACTAAAACGTGTCATTTTGCTGAGCTTGTTTGTGTAAGATTTTTAGTTTCAGCTTAAATAAAGTTTTTTTTCTTGGCCATGCATTAGTTCGTTGATTTAACTGGTTTTTGCAGGAGGGGGCAAATATTTTAAGTCAAAGGCAAGTGAAAAAAGCAACAACTTTCAATAAACCCCCTTGCAATTTGGCTACTTTTTTTTATCATATTGGTTAGTTGAAATAGTTTGGAGCACGCATTTATCTTGGCTTTGCTGGTTTCAAATAACTAATAAAACTTGAAAACTTTTACACTGCAGTTAAACCTCAGCAAAGGAAAATTCGAAATGTGTGGAAGGAGGGCCGAATGTAGACACTTTTATGACTTTTAAAACATTTATATTAAACAATGCAATAGTATATTTATGCTTTTGGGTCTATTTTAACACAAACAATAAAAAGATAATAAAAATAAACAAACTTTTGAATGATAGTGGAAATGTAAATGGAAACACCATTTTTGCAGTGTAGAGTTTCTTCTATTTCTGCCAAAGAAGAAAATAATGCAAAATATTTCGTTTTAAAGAGATAATGAAAGAAAATAAGCTTAATGGAAAGGCAATTCAAAGGTCTCTATGAATTGAAACAGTATGACATTCGCCCATGTATAACGTAACTTATGTACCTGCCGGGAATATGTGCATTAAAGCATCTGCATGTAACAGTGTTGCCATTGCTGCAAGTTTTTTACGTTTTTTTCTTAAACTAAAAAAACCCCAGTGTAAAATATTTTTTTTTACCCAAGTCAGCTAAATCTTACTGAGTTTGTTTCCAGGAAATTTATAATATTAAATAAAAACTGTTCATACATCTCAAGAAAGGTATCTTGACTCTGAGTAACTGCTTACCAAAAATAATAAAATATTAAATAAATTTTAGAAATTCAGAAAATTTTCATTGCAATTGCGATAAAATTTTATTTCAATTGAATAATTTATTTTTCGCCAATTCTGTTTCTACAAACATTTGTATGATCTTTAAGTAACAGCATTGCGGAACGAGTTATTAAAATGTTCTCGATTCTAAATTAGCTAAAAAATACTATAATGCGAACGTTTTTCTGTAAACTGAAGAAGAATTAGAAACAATTCTGCTGATTATTGTGGAATAAATGTAGAATAATAAAATGCACGAAACATAATAAGCTTTAAACTAAATGAGAATTATAAGAAATTGTAGGGAATATTGTGGCCTAAATCTAAAATAAGAGTATGCACGAAACATGGCCATGTATAAATCAGCGAAATTTAATCAGTTTGAGAACCACTAAACGAATAATATAGTTTAAAAAGCATTAATATTTTTGTAAATTCTATAATTGCATTTTAAGAAAAATTTTACTACCATTTAGTAAAACTACTTCCCTGGCGTAATGGCGAAAATTTTGGTTCATTAGGTTTAAACGTACTAAGCCATGTCGAGACTTGCAAAGGTCTGCAATAAATTTTTTTACTTGTCCTTTTTATATCGCACTAAATTCCTTATGGGAAATATTGCTCAGAATATAGATCAGTTAGATTTTATGCCAATGCAGATCTTCGATGAAGCATCCCCAAATTTCCTTTAGAACAGCTGGCGATTTTATCAATTCACAAAAGACAAAGAAGCGATTTTAAAAAAGGATGCCCGCCAAAAAAAAGTAAGAAAACCCCAAAGGAAAGTAAAGTGCAACGCCAGAATTAAATGCATGCCAGTGTTATCAATCAACGGTTTTAAAGCAAGTTCGATTAAAACTAAAAATAAATTAATAAATTATAAATTAATTAATGTTCAATCATCTTTATTGCACGACAAGGGGAATATTAACTTCACCTTTTGCCCTTCGAAAGAAGTCAAACTTTTATAAAATTACTTTTCAAACATTCCACTTTTCCGACTTGAACGAATTTTTTCTGGACCCATTTTTGTTACAATTAAATTTTTTTATTAACAACTTGATTCCTTATAGATTTCCAAACTAAAGCTGTTGAATTTATTTCAAATGTATTCTTTCTTTTCTTCAGTGCTAAAAAGCAATGGCCCATTTTATACTCACGAGAAAATCTTCATCGCTGTTTATTATTTCTTGGGAGTTCTTTATCATGCGTTCTGAACACTAATGAAAAATAAAAAGTTTTAAGTTAAAGCTGTTTTCTTTTTGCTCAAGTCCGTTTACAACCCACCCACAAATCTTAAGTGACATACATGAGAAAAATGTGAATTACGTTTCACAAAACCAAAAAAAAAAAAAAAAAAAAAACAAAAAAAACAAAAACAAAAAAATGTGGAATGTGAAATGTATGAGAAAGCATATCAGCCAAGATTTTATATCTTAATCTGAGCGCTGCTGTTACTTTGCAGTATTTTAGTCGCCGAACTGAAAAGGGGCAAAACAAATAGCAAAAGAGTTAAACAAAAGTTATAGTTTTATTTTTATTTTTATTTTCCTTTTTTTCTGTTTCTGTTTTTTTTTTTTTTTTTTGGTTTTTGGGTTCCAAACTTTTCTTCTGTGCCTAGCTTAGAGTAATTGAAACGTGTCTGCATATTTGGGGGAATAGCACTGATAGATTTTGATATGAGTTTTAACAGTACGTGATAAATTTAAGAAATAGAAAAAGTTTTGTTTTAAAATAAAAATAAAAATTTTGTGGTTACTTTAAAAAAAAGTATTTGTAGAAAATTTAAAGTCTACTATTCGCAAACAGCATTGCCATCTGCATTACAAATGGAATTAACGAAATAATTATTTCAAAACGGAATGGAATGCAACGTAATTAATTCAACATGCGGAAAATTTAGTAAAAATCTTTTTCAGTCTAAAGCTTTTCAAACTCGGCTTGCGTTCAAATAGAATTTTACTTAAAACAGTCATTGCAATTATCCTTTTGTAATTCTCACTTGCTTTTTGCCAATGAAAGCATAATTCGAGCATATCGTATATGAAATTAATCTATTAAATGCTTAAATTTTTCATTTTATTTATCATAATCACCAACAGCTTTTAATATTATAAATTATTTTATATTTTTTTAATTTGTTATTAGTTTTTAACAAATTTGATTATAAGAAATCCACCGAAAAGCTCAAGAAATTTATAATTTTTATTTAACCTAACTTTAATTCAATTTGTAATTCCCAATCATTTTCTATCATTTTGATATAAAATAACTACATTTTTTCCATACTGTGCACTTTTAGAGATACAGTGATGAGTTTAATTTTAGCACCAATTCAAATGCAAAGAGAGAAAAATTGCTAAAAAAAAATTGTTTCATCACAGTTTATAATCAGCCTAATTCTATTTGGCAATGACATCATAAATTTCACACAAATTCAATACTAATTATGTATTCCCTAAGAATATTGTGACGATGTTGCCTGTTTAGAACAGATATATTTAATATTGAAATCAGCTGTTTCATTTTGCTTACTGGTGTCGATAAAACTGTTTTGATTCGGACTCCAGTGACAAAGAGATCAGAAAAACGGATATCACGTTGTAAAAGATTTTCTGGACGGAATGCATATCAAAATTTCGGCCCCAAAAAAGACAGAGCAGCATCTACATATATTATAAAACCAAGGGCTATTTTAGCTTAAATACCATGAGATTAACTTTGTAGTTTTATTAATGAATACATTTTTTCTGCAACTCAAACAGTTTCTTGCGGGAAAACTTATTTGACAGCTAAAGAAGACACATCACCGTAAACATAATTTATGTCACCGAGCTGTAAATGGGCCACGGTTGTTTAAAGTAAGAATTTTACAACTTATTTCAATATTAAAATTAAACGCCGAAAAAAAATATGATTATTAATAAAACATGTGATGGATAGAGGACAAAAATTGCCAAGTTTGACAGTTAGCCAAAATAGATACTATGCTTTAAAACATATGTTACCCTTGTTTTGGTTAGCTTGCAGTTTTATATGTAGATTGCTTTTGTGTGTATACATAATTATTATTTTGAGATATAAAAAAATATTAATCACTCGCACAAAGTTTACGTGTATGAGCAAGACTAAAACATATTGTATGAATACCCATTAATCATAGGCTGCGTGACCGGTGAACTAGTTTCTCAACTATTGGGACAGGTGAGCTTCATACCACAGATGATGATCAGCTGAAAATAGCTTTACATTTCTCATCCATCAAAACTTACACACTTTCTTATAAACAAAGTAGATTTAGCGCTTAGCAAACTTTAAAAAGGAAAAAAAAAATAGTGACATGTGCAGAGAAATAACTAATTTTGAACATCGTCGTTTAGTGAAAGAATTGTAAAATATTTACCACCTGTTACATTGTATTACACATTACTAACGCTGACTGTTGGGGTGTTGCTAATAATTTGCTTGCACTATGGACCTTGTACTACATTTAAAATATTTATACGTATGCAAAAATAATTTTTAAAGTAAATTAATAATCTTATTTTATTTTTAGTTTTTTATAAAAATTTTTTTCTAATCCTAATATTTCGTTACCGCTACAGATACCATCTTCAGGAAATATTTTCCAAAAACCATTTTTAGAAAAACCGCCAAACTGCAACCATTCTTGACTATTAGAGAAATAGTTAATCACATGGGAGTTACCAAAAGAAAAAAAAAATTTTTATTTAGCAAAGCTCAATAAAGATATTTTTCTGGAGAAGTTACCCATAACGGTAACGAAACAGTGGAAAATAATTTTCATAGAAAACTTAGTAGAATAAAATAAGAATATATTTACGTTGAAATAAATATATATTTGAATAATATACTGTGTATACCATTCCTGCATTATCAACGTATATACTCGCACAAAAGCCACCATTTAATTATTTTATATAATAAAACCGATAAAACCGCATTACGAACGTCGCGGCAGCTTAAGCTTAATTCATCATGTTTTGATATTATTAATCTATTTTTTATAATCTAGCAAATGTATACGGAAATATTTAAATGACCTGTTCAATACCGCGGTAATGAGCTCTTTAAATAATATCGGTGCAAGCTCAGTAATTAAAAGCGATAACAAAAGATATGAATCCCATTTTCCATCATGCACTGACCAAAATGATGGCAATGAAAAAAATTTATTTTAATGGTTCGTTTATAATTGTATGAACCGATTTCCCAATAGGAGCAACCCCCTTACGAGAGTCCTATACAGTGCTAGTGTAATTCAGGATACACATAGAAATGTTGAGCATTTTCTTTTATTTCAGCGGCTTGGTAATATGAATAAGAGGATCTGCTACCATTTACTTCAAGGCCTTAAGCTGGTCCCTCAATAAAGGCTATTGTGCTTGCTAAAAGAGAAAAAACATTTAAATATATCAATTTGTTCATACGATGTTGAAATTAAAAAAGCACAGTGATCCGTTCTCTCAAAAGTTGGTATTCCTTTGAAATAATGCAACCCACTTGAGCTTTGCTAATCTTAAATTTGTTTTCTTTTTGTAACTCTCGTATGAAAATTTTTATTTTTAGAAATTAATATAAACTTTTTTTTTTAATGCTCAGGAATTTTTTCGGCATGGCACTATATGTGTAAGAACATAGTCAGTAACTAAAAATGTACATATTAGAGGGATTCCCCTTATTTATATACATATAAATTTTCTTTGAGCAATAGATAGCAATAAATAGGGTATGAAGAAGAGAGAGATGTATGTTTTAGAAAGTGGCCTCGACCAGCTGTAAAACGGCTGGCCGCTGAAGACTGAAAACACTGTTTTCTATACAACGCTTTGCATTCTATAAGAAGTGCCTATTGCCAGAGAAAAATTTTGACAAGCCCCCTTAATATTATTTATATATATTAAGGCCTGTAAACACTACTCAGGCCGCCGCAGGAATGTCTTCTTGCGATTCAATGCAATACTTTTTTTAAGTGTAAAAACAATGAAACCACATTTAAGTATGATGGCCGGTGATGAGATAAAATGCGTAGAAAAAGCAAATGTTTTTAACCAAAAAAAAAAAAAAAACAAAAAAAAAAGAATAATAATAAATAAAAGCAAATAAACGTCAGTGTCAATCAGTCTCTATCCTTCGCAATCTGTGAAAGTTTTATTAACAAGGCTATAATGTTTATAATGGTCAAATAATAAAGTTGTATTGAATGGCATAAAATTTCATTCTGTGGACGGAGGTTGCTTTCGAGCAAGCACCACTTTGTATAAAATGTAAACGCTAGTAGGCCGTACCGACGTTGGCTGTTGTTAATGTTGCACTTAACATTAATCAAAGTATATTTTATACAGATGTTTATGGCACATTTGATATCTTTCTTCAGCTGTAAACAGATTCATTGTGTTATTTAAATATGAAGAGAAAATTCCTTAGAGGGAATCAAATTTAAATAAACTTCACGTTGTTACTGACGCCAAGAGGCTTTTGAGGATAATGTGTATTTAAATCACAAAATAGATTTTTTTTCTGTTTTTTGGATTATGTAATAGATATTTTTATTAGATTCTTGTGTGGTAAGGAGGGCATAATTGAATTAAGTTATAATGCCAGATAAATAACGACTCCCTTTTATACATTGATATGTACACACATACATACATACACTTTCCTAGCTCAGACGTGTAATAGCACTGGGCCAGCCATTTACTCTTGTTGCTACTCTCAAGCCTTTGCATTGTATTGCGAACAAAAATTTTATCACAACTTTTTATGGCATTTTTATGGTGGGAACCAAAACTGGTTAATACCCCGTTCAGACATGCAGCTGAATTGCGCAATGTAAATCCTTTGTGTCTCAATAGGTCATTATGGCATTTTAATTAGAATCTCTTTAATAAAATTGTGTTAGAAAGTATAATTTTTGGTGGGAATCAAAACTGGTTAATACCCCGTTCAGACATGCAGCTGAATTGCGCAATGTAAATCCTTTGTGTCTCAATAGGTCATTATGGCATTTTTATTAGAATCTCTTTCATAAAATTGTGTTAGAAAGTATAATGTTGTTGGGAATCAAAACTGCTTAATACCCCGTTCAGACATGCGGCTTAATTGCGCAATGTAAATCCTTCGTGTCTCAATAGGTCATTATGGCATTTTAATTAGAATCTCTTTCATAAAATTGTGTTAGAAAGTATAATTTTTGGTGGGAATCAAAACTGGTTAATACCCCGTTCAGACATGCGGCTTAATTGCGCAATGTAAATCCTTTGTGTCTCAATAGGTCATTATGGCATTTTTAATAGAATCTCTTTCATAAAATTGAGTTAGAAAGTATAATGTTGGTGGGAATCAAAACTGGTTAATACCCTGTTCAGACATGCGGCTTAATTGCGCAATGTAAATCCTTTGTGTCTCAATAGGTCATTATGGCATTTTTATTAGAATCTCTTTCATAAAATTGTGTTAGAAAGTATAATTTTTGGTGGCAATCAAAACTGGTTAATACCTTGTTCAGACGTGCAGCTAAATTGCGCAATCTAACGCCTTTGTGTCTCAATTGGTCATACAAAGTATTGTATATATTCTTTCAATTTATTCTCTTTCAATTCTTCTGAAAGTTTGACAACTGTGAATGCTAGTAAAGTTGGAATGTCAAAAATTGTGGTTTTTGATTTTTGTATGTCTGATACAGTAAAAGCAAAATTTTGGTTAAACATACGTTGTGATATGGAAAAGTGAAATCCGATTTATTAAATTGGCTCCAACATAGAATCTCGATTAAAAAACAGATTCCTCTGAATGGAATAGATTATAAGTAATTTATATAAATTTCACAAATTCAATTAAAATATTTACTTAAAATTAATGTAATAAATAAATAATCAAATAAAATAAAATAATCTTTATAAAATTTATTTGCTTAATATTATTTTATTTAAAATTAATATTTCTAAATACTTTAATGAATAAAATCAATTATTGAAAATAAATGAACATTAAATAATTTTAAAATATATAATAATTTGGATAAAAATATATAGTTATATTATGAAATTAAGATACCATTAACAGTTTATTTTATAAATAAATTTATTACGTTGAATAAAAATTATTATAATTAAAATATATTTATAATTTTTAGTAAAAAATTAATTAATAAAATAATGTTTATATATTATTAGTACTTATACTCATGCAAATCTATTTTTATTATTTTTTTTTATTATATTATATTCATAGAAAAAATATTTTTAGCAATTATAAATATATATATGTATATGTATATTTTACAAATAATTATTACTATTTTAATTTAATTTTTATACAAATATTTCTGAAAGAATTATATAGATATATATAATGTAATATAATTATAATTATAATTACATTATATAGATATATATAATGTAATATAATATATATATATATATATAATGTAATATAATTATAATTATAATTACATTATATATATATATATAATGTAATATAATTATTTAATTATATTACATAAAGAGAATAATTAAAATTTTACTTTATATATTAATTTAATTTAAAGTTTGAACTATTGAATTGATGGTGTAAATATATATTTATCATACTTAATTACATAAAAATTGTTTAATTTTGAATTTATTAATAATTATTAAATTCAATGAATATTATTCGTATTAGGAGTAACGTTGATATGGTTAAATTTAATTAATTATTAACTAATTAATTATTTTTTACGTATACAATTTGTATTTATTTATATTTTATCAATAATAAAGTTTTATTTTAGCTTAAAATATTTAAAATATTTTATTTTAGCTTTAATAATAACTTTTTTCACATAATATATCCTTTTCATAATGATTAAACGTAGATATTAGTTTAATAGATCTCAACTAAGAATGAAAATCATTAAACGTATTTCCACTTACGTAATCAATACGTTGTTTAGTTACACGCAATTTATACTCCGAAATGCCTTATATTATAAAATGTGGAATTGAGTGGTCCGTTACACTCTTTCTCTACTCTTCCCCATCGAAAACGACGGAAGGGTATAGAGTGGTTTGATATAAGTATGGTAAATTCTACCATATTTGTTTGCGACCGTATAAAGTATATATACTTTGGATCCATATAAGAAGAACAGTTGACTAAGACTGTTTAGTGTGTGTCTCTGGAGTCAGTATTTCTTTTTTTTTTGTATGCCGTAAAATGAGCTTAAATTTTGCTTAAAATCGAAACTTAAGAATCCCATATGGTCAGAATTTTCTCTAAATTATCCACTATGAAAATCACCAAAAAACCGGGAAAAAAATTGGTTAAAAATTGAAAAATTAAAGTTTACTTCAATGCAGCGTAATTGCAGTGTACAAAAATGGCTTTGGAAGGTATTCTTGGATACGAGGATATCGGATACGGCTTATAGATATAGGCGGAACTGTTTTGCTAATTTCCTTATAAAGCGATGTTATTGTATGAGTTCTTGGTACGTCATAGACAATTTTCAGAATGTTATGAAAATATCCTTTTGTATTGGCAAGGCATATGGGAATACGATATTATATGTTTTACTTTATTAATTGTTTTGCTTTGCGAAGTTATTCCGAAATACTTAACGCAATGACAACACAATTCCGAAATTGAACTTAAAGCTTTATTATTTTATTTTTTAATTGTGGAATTAAATTGTTGAGTTAAATATTTAATTACGTAATCCCTTACGTCACTACATATTTTAGCCGGCATATATATGTATGTTCATACCATACAGCCATTTGACAGACTAGTCATGCTCTACTGACGACAGCTTAAGTTTTATTAAGCACATGAAGAACCCTCTTAATAAAATAAAATTTGCCAGATATTTGCGAGAGTTTTCTGGCATTTTTTTATAAAAATTTTATAAATTTCCTTTTCACATAAATTTTAGCGAATGATATTGAAAATATACAAAAAACCAGAAGCCATAAAATATAAAATAAAATTCTTTGTTATTTAAAAATGTTTCGTTACAAAAACATTTTGTTGAACTGTTCGCGGTGTTGCTTCGAGCCCAAAACGTACATATTTGAAATGCCATCAAAAGTTTTTGGGCTTGTGTGATGCGAAAATAAATTTTTAATTTAAAAATATGCTGCTTAAAAATTTAATTAGCTTCGACCGGCTTTATTTTTGTATTGAGTGAATATTTATCAGTTTCCATGGGCTTCTAAGCAGCAGCCGTTGCTCTTGCTTTTTGGGTTTTCCATTTATACATATATGGTCGGTACAACCGTGTATACATGCAGTCCATGACGCCTGCAATTGCAATTGCCTGTTTCTTTGTGTGCGTAAGTTTGTGAAGTTTGTTTTAGAAATATTTGCATATACTATTTGGAAGTCCCTTTTCCACGTGATGTACATGAAAAATGCATACGGATGTCTGTATGTGTGTGTGTGTGTGTGTGTGTGGGTGTGAGTGCCTGGTAGATTAGCTTGCAGTTGCACTTGGCTACATGCAATTCGCTTGCCTACTTGCTGGCAATTTTTCCTTTTTATTTATTTATTTATATTTGCATGTTTGTTAGTTGCTGCTGTATTTTGCATTTTATTTTCGGAAATGCACAACCGGTTAGTTTATTTAACCGTTAATGCTAATTAAAACTCACTGACCGTGTATAAAATTCTTAAACAACATTGCGCGCATTAATGTGCACGAGCATATGAATGGCTGACTAAATGAATGAGCCTACAAATGAATGAGAATTAGAAATTAAATCAACATGAGTTGAATAGATTTTCGGATGCACATAATGCTTAATTGCTGAAACACAATTATTAGTCAAAAAAAAAAAACAAAAAAAACCAAAAAAACGAAATGGAATGGAATAGAATGAAATGGGATGGGCTGTGAAGGAATGGGATGGTATTATTTGCAACTTAGAAATGTTGCACTATTCGCACTATTCACCAATTTATATTCATATATCATATTATTGTTATTTTTTCCTCCATAATTTTCTTTCCAAGCTGATGATTGAATGGCAACAAAAACCACATTGGAATAATAACAACAAAAAATTATTGCTAACAAATTTATGCAGCCTTTTTAACACGAAGTTGTTGGGAAAATATGAAAATTACCACACCTCTGGCTTGTAAGTTCTTCACAGGAAGAAGTGATATTAAAATCAAAATGGAGGCAATTTTCGGCTGCACGGAGCCTTGAACTCAAGCCTTTATGAGTTTCGCGAAGGATTTCTTTTTTTCATTATCAGTGCTTTTGAGTATGTTTGTTGACTGCCGTAATCAGGGCTGATAATAGACTCCCTGCTATCCAATTTGAAGACCGATTGACTTATTGCTTTACCCAACAGGAAAGCATACAAGTACCTGATGCTGCATTGACGAATTAATAAAAAATATTTCAGGCAGTTTCCTAAAATTGTTTACTGTTTCTTCCAATGTATGCGCCGCTGATCCATCCTAGAAACATATCCTGTTGGTATTATTGGCACTTTAAAGCGAAATTACTCACGAATGCTTTAAATTACCATGTCTGGCATAACGAAGTATTCACTTTGTGCCATATCCACGATATAAAAGCTATACGTGACACTGAGCCATTTTTCAAAACAAAAAGATATCTGCAGACTTGCTTCCAAGAAATAAAGGAAAAGGGATAATTACATACTATGCTGGAAGCATGGAGGATCAACCTAACTCACGCCTTGAAGCAACTGTTTCTCTTTTTTTTTTTTTTTTGCAGTTACCTAAAGCCCTGTATATAGCTCCATGGATGCAAATTGGTGGGGAATGGCTCTCTGTCTAGGAATTACTGAGATTTCTTTTTTGGGGACTGAAATTGTGATCGTAGTTGAAAAATATATATAGGTTGGGATTACTTCTTGTTCGACTACAAGGCGGATGTATTTATGGTTGCTGCAGGCTACGCCCTTTAAGAAGTATAAGATTTTAAAGATTAGAATACTCCAGCAGGCCGGTTGCGCACCTAAACCGAAATTAAAATGTACCATCAACTACTTAATATTTACATCCCTTCTGTATACGCCAACATTGGCTAATGTTCATGTAAAATTAATTTCATTCCAGTTTTGCTGCATTTCCGCAATAGTCGTCGTAGTTTTGGTAATGTTAAAATAAATAAATAAAATGAAAATCGACCAAAGAAGTGTGGGCAACTAGTCCAGCACCGTTACCTTTATAAGAAGTATTGCAAAGAAGAAGACTTGCCTCACTGTCTTCTTCATGCATTAACTTTTGCCGTGCTGTGCTCCAAACGAATAGCAAACTGATGGCTTGTCCATTCACAGGCATATTGAAAATGGATTTTTGTTTAGTGGGAATGTGTCTATTAGAGAATCAGTTAAATAAGTTTTATGCAGGATTACTTGCACTCCACATTGCTTGGGCTGTCCATTTAACTTTTGTCGTACTTCAAACTATTTTCATTTGAAGCGTTGATGACGAATTTTTCTTTCTAAACTGAATATTAAATCCTGATTAAAATACAAAACACTTCATGTAACAATATGGCCGTCCACTTTACTCGCAATGAATAATAAATGCCACGATTAGTTGGGTTTTATTAATTCTCAAAGCAGATTTCAGATTTGTGTCCATGCACTTTAGCCATGCACTTTCCTTTTGACTTACAAATGAGCAAACTTTTTTAAATGTTGTTGAAATTTTTGCAATCAGGAATACTTAAATGCAAACAGGATTGCAAATTCTTAAAGAAATAAAAAGATTCGCTTTAGCTGGAATCGGGAAGAGTTTTAAGTATTAAAAAAAATAGCACTGTACTTGTATTGAGCTGCTGTATTGAAGACGGCCTAACGACTTCCGACAGGATGCATTATGTACGTATTGACATTCCATTCCACATGTTCATCTTCAGACTTTAAGCACATTCCGGAAAGTGGGAATGAAGCTCTACATGAAGGAATAACGTGTTTTTATAGCTAAAACATTTTTTGAAAATGGAAAAACTTTTCCACACTTCATTAGGATATCCCGCCGAAATGAGGAAGAGAGAATCCTTTAACAAATCCTGCCATTCACTTAATGATTGAGAAATTTGAGCACACTGGTAACAGAAATAATTTCACCAGGAATATATCAGCCATTGGTAATCGTACGATTCAACTGGGTTTTCTTGGGTTTCTATCTATTTCCATCTCAATGGAAACGCCTACACATCCGCTGTATTTGCTATAAAGAGAATCAGAGAGTGATCTTTGGGCAACCACTATTTCATCCACAAAAAGTTCGGGAAATATTTTATAAAAAACTAAGATGATATTGCGGTTATGCTCAATGGAAATCGCTATAGAAGGATTATCCGGTGCTCTTTGCAGCGGAAAATTCATGATTTAGACGTGTAGGATATGAGGTTTCAACAGATAAAAATCCGCATTATGACTCGTAAAGCAGAAGTAAATTGGTCACCATGCTGATCCGATTTCACACCTTAAAATTTTTTTTCTTGGGTTTTTTTTTTATGTGGAATCTGTACAGCATTATCGGGCATGGCAAAAAGTTATTGAAAAAGTGTTCGATAACTGTGGTAATAGATTACCGAGCAATTTACTAATGTGTTCCATGACTGAAATAAAAATATTTCAACACTGAAAAGTGTTATAACTGAATAACTGCCAATACCGAACCTTCGTATTTTCATTATCGCTCTGAACGGGCGATAATTGCACTCAAATTTCTCGAAAATAGTTAAAGGAAATAGTCATATAAAATTGCCTCGGTTCGGAACTCAATTGGGAAAGCATTGGCTTCCCAGTAAGCCATTTGCCACATAGGAAAATTTGGATTTTCAAAGGGATTTAACCAGACATCAATTATAGCCGTTTATTATATTTATTTTTGAAAATTTACAAAAACAGCTGATTTTAAATATACCGAGGAACAGCGGTTAAAGAATTACTGAATAGCAAAGCCAAAAAAAAACTCTCAAGCTCACCACGATTTCTCAAGCCAAATTGACTATTTTTTCAATCAATTGCTTTTTACTTTTAACTAATCTAGTTTATTGAAAGAAATAAAAAATAATGAAAGAAATTATTGGGTACAATAATAGCACAAGTTGTTGTATAGAGTTCGTCTTTTGAGACAACCAAACTATTGTTGGCTGTTCGCCACAACTATTTGCCGGAACTACACCGCTACTTGAATCAGCTGATTTTTGTCTGCGGCAAATACGAATTTCTTAAATCCAAAAAGTAGTTGTCCTAACAACAGACGAGTATGTATATATATTTTTCCTCATGTAGGGTATTAGGCACAAGGCCGCTTATCGAGTCCACATAATACACAAGTTGATCAATTAGTATTTGTCAGAAACATTTGTTTGGGTTATGTCATTAGAGTATTTGTAACGCCGTTCCACCACAATCTTTGCTCTGTTCTCTTGAAAAGAAGCAAAATGTACGAATTGCTTGCCTTTTTTCCCCCTTAATAGTACCCCCTAATAAATTCCCATCCGAATTCATTAAGCTGGCATTCCACCCCAACAAATTATACAAATTTTCCCACTGTTAATAATAGAAGAAGAAGAAAAAAAGAAACCTTCGCTCTTTTCCCAGTTTAAAATCTCTTTTTTTAATCTCTATTTCAGAATGCGAAACTATTCAATGATTTAAACTCCACTTTGTCTCTTTAACTATTTCGTACATGGAATAAAGAATAAGAAATTATTTCCCAAATAACAGCCAAGAATTCCCATTTGTCTCCAAACTTTTTCCACAATAAACCAATAAGAACATTTTGTGACAATTTGTGTAATTAATGTACGCAATAATTTGTTTCATTCTGTATTTTTTTTTTTATTTCTTTAAAAAAAACTTTAAGAGTTACAAGTTAGAAGCATTTGATTGGGCAAAAAGTGGATTCGGGGTGCTGAATTCTGGCTGAGGTTTTTGCAAAGTCTTATTATTATGTATTTTTGTATTTTTTTTTTTTTTTGTTAGTTATTCGGCGGTATTTTTAAATCAGCTGTTTTTGCAAATTTACAATTCTATTTATTTTTTATTTCATATATATATTTTTCAGTATTTTATATTTAATTTTTTTTATTTAATTTATTAAATTTTTATTTAATTTTATTTCATATGTGTACTCGTATAATTATTTTAGTGCTTGAACTAAAATATTTTGAAAATATTTTTTTTAAAATATTTAAATTATTTAATATTACTAATTTTTTAATATTTATATATTTCATAACATATTTTTTTATTTTCTTTCATTTAATTTATTTTTATTTTATTTTTAAAATATTTCACCCTTTTTTTGCTTATATAAATAATTATTTTATAACAAATTATTGGCACTTAAATTAAAAATTTTAGTGCACATTTATTCCATTAAATATTTATAGTTATTATTTTGTTATGTATCTATTGAAAAACCATTTTATAACAATTAATTTAATATATATATATTAATATATATAATAAATAATATATATTATTAATTTTATATATATATATATATATATTTATTAATTATTAAATAAATATTATATTTAAATTTTTATTAATTAATTTAAAATAACTAAATTATTTATATATATATAAATATTAGTTTAATAAATAATTTATAAAACATTAATTAATAATAATAATAATAATAATAATAATAATAATAATAATAATAATAATAATAATAATAATAATAATAATAATAATAATAATAATAATAATAATAATAATAATAATAATAATAATAATAATAATAATAATAATAATAATAATAATAATAATAATAATAATAATAATAATAATAATAATAATAATAATAATAATAATAATAATAATAATAATAATAATAATAACAATAATAATAATAATAATAATAATAATAATAATAATAATAATAATAATAATAATAATAATAATAATAATAATAATAATAATAATAATAATAATAATAATAATAATAATAATAATAATAATAATAATAATAATAATAATAATAATAATAATAATAATACTATATATATATATATATATAGTATATATATATATATATATTATTTGGAAAATAATAATTATATATATATATACATGTAAATATCAACAAAAAATATTATCTAAATTAATATAATTTAATTACATAAATAAATAATTTATAAAAAATTATTGGCACTTAAGTTAAAAATTTTACTTAAAATTTATCCCGTTAAATATTTCGACTAAAATAATAATAAAATTCGATAGTCTATGAAATGAAATTGAGCATGGAAAGCCGATAGAAGCAAACCGGAGGTATAAAATTGATTTCAAGTTGGTTTTTGTGTCAGCTTAAAAATTTCAATATCAGAGCCCCTATTGAAATGTGGTGGGGGCAAGAGAAGCATTTAATGTAACAACGAAATAAAATATTCAGATCATGAAAGCAAACCCCGTTGAGGATAAGCGCGAGATTATTCAATATACATACATACATATTTGAGCAGGATAATCATTGAAGGAATGGCTTCTGTTGGAGAATGACTGGAACAATATAATTTTCAAATCTCCCTACTTGATGCCTTAAATTGCAGAATAATTGAAATGAAATGTGATGCAATTTATTTTTTATAATAAAAAGTAAAAAGCTTCCGTTCTGATTGCATCAAAATTGCAGCCGTCGACGTAAATTTTTGCTATGGAAAAAATATTGTACAATATTGTCCACATAATTCAGAATGTATAGCTTTATTATGAAAATTTATTTGATATTTGCCAATATAGTATGTCGTGTCAGCTACGAATATGACACGCACATGCCCACCATCCCACCAATTCGAAGCTGTCCATGAAGCTGTCCTTAATAATTCCAATTCAATTGTTATCCTTGCCGTCATTGCAGAAACAGAATTATTTGCCACCACTTCAATGTATGTATATGGAGACGTGCTTGTGGGGGAGACACAAATTTTTTTTTTAATGTTCAGACATAACTTGTGCCCCTCGCCAACTTTATTAGACATACATACATACATACATACACGCATATATAGACTACATCGAGCAAACAACAAAGCAAAAAAAAAAAGAAAAAAAATTGAGAAACAACAACAGGCAAAGGAAAATAAATATTTTTCCCATTTATGTTGCCAAACAAAATGAAGAAGATAAAAAGATAAAAACAATTACGGTATTTAAAAGCTAAAAACATAACAAATATAATGATTTGTCTTAAGTACAAAGCCAAAAGCGTGCACACGTTCATACACTCATAAGTGTGTATGTCGGTTGAATTGTTGAAAGGCTGGTGCCACCGTCGGACTGTTTTCATTTTCTTGGCCCTTTTAAACACACAGCAGTAGGGAAACATAACACATACATATTTAAAACAAAATAATATGAATACAGTGTAACGCGCTTAAGTACGACATTCCTAATTGCCTTTTAAATTGTTTACAATGATTCCATAAGACAAGAGGGCTGCTCGCTTCATTCCACTCATTAAATGTAATTGTTGAAGCAAATACGTAACGCAATGCTGCAGCGCCTCGGGCCTTAAGATAGTTGTTACGATAATTGTTTTTTTTTCATTTTTATTTAGCAGAACGTTGGCCTAATGGGCTGAGATTTATACAATTATCGTTCTTAATTGGCTAGAGTAACCATTTACGCATTCCAACATTCCAATACAACAAATAACACCTAAGCAACTAAAGCACTTGAAGTTAATGGGTACGGCTTTTTATGACTGCCGAACGTAGGGATTGCAGCCTTCGGAGCTTCTACCAAACAAGGCCAAGATGCATAATTTATTTAATCTGGGATTATAGGGATGGCAGCCCTCGGAGCTTTTACCAAACAAGTCCAAAATGCATAATTTATTTAATCTGTCTCTCATTTGATGACGGCAGGAAAGAAGAAGGCAAGTGTTTTAAAATACGACAAGAAGAATAGCAGTTCTGTACTGCTGGCGACAGTTAAGTGATCCCAACTAAATCATACATCACCTTATGGGTCGATATTATGACAAGATAGCACAGTGTTTTTACCTTTAACAACACTGCGCCACTTGTCATACATCCATGAGATATTTCCATGTTGTGTACTCTCTCGTACTATATTTTATTTTAATACAGGCTGTGCTGCATTAAAAAAAATTGAATCACATTTAAGTGAAATGGGTTCGGAAATTTCAACAAACGTGATCGTATGCATGCAATTAAAAAGTATACATCACAAAACCAGGAAATGTACCTTCCCTTTAGTTAAAATATGGTCTAAATTCTGGCACATCTAACCCTGATTCAATATTCTGCATAATCGCATGATTAGTGGAATATGGAAAGTCTGCTAGAAGAGTTTGAAACGCTACTACTAGACTTGATTATTTAAAGACCTGATTCACTAAACCACAATTCATAATTTACCATTTTCTCTAATATCTCAAAAGCACTATATTATATTATCACTAAAATTATCAGATCGACAGATTATTTCGACAAGTGCTATAATTTGCAAAACATTATACAAAAAATCCCCTCAAAATAATAATTTTCTTGCGGTCGGGCCATATGTTGAGCGCCACAATCTCATTTTGCATCAATTTATCGAAGCCAAAGGGTCTTCTGCAGGGTTTCCTTGTCAATTCATCGTGCAATTGTGTGGCTCAGTGAGGTGTTCGATTGACGCTTATCCCAAACCAGTTAAGCAGGGATTACTGTATACTTGAGTATGTGTTTAAAGAACATTAAAAATGTATTTTAATGGATATGTTTCAACACATGTGTACTTTAAAAGGCATATTCACATTAACGCTCTCACATATGCACATACATGCGCAAGTCATACATACGTTTGGCTACGAATGCGAGCTGGTGTTAATATGAAACTTTAAAAAATTTTTTAATGGATTTGGAGCAGTAATATATCTTTAATTTTGCTCTGCCCAATAGCTGAAAGGAACCTAAAGAAAAAAATAAACAAAATGGTGTAAGTACATAGAAGATTTTCGTTAGATAAAATTGTAAAGTGTAAAACTATAAATTTTAAAATCTTGACAGATATTTTACTAATTTTAAGTGCCGTTTAATGGGCTGCTTGCAAAAGAAAAAAAATATAATGTAAAAAATTAAGACTAATAAATTTTTGCCATACATTTTCGAGGATTGGTAAAAGCAATGTTAAGGGGGTGGCTGTATAATTTCAGAACAATGTAACTAAAGCATTTAATATATTTTTTTTTTGTTTTTTTTTTTTTATAATGTGGAGTTAGTGAAGTATTGGCGAAGTGATTTATATTTATAATGGGTTATCCAATAAGGATGTGCTCATTTGGATTGTTACACAAAATACGCAAATTTTTTCTTTCAGTGTTAATCGTAGTTTTATTAAGGTGCATTATGCAGCAGAACAAGGATAATAAAATTATTTCCAATTATCGTTATTTAATCGATTAAGTACGCGTGCTTTCAATGGATTTGTTAAAGGATTCGAAAAGAATTTATGTTTCCAAGAGGCTAAGCCACAAACAAGAGCAAGAACAGTTCGTTCCGAAGCAAACATTGCTGCTATTAGTAGTAGTATTGATGAAGATTCCTGCATAGTGCACAGGAATTGTATCTTTCTCATCGTACTTTGAGAAAAGATTTAGGCTTACATACATATAAGATCCAACTCCATCAGGAACTGAAGACACAAGATCATCACAAGATCAACCATTAAAAGTGACTGTTTGATGAGCTCTTCATGCCGGTGCTGTCATCGGCGCATATTTTTTCGCAAACAAAAGTCTATGCTGAACGATTTTTGTTTTAAAAATCCGATGAAACTAATCTTAAGGGCATGCTTTTCCCACAAAATTGAGCAACTGCACATACAGATCGCGATACAATAGATCTATGGCACGGTAAATTCAACAATTCATTAATTTTGCAGCAGTGAGTTGGCCGCCACGATCTTATTATCTAACGCCATTGGATTACTCTTTATGGGTTTATGTGAAATCATGGTTTATATTTAACATATCGTCGGTTAGCTGCAGCCTGCTTTATACAAAAAAGTTCTCCAAAAGTTGGAAGGATCCAAAGAAGTATGTTAAGCACAGCCGTGATGATCATTTAAATGAGATTGTCTTGAAACTATAAACTTGTGGTTTTAGTTTTCAAAATAAGAAACTTAAATTTAAGTTGTGTAGGGACCTAATGGAAAACCCGATACATGAATACGCATGTACTTACACATGTAAGTTGAACGGGAGTCTTTTGTTTCCTTTTGGTGTGATAGACAGTAGATTTCGTTTACAGCCACTACAGCTAACAATCACTTTAACGATATATAAGATATATTAACCATATTCGATGTTGCTTTAAGACCTCTTTTCTTTATCCTACACAGTCTTATGATTTGTCAAACTTGCCATGTGGGCTGAAAAAATGTTATAGTGTGACATAAGAATGTGCGATTTTGTTTGGCAAATTATGGTTTCCATGCGATCAGATTTGCTTTTACTTCAAACAACTGAATTATTCTTTTACGACGCCATTTCGATGCGATTTCTTAAATTAGGAGAGTATTGCTATTACATTTTCGTGTGAATGAATTGTACGACTGTGTAGGACAATGAAGCGAAGCATTTATAGGCAATTACGCGATACAGTACTCTTCACTTAAACAAAAATAATTATCATTGCAATCACCTTCGAAACCACTAAGAATTTTAAGTTTTAAAAAGTTCAAACTCTACTCAACTGTCTTCTAAAAAAATTAAATAAAAATGAAATATGTTTGCTAGCCAGAGTTTTTAACGCCCATTGGCGATGTTTTAAGACACCTTTGACAGTTCATATTAACCACAAAATTTCTAAAACATTTCAAATTGTTAAGTCAAATACCAATGCTCACAATCATATATATATAAGATTCATTTACTCGTAATTCTATTTTATTTCAAAAATCGTATTAAAATCGTGTTGTAAATGCAGTACACAAAAATGATGTAAAAAATGTTTTCCTTCAGCTGCTAATTGCATGTACAATCATAACTTCTGGCACACACTGTCCTACTTTGAATAGTGACATTGAGTAGAATAGTAGATGCCGCCCTCAGAGCATATACAAGCAGGAGTTTTAGATACAATAAGAAAACTTCAAACAAAATTATTTTTAAATAATATTTTATTTTAGAACTTAAAATATACAAATTTCTTTAAAAAAATGTCTATACTGTGCTTAGTAATTAAATATTCATTATTTTTTATTTCTCTTTGTTGGTTTTGTAATTTCAGTCAAACCGAGGTGTCAACACATGTCCTTTTTAATAGTGCAGGACCCAAAAAGTATCAACCATTTTTATATTTTCGAAAAATAATTTCCATACATGTATTATCTGCATATGGCCTGAAATTTCCATCTCTGCCTAAATGCAACTCTGCAGGTTCATTGTTATCTGCAGGCGTGCCATTTGGTTTCTAACCTTATGACCAATTTTTAATTTTCTTATCTCCAAAATCCCCTAGTTCATTACAAATTAAATAATATTATTTCCAAAGATATATAAGATATTTTCCTTCACTATTGCGCCGGATAGTGAAAGAGAGAGCAGAATAGTTTTTTCTCTGTCAAGCAGATATTTGGAATATTTATCAGCGCCATATGAGATGTTGAGAGAAATCCAGAAGAATTTTAATTTTGTATCACTGACGGATGTGGTTACGGAACGTTTTAACTAGTTCAGCAAACGAAAATTGTATTTTCCTCAAAAATTTCTATAGATATTAGAATCTAGGGAAATTTAAGTTCAAAGTCTTATTAGTTTGAAAGTGCAACCCTGAGTATGGTAAGCGGAATGTTCTGTAATTCACTTTAATATATAAAATGCTTCAAAAAAGTTTAATAAAAATTTAAATGTTCTGGCCTCAAACTTGCTTTTAAATGCATGCACACATGTTTGTAAATATGAATAAGTACTTACATGTATGTGTACGTATGTATATGTGCAGTTATACAAATGTCAACCATGACAAGTAGGCGTTTGAATTTATTGTAGAAAAAGCTAATAAAATCAAATTAAAACTAAACACACTTGCCCGTTTGTTACACTGGCAGTACAGCTGATAATGCAAGAACCCTTGAAATGTGCCCTCTTATTAAATTCGATACAGGAGAAAAGGATTATAAAAAATACATAAAAAGTTGATCTGCCCTTCAATACGACTGCATACATAAAGAGAAGCGTATTGTAGGCAAAATAGGAATTTTCATAAGTTGGCTTAAGTACATGTCTGCCTACTTGTCGCATGCCTGTGACATACGTAACTTGTTTGCTATAGTTTCTCCTCATACATAAATGACTGTCGTTGAGAATATGACTGTCGTGGGATGAAGCAGACCATTTTCTTAAATGGCCTGTAAATAATTTGCATAGAACTACTTGCATGCAGATTTATACATGCTGCAAATATAATCGTAATTGATGATGATGTATTATGGTAGAGCCTGCTCGTAGATGCACTGTACGTTCGTATAAGCACAAAGTGGCAACTATTGTCAAAAAGTTGTCTTTCAAAATGCAACGCTGATAAGCATGAAGAAATCATACAGTGTGGCGCAAACTCAACTGTTCTCCATAAAGCAACACTCTTCGAGGACGAGAGTCAGTCCACAGGAAATAATATGCACTTTTTGGAGGGCCCACATTCCATCACATTCATTGTAAAGCCTTCAACAAATAAATTTGATGCACTGTGTTGTTTTTGTTGTTGTTTTTATTATATTGTAAATAATTATTTACTTTTATATGCATAACTTCAGTTCACCCTTCTTCAATTTTTTAAAAGAATGTCAGTTTTATTTTTCTGTTTTTGAAAACCAATTAAATTGAATAATTAAATGAACCATCAAACCTGTAGTGAAAATTTCTCTTCTCTCGAAGAGAAAGTTCTTTCCTGCTCTCAGTGCCTAGTGATTATAAAATAAGCTATGAGAATTTATATATGATTTAGAGAATCGTGTAAGGGTAGGGATTCCCCAAAATAGTTAAATTTATTACAGCCGGTCCATGTAAATTTGAAAAAATGCTCTAAAACGATAAAAAGCCAACTTCCTTGGAAATGTTGGAAAGCGAAGAGAATAATAAAAAGACTTAAAGAGAGTCCTTGACTTGATGAAATATTTGTTTTTGTTATTTATTTATTCGGCGTATTTTATTTTAGCTGTCAGCTGATTGTGCGACTCAACTGCTTGCACAATGCAATGCAATTGTTTTCTTTTCTTAATTAATAACTTCTTATCAACTAAACTATTTACTAATACGTATTCACACTCATAGACTGTGTGTGTGTGTATGGGAATATGCAACACTGACATATTCGGACTTTGAAGTTCAGCTTGGAGCAGAGAAAACATTCAATAGAATGCGGATTGTTGGATGTCATGCAAAAGACTTGGCGACGACGACTCAGTCGAACATACTACCATGGGCGTAGCAAGCAAAGCTTAAAATGGTACTCGCTGGGTGTTAAACTTAAAATTAGCTTTGTAAGAACATATGAAATAATGAAAATTTATTATTGTTAAACGCTTTATAAATATTATTCATTAATTTATGGTTATTTTGGCTTTTCCACTGTATAGGGCCTTGTTCTGAAATACTCTTATCGGAGAGGAACATACCAAAATGTATTCTTATCGTTGAAAAATAAATATTTTTAGCTTTTACCAAACAATTGGAAAGAAAATGTCAATTTAAGCGAAATGTTTAATTCACTTCTCTAGCAATTATAAATAAAGTGAACAAATCCCAGTGCAAAGTCCATCCCTAATGCACATTTTTTCTCGACGGTATTACCATGATGGCTTAAGTTCTCAAATGCGTGAGAAAGGCAATGAATTAGGAGGATAAAATTATTCGTAGCAGGCTTGATTAAGTTTACAATTTATTGAAATATGTGGCATGATTTCGTTATTAAGCACGTTATTTCGGTAAGTTGCATTATTGCATTATTGCATTAATGTATTTTTACCAATTTTTTGGAAAATCCTTCTTTAATTTATTTAACGTAATAAGCTATACTCGCTTATCTACGTATGTATATTTTAATTTAATTCTAAAGAGTTTATAAACTTATAGAAATATTTGCTAATAGATACAAGTATGGATATGCTTTCCCGTGTTCACAATCGGCCAGTTTTCTTAACCAAAAGATACATTTTATAACGTACGTCTCCCATGTGCGTCTTTCTTTATTTCCGTAATATTTAATTGTGTCACCATGTTTGCTAATTTTTGTCTTTGAACAACTGAAAACTACCATCTGAGAGAAACTGCCTTTAGTTCAATGGGCCGGTTCTTCAATTTATTTGGGATATTATTGTGATCTAATGCTCACATGTACGGCAATAACGATGATAACGAAGCTGATGCGTGTGCTACAATTTTTGCACTTTGCCGTAATGAAATTACATTGCACATGGTGTACTCGCATGCATACACAGGGTTTTATTTTTAGGGGTTCCCTAGTTTAAGTTGGCAACACTAATTTGTTTGGCAGCTCATTGAACTGCTGACAGTTGAGTCTTGTTCAGCACGTTTTGACGTTTCACTATAGAAGGCTTGCGAATGTGTTACAGCGAAAATTGAAAACGAGCTTCCATTAAAAATGTTGTTCCACATGATGGGTGGATACTTAAATAAGCAGAATTGTCGAATTTGCAGAAGATTTGAGAATAGTCTGGAATAGGCAAGAAATTTGCATTAGCCAAAAATAGAAAGAATTTCTCAACAATAACCACTAATGACTTCTCTATAAATTTATAGTTTTTGCTATTTTAAACATTTATTTTCCTTTCTTTCTTCTCATCTACGTTTGAGTTGAGAAAAAATTAAGAAAATTAAGGTATTGTGAAAACTTTGTTTTTATGGGAACTTCTCGTTTGGTTTTTTTAAACTGCCTTTATAGTTGCTTAAGCCTCGAGCTGCTCGAAGGATGAAATTACGTCACCACGCAATGAAACAGCAATCAATTTCAGTGTTATTTCAAATTAGGAAATTAATATCTTGCTGATTATTACGTTCGGGAGTCATTGGTCGAGTCATTGGTTCACATGTCTTTAGAAAAGATGATTGTCGGAATATTATTGATCATGGCGGGAAACATTACGTCATAATTCAATTAACTGGCCTTAATCTTGTAAACATGTTGCTCCAACATGATGATGTTCCGATGCCAAAGAAACTTCTGCTGGATGAATAGTTGGTCTGCAAGATCGTGCGATTTCAAGCCAAGCTATTTTTTCTTTGCTTCTTTTTTTCAACCATTCAAATAGTGCAGTAGTTCCTCATATGGTGCGAAAATCGGTGTACACTTTAATTTCATAAACTTGTCTACCCAATAATATTAACGATATTCGCCTCCGTAGGCGAATAAATAATTCGCAGCCTACTAAGCCGTAGGTCGCGTGTTCGATTCCTGCCAAGCCTCTGGCTGTTTCCCTACAGTCACGCCGAAGGCTTTGCAGCTTAAGTTAGTTTAAAAAAATATTATATAATAATATTAATAATAAAATAAAATAAAATAATAATAATAATTTTATAATAATTTAAAATCATAACGCTGAAAAAAACACCCTCTATGTATGTTGGTATAGACTCCGATTCTAATAATGATGATGTCGATAATGGTGTTGCGCATTGTGCTCTATTTTTATTGAAATTTCCGACAAACATTGAAAAGGTGTGTGCCTGTGACTGTTTGAAATCGTATCACTGCCGTCATCTGCATCTGTTTAATGCTCTTTGGCATGTTTAGCTTGTTATATTCTACAACTACTTGCATCTAAAAACAATATTGTTTTAATTTTGCAATAACATTGTGCAATTTTATTTCTTTCCAACATTTTTTTTTTTTTTTTTTTTTTTTGTTTTCCTCCGTACACTTTTGGTTTCGGTATATTTTCAGTGCCATGTGTGCAATTTTCTATTATTCCTTTTTTTGGTGATACAACGTAATGTTGATGTTGTGGCTGTTTTTATTGCCTCAATATACTTTACTCTGTGTGCATAAACACACAGCCACGCACAGTTGAATGTGAGGCCTTGCCTATCAGAGTGTAGCTTCGTGGAAATAGGTTTTGCCTTTCTCCTATTCCTATTATTATTACTTTTTTGGGTCAATATATTACACAGCGCTTTAAAATCTATACTCGGGCTGCTTTAAATTAAATTTTTTTAATTTACATAATGCCTACATCCTCGCACTTTATACACACAATTCTCGTACAGGCGGGTGTGTGCGTGTAAGAGCACACTTATGAGAAGGTAAACAGATTTCCAGATCATGTAATAAGAAAAGCTCGTAAATAAATAATAGAACCATTGGAAAGTTTTTATGGATGTATGGATGTGTATAGGCGCATTTATGTATACCTTAATCCTCAACAGCGATTTGCACAAACTTTTCGCAGCATTTACGCCGTATTTGGCTTACAGCCACATTTCTCTCTGTGGGTCATCACGGGCACATTTGCCTTCCAAAAGAAAAATTTATAACCGATCACATCCTATATAATCAGTTGCCATGCTAAACGTAAAGTTCCATACGAGTATATCACGTTTTAGAGGCAACAGATTCTGTTGGAAGAAGAAGAAAAGAACTAGAAACAGCTGGCTAATCCGTATCAAGTATAAAATCAGGGACGTTAAAGTGCTTAAGTATATAACGAGTATATAACTTTCTTACGTAGTATAATAAGTTACAAAGCAAAAGGATTCGTAATTATTTTCGCTATCACAGTGTCAGGCGTAATAATTATAAACTAGCCAAGTTTTATTTAACAATTACTTTTACAAGTTTCTTTTTTAGTTTTGTGGCATTTTAAATGTTTGATTGTCTAGAGAAAATTAAATATTTTTTTTTTGGAAATTGGATGATTTCCAATATTGGTTCCAAAAATACGGGGTTCCTCCATAGGCGAATGAATAATGCAAAGCCTACGAAACCGGAGAACGCGTGTTCGATTCCTGTCTAAACCCCAGGTAGGCTGCGGGCAAGCCGAAAGCTTTGCTGGTTAAGTTAATCACCAAAAAATATATATATATATATTTTAATGTGCTGTTTAAAAAAAATCGGAACAGATGGGTTTTTTAAAATTTTGATTTCAACAAAATTAAAGCTCCATTTACCCCCCAATAAATACACGAGGACAGACAGACAAACTGGCAAAGCTCAGGCAATGTGTATACTTTATAGATTTGTAAACGATTATTTAATTATTAAATTCATTAATTTATGAAAAATTTATCAAATATTATTGATTATAAATTTAAGTTACTTTAGGGATAACAGCGTAATTTTTTTGGATAGTTCTTATTGATAAAAAAGATTGCGAGCTCGATGTTGGATTAAGATATAATTTTAGTTAGATGCAGTAGTTTAAATTTTAAGTCTGTTCGACTTTTAAATTCTTACATGATCTGAGTTCAAACCGGTGTAAGCCAGGTTGGTTTCTATCTTTAATATATGAAAATATTTTAGTACGAAAGGATTAAATATTTAATAAATTTTATTATAGTTTTGAACCACCATCGGCTTAGAGCCTAACCTACAGCCTGGCATCCTTCTTGATGGAGAAGAATATAAAAATAATGATTTTTTAGCCATTTTCTTTTAATTATATGCTTTGCTTTCCATAGCTTTCCGTATTAAGTCTTAAATTTAATCCCCTTTAAACTTCTTACTTAAATTTTTAAATATTTTTATGCTCCGCTTATATACATTTTATCTGAAATAAATGTAGATATTCGCACGTTTCTCAAATAACATTTAACAAAACACTGTTGCAATCACAAAAAAAAAAATTAAATAAAAAATAAAAATAAAACAAAAAAAAATTGAATAAATTTAAAACAAACAGATGTAAAGGAATACTAACAAATTTATTGACATTTAACAAGCTTTCAGTTCTGTTTATAAACTGAAATAAATTTAATTTTATTACTGTCTTTTTTTTTATTTCCTATTTGTATAAGTGGGCTACTATTCGTTGCATAAGTAAATTATTTGTACGCATTGAGAATTCGTTTATACAAAATTTAATTTTATATTTTTTCTATACATGCATATGGCGCAGTACCGATTGCATTGAATAACAAGTAACAACAAGTAACTACATGCTTAATATGTGAGTGTGTGTGAATGTGTGTCTGTTGTGTGAGGGCATGTGTATGGAGATGCAAAAGTAATAATCGATGCACATGTTTTGTTTTTCCTTTGCCATTGCGGAATGTTTTGCTTAGCAATTTGCATGCATATTTATCACAATTTAATTAACTAAGAAATAAAATAAAAAAAAAAAAGAGTAATTTTTTAATAGACACAAACATATCAATAATAAAACGCATTTCAAATCTTCTTATTGTAAAATAATTTTATAACAGACGTAATATGGAATAATAACTTTGTGTATGCATGTAAATGAAATTTTCTATCTAGTAGCGGGTTAACATGCAATTTCAGCAGTTCACTCATCAGTAGGAACACAGACTTCCAGTCACTATTTCCATGTTGAAACATTATCGCATTAAAGTAAAGCTGCCAAAAGTATTTCGCAACTGCAGTGATAGAAGGATTTTCTGGTACAGTGGCACACAAATGTAAGCGCAAAAGCAAGAAATGTCCTTTTCCTTTATATAGACAGTGGGAGGAAAAAAATATGGGTACTGCTTTCATTTCATTAGGTACACAAAAGTGTTAACTTGCTGTATATTTTCTTTCAAATATGAACTTCTTATTTTTGTGCTGGCAGCAGTCAAATTTTGATTCAACTGTAAAACAATTTAGGGATTTCCCGAGAAGTTTACTCCCCAATTAGTGTCCATATTTACCTGGAATCCCATACATATTCAGTGTTTTAACTTAAAAAGTCTGTAAAGCGAACTGCTCTAAGGAAAGTATAATAATTTTGGGATCCGCATGGAAAATATGGAATTCTAATGTGTTGGAATGCTAATGTGTTTGAATTTAGCACTAAATCGAAACAATTCTGGAAATGAAGTCCCTTTAAGTGCTTCTCCCAATTTTGGTTAATTTAGAGCAAACACCAAGAATGGATCGGAACTATGGGAGTGAAATGGGCAAACACTGCCGCGTTTTTTAATAAACGAGATTTTGATAGAGAATGGCAGGCAAATCGTTTAAAGAAAAATAAACTGAATTGGTTCTAGTTAGTTCACAGTATCGCGAGTTCACTGTATATATAAAACTTGAGCAAAATTTATGAGAATTTTTTTTATTTTTTCACTGCCTTTTTTTCAGCCAAAAAACAAAAAAAAACTTTTTAGAAATTTTAATTAACTGATAGATTATAAAGCTGATACTTGTTTATATACAGCGTAATAGTGTATTCATATCTAAAGGTAAAAGCTGCACAGCTGATTCCCCATTTATTTATATGTGTACACAAAAAAAAAAATAAGTGTGTTTTGCGTTAAAAGTGGTGAGCCCAAATGAAATTATGATCATATATGCTTGTCAAATAATATGCTTATCAAATGATACCGTGGGGAAAGGTATCACTATTAGTTAGCATTGCATTATTTGCTTTTGCTTCTTCCATGAACTATTGAAATACTGGAAAAACAATTTTTTTATAATTTTTTATTTTATGACCATGTGAGGCAGGTAAGGCTCCCAGCCATTTTTGTAAATAAGTTCTCACAAGTTAAATTAAAAAATGGTTTTCTCAATTGAATCATTTTTTATATTACGCACTGTATTTGAAAAGACATCAGCGCAACTACCAAAAGCTTCACTCGTCGTTGTCTTTAGCGGGACGTATCATGTTACCAGGAAAGTAAACAACGTTGATACATTATTCCTTCTTTCTCGCTTTTCGGCATATCCTTTAATACTCCAACTGATTTGAATCCAACTATGTAATTAATTTTGCGAGCATAGAAAGCTTATTATGCGAACCCAAACCTTTTTATAGACTTTACATATATCATTGGTTTCCAATAAATTGTAATCGATAAGTGAAGTATTTATTCACTAAATATGCGAATTTACAATGTTTTAAGCCAACCACTAGACATATAATTTTCTTCCTTTAATAATGAGGACTTTTAATCCTTAAGTTTTGGGGGCTTATAGAGAAAGGTGTGCCTACATGAAAATACTTCAAAAATAATACTCATTTATATTGATTGCAGTTCCCTCTAAGAAAATATTCCTACTAACTGCTGTTATTATTTTATGCCAAAAAATAGTGTCCCCAACTATTCTCTTATAACTGAGTGGGAGGTGCATTTGCCAAATAATGCGAATAATAATTGTACCCCAGAGAATGAGTAAAATTTATTTCGATTTATTTTTGCTGTTTTACTTACCATGATAAATTCTACCATAAATAACTTTTATAACCAAAACTACTAGAAATAAATAAAATAATATTAAAAAAAAATAAATTATTGCAACATTTTTAAAATGGATGTATTATTGTTAATTGCCCTCAATAGCAGACAAATCTGTTTCAGAAATGATTATTAACGACAAAACATGTTGGATCACTTGAATTTGTTGGATCAATTTAAAGTTACTTCTTGCAATTTTTTTCGCCCAAAATTTCAATTATTTTTTTTTATATGTTTGCAACATGTATTTAAAAGATATAAAATCTATTAAATAGAAAATTATGTAGGATAAGTCAGACAGCTTCTTCTAAATTTTTAAATTTTGTAAATGATGCGACGGCAGAAGGACAAAGAAAAATTATAAGCAGATGAAAATATGTATTTCTAGTTATTCTCTTTGCGGTTCTCTTAAGGAAGCTTTACACTTTTCATTACACTACAAGGAAACTTTGCGTGTCTAAAAGAGGATTGTTATTAACACCTCTGTCATGGATACTTATTTTAGCAGACACCAATAATTTCGCACAAACATATTTCCTGCCCATCGGAAAATTGCTGAAAGCCAGAATAATGATATAAAAAAAAATTGTATTAAAAACATTTGATTTATTCCCACTGTTAATACGTAAATAGGCAATAATCCAGCCTTAGTACGGTGATGTTCCACTGCTTCCTTCTCTTTCAGAATTTATCAAAGAAAAATCAGGTCAAGCATGCATTTTAGGCAATTCACATATCACTTTTGTGGTTTAATGCTAATGAAAATTATAATTATCTCGTTACTTCAATGATATATGTATATTGTAATTTTCTAAACCGAAGCAATTGCTCCGACTTGGAACAGTTCTCATTTTATCATTATTGCACCAGCAACTTACGTTGCTGTATAAATATGCATATATGTATGTATATATGATGACAGTAGATGAGTATGTGAGCATGTGTTGGTTCACACTCAAGCCACATAATTAAATGGAATTTTTTTTATTATGTATGTGTGTGTGTGTGTTTTTTTTTTGCCAACTTTGTAAACTGCTGTTTATTACAATTATAATTATGTTTGTTTCAACATCCGAGCAATTTCTTTCTGTACGAATTACTATTTTTCATTTCATTTTCCACTTATTTTTTATAATCAAATTTCTCTAGCAAACTTTGAAGGGAGTATGTTAGTTTGTTCATGTCCTTTGCGACAAGCAAAAACGTTATTACCTGAAAATCGATTAAAGTAAATTCGAATAGAATTGGCATGCGAGAATTAAATTAGAGATTAATAATTAAAGCTTTTATATCTGAAATAAGAAGCTTTCTACAAATTTAAAAAAAACACACACAGATACATATATTTTTGAGTAGGCAGAAGGCAGAAGTAGACGCCCATTCACAGAGGCATGGGCCGAAAGCATTTGCAGCACTCAGTTGCTGCAGGGTCATTTACATTTGTTTAAATATTAGGTCAATACTACTGAGACCGCACTCGAGAAAAGCCTTGTCAGTGTATGTCAAAGACTCTTCGTCCTCTTCAGAACATACTAACTTTGCTACATTTGCGATGAAGAGTACCTTTAGGATCCTTATGAGTTTGCACGATACTCTTTGCTCAGTCTGAAGTGGTAGGTGGGCCCCTAAAAGAATTTGACTAGCCTGCTGATTGTTTTCCTCACTAACTTTGTCCTCTGATGTATTCGCAAGCACTCACTAAAGCACTAAAGAGTTTTGAGTTTGTCAGGTCCACTGTAAGCCACATAATTAAATCGCTCATTTCCGATTATAACTTTTCCATATAAATTTTTGTGCAGGAATGGAAAACATTGTAGTTGATTGTAGGTTAACTGCAGTTAATACTTTCAGCAATATGGTGGAAACTGCAATTCATTCAAAAATACTACCTCCGGTTATTTTCCCGTAGGGTAGGTCTCACCCAATATGCGCCGAACTTGGCAAAATCATGAGCTGCATAGGTATGGATAATTCACCAAAACGAGATGAAGTTTGGCCCGACAAATAGATTGATTGATAATGGTGATTGGCAAATTGAGGCATTAAGCTTGATAGGCAATTAAGTGTGGTGATAATTAAATAGGCTACAACTGTAATCTATTTGCAGTGCGTTGCAAGCCAGTTCTTATAAATCCTCGCAAAACTATTCCATAAAGTTTCACCAAAAACACTGTTCATTTTCTGCCCAACGCAAGCACACACAGCACAGTCTGTTGTTGTACGATGCTATTCGCTGAAACTTACTGCAATGGGGAATAGCAATGTGGCTTTGAAGTGGCTACGATTAGCGTGTGCTATGAACCACTGTTCGAAAGGAAGAGACGAGTATTTTTACACGGCAATCACAAAATCAATATGCTTCAGCTATCAACCTTGATATGAAAGCTTTTGGTAACTCAATCGTTCTAATGGTTAAACGTTAACCTGTGCGATGAACTGTCAAGCAATGGAAATTTGAAAGTTTGTCATTGACCAGAAAACTAATAAATAAATTTCCTTTTTGCCGTGCCCAGGTACGTACCAGTATGTCTATTAAAAGCTGCTCGCAGATGGCAATTTGTATGGCATTCACGTACGAGTAAAACAGCCAAGCGGACGTGGCATCCATTTGAGCACTGCATCTAGAAATTTAGCCCGCCACAAATTCCGTGTGTGCAGGACGGAGTCGGAAACCGTTTGTTAAGGTTTGCTTTGTTGTTGTATTATGATTGCCCTATTTGGAATAGATGAAATGAGAGCCAATTCGTTTTTTTTGCCGTTGATTGCATAGAATAACAATTTTTTTCTTAATTTTTTTAATTGTTCGCCCGTTTTTGTAACGAATGGCGAGAGTTTATATGAGCATGCTTTTGTTTCTGCATTCACTTCTCCTTTTTTCCTTTTTTTTCTTTTTTTGCGCCAAGTTTCCAATCCTTTTCATTTGGAGTGTTGCGGTTGTTAATATTCGCGTGCTGTATAACTTTTGCAATGTTTGGCAAAAATAATTAGTGATGGATAAAATTCTATTCAAGTTTGTGTTTTTTTAATAGTGTGTGCTTTTTTGTAAGCATTTCATAGAAAACCCCATTCTGTACTTACATGCATACATGTAATTGAGTGAAAGCACGCAAAATTCCATAAAATATATACAGGGTATTGTAAAACTGGTCGGCACATACGCACGTAAATTTCATTGGAAATAAACATAAAATAATTATTGAGCAGTAAAGCTTTTAAAGTAACAAATTTATATAATTTATAAATAAAATCATTTTTATATAGTATACTTGTATATTTAGAGTGTACCGGCGTCATTATTTCTATTCATTACGGCTCAACAAATGGAAATACATAGAATACATATTTGAATGAAATTTTCTAAGGGGGGTGTTTCTAACACTTCTAAAATGGGGAAAAATTTCAAAAGCCTGCTCTTGATGAGTAAATAATGGACCCAAAATTAAGCTTCTTTCAAGAGTTTCATTCTTCAATGGATCATTAACAGTTCCAGCTCTAAAGACGTCCATCTAAGTCAATAATATTTATATATATAGTATATGTATATGTAATAAAATGTTATTGACTTAGATGGACGTCTTTAGAGCTGGAACTGCTAATGATCCGTTCAAGGATCATATATATATATATGTATATATATTTTCATGATATTTCTTTTTTATTATAAAGTTTGGACTCTGACATTATGTGTGAAACACTACACCATTTAAATGACCACCATGCGAGGTGTTGCCACCATTGTTTTTTTTCAGGTAATTTGCGACTTTTTGACACATATTGGGCGGTATCTCAGCCATAACTGACAAAGCTTGGTTTTTAAGTGCTCAATAGTTAAAGGTTTATCTGCATAAACACTGCCTTCCATATATTTGGCCAGGAAATGTCTCTTATAATAAAGCCATATACGCTCGAATTGTGTAGCACGTGGTCGCCGTCTTGTTGAAACCAAATATTCTGCAAGTCGTATTCTTCAATAGCAGGCAAGAAAAAGTCGCTTATCATATGACCATAACGCTCTGAATTGACGGTGATAGTCGTTCCATCATCGTTTTCGAAGAAGTAAGGTTCAATCCCACCTTCGGACCAAAGAGCGCACCAAACAGTGAGTTTTTCTGGATGTAATGAACTCTCCTCAATTGCTTGAGGATTTTCAGAATCCTAAATACAAGAATTTTATTTATTAACATATCCAGCGAGTTAGAAATATGCTTCATCGCTAAAGAAAATTTTGTACGAAAAATCGCCGTCCACCGCGTGTTGTTCAAGCAGCCATTCCACTTATCTAAGACGTTGTAAATGGTCAGCTGGCTTCAGTTGTTGTGTGAACTAGACCTTATATGGATGTAGCTGTAGATCTAAATGCAAAATACGCCAGAACGTGCCGTAAGACAGTCTTAATTCCTGAAAACGACGAGGAATCTACACATTCGGATATTCGGCAACACTTTCACTAACAACTGAAATATTTTCAGTGGAACGAGCGAAGCGATGACGCACAGGCATTACAATATTTGTAACCCCTCCAGTCTTTTCAAACTTCTTCACAATTTTACGAATTGCTTGCGTAGTTGGACGATTATATAAACCATAATCGCTTCGTTGTAGATATCACACTTGTATAGCAGAATGGTGTAAGCAAATAGTTTCGTCCAGCTGATTTCCACAAATGCTACTCTGATCGTATGGGTAACGTGCCCTTCGTATTGGGCCAATCCTTCAATTGTCTTAAATAATCGAATCGTTATCAAACACAATATTAGAAATTAATAACGGGCATGCTTATAGCTAAGCTATATATCGACAACAGCCAATGTAGCACTGACAATCCATAATGAAACGGAATAGGGCTGCCAGTGAAGTATGCAATTTGAAAATTTTTTATTTCATTTATGTTTAATTATTTTATTTATTATTTTATATTTTAAATAAATTATTTAATTTTTTCAGATGAGAAAATTTTTGGAGCCTGATTATTCAGATATTCATTAACAATTCTTTATGATATTTTCTTTTCATGTAGCTAAATGTGGATTAATATCCTCATTTATATATTAAGATCCTGAAATCCTCTCGAGAGCTTTACTTTTAAATCTAGTAGTGCACATTTCCCAACCTTTTTATTTTTAACGGATTTAGTTATTCTCGAAAAAATTCGTATTTTTATGAAAATATAAAATTCCATATTTTTTTAAAGCGCAATATCGGAAAGTGTTTCCTAATTGAAATAAAAAAAAAAATATTGTTTAAGTCCTTTGAATCAAAATGTGAAGAAATATTATTTATATCAAGTTAATTTGTATCAAGGCTGTGAGAGAGAAATGTTTAAAGACCACAGGGGCTGAGTGAGATGTATGCATCCAGCATATAGAAGCAATACTACTTCGCTCTGTGGTCGTATATGTGTTTAGAAGCTTTTCTTTCAGAATCGTTAAGCAAATAGTGGGCGGCGATATTAACCCATATTGCTCGATTTATCTTACAAAAATACCGGCAATATGTTTCTTTCCAAAAATTTCTTTCGCTTTTCTATCTTCTCCACTAAAAGCTCATTAAATTTATAAATTCATTGTAAATTTAAAAAAAAAAGTACGCATCAAAAATAAAAGTATGAGTTTAAGCAAAAAAGCATTACAAAATGCGAGTGTACGATGTAATATTTTTAATGTTTGCACCAGAGTTGTTCGGTTAAGGTTTAACTACACCTTTGCTTCCATCTTTGCTCTCTCTTATCCACCATTATTTCGCTGTAATGTGTTTATTACAATAACCTAAATAATGGCTTGTATAAACTTTGCGAACAGTAAATAAAGTGCATTATAAAGATAATTTAACTTAAGGGCGTCAGCGTAATAGCAGTCTTGTATCGGGCTCCATTGCAATGCTTTTTTTCTTACGCCTGCAGTGGAAAATGTTTTACGTTCGCACAAGTTTCTACTTGAATGTTGCTTTATTACTTTATGATGAACAATAGTGTTTATTAAAAATATTAAATTGTTGACCATTCAGTTGCTGATAGTTCCTGGTAAAATGGCTCAGGAAAGCCCGTCCGTTAAATATTTATTTAATGGAATAAATTAGCTTGCGCCATAAAATGGGGCGGTGCTGCTGCAAGTAAAATGTTTGTTTACTGCGATGTCTGTATTTTGATTCACTGTCACTGTTGGCTCAATTTCGAAATATTTAAATTAACGCGCAGTGTTGGCAGGATCGCTGGCAACACATATTGCACGTGCAGGACTGCTCACGATATGTGAATTGAAGAAGTGTTTAATTAAAAAAAACTTCAAGTCAGGCAATATTAGAATAAATGCTCTTAGCAAATCTAAATTCAGCAGCATTATAGTGTTTTCACACCTAAATTTAAAACCTGGTTTTAACTTAAAACCTACAAACAGCTGATTTTGTGTTCACATACAATTTTTATAAAATCAGGTTTTATAATACAGTTTGTAAAATAAATTGGTTAATGATAAAATAAATTTTTTGAAGAAATAGATGTGTTTATTGTAATTATTCTTCCCACATTTATTTGAGAAACTGTACGACAGCTGTTATTGTATATATACAACAAAAATTTTAAAAATGTGTATCTAAAATAGAAATGATTTTACATTTTGTGAATGAATATTTGTGAATTGTGAATGAATTTTCAGCTGTTGTCAATCTTTCTAACTTGGTAGCACTGAATAAAACAAGGTACTATATTATAAAATCTACTTAAAACCAATTCAAAAAAGGTTTTAAGATGGTTTTATGAGAATTATTTTGTATGGTAAAACCAGGTTTTAAGGATTGGTTTTAAAGTTAAAACCAAATTTTGTTTTAAAACCAGGTTTTATCCTCAGTGTGAAAACACTATTAGACAATCAGCATTAGGCTGGTTATCCTTCGTAGTATACAATAGACAAATATGTTAGAAAGATTCGCCAGAGCATTTCACACTTCTAATCAGATGCTGCTGCCTGCAATTCCAGCCCTTATTAGTTTGATGGCAGCAGCGGCACTCGTCAAAACTTCAAATTTTTGGGAGATAAAATATATTTGCAACATGGAAAAATATAGAAACATGTCGCTGTATTGTTAATTCATTTATAATATTAATTTGAATAAAACAATATAATTTTTAAATGACACACTATATAATTTTCCCCCCTACTGGCAACACTATTTTCTTCACTGCCGCTGTCACATGAATATATTTTAAATGAGCGTTGATTTCACCATTCACACGAAAGTCGGATAGGGATTCCTGCTGTGGCATTGCTGGTGGCACACCATCTCAGATATATTATGCGAACAGGTGTGCTACAGTTTACGTGAATACGTGCTAATGTAGCTGAACTTCACGGTGCACTTAGCACTGAGTAAATTAATGCATTTACTAAGCCCCCTGAGCAAGCACAGGTGGCAAATCTTGATAGGAAGATTCAGTCCCAACCAAGCGCCTTGCTGAGACGTTCGGCACTGTCCAAGCCTTACCAATAGGCACTTCGCAATATAACTCTCCCGCCGCCCTCGGCGTAAACCACATCTGTATATTCATTCCTTATATGCAATTAATAAAATTACATTTTAATCACTTTTATATATTATCAAGGAATTGCAGAGTGGTCGCCCTCAGAGGGGAGAGCCATCTGCTGCCTACCGGTGTCTGTTGAATAGCAACAGCACATAGATAACTAATCGCTTGACTGGATCATATCGAGCGTTAGCATCAATCTGAATTCCAGCCACTCAAGAGAAATCTCCCAAGCAACTTTTGGTATCTACCTCAAGCCACCACGTGATCTCCGAAGAGGCCTCACCAAAACCGGCCACAATTTTATTCTTTCATTTTTATTCTTATCTTATTTCATTTTTATTCTTATTTCATTTTTATCAATCAGTTCATGTCTTACAATCGTTCTGGGGCTGTACCCGTGGCGCCAGTATATAGCAACTGGTGATGCTTTCGAAGAGAACTCTCAAGAGAGAACTCTCCTACAATATTCAATCCTGAATCGATTAGGTTATGCTAGACCTAATCCCAGACCAACAAGCATAGCTTGCCTTTACCTTTTAATTACATGTAAGCTCATCCGTTCCCACGTTATTTCATGGATTGGGCAGTGGCAGACAAGTTTTACCGGTAGCTGCCAAAGGCCAGAGGTCTGGAAATGCAGGATAACGTCTCCCCAGAGTGCACTCCACAAAAATGTAATTTCACCCAGATGCGTTCCGTACTACCCTGGGGGTATATGATGCGAACAATGTGTTCTTGGCTGATTGAAGAAAAAGCAATTTTGATCGCATGTAAATTGCCATTTTATTTAAATGTTTATAAACTTTTGCTTGCCATAAAAATCTGACATTTTCAGGCCACACTATCCTATTTTTTTCAACGCAGATGCCATACTTAACAAATCGTATGACAGTGTAGGACAGTCTACTAGGCCTTTACTGCATAAATGGCGAAAAATTCAAATGAAAAATAATCGCTAATTCACATACTTGAAGCTTTTCATGGCTGATATGGAAAAGCCAAGTACTGCACATGCAAGTTCAAAGTCCCTGGCCAGATTCAACTGTATGGACACACAAAAAAAATATATTAAACTCATTAAGCGATGTACTCATGCAATATTTTAGTCCTTTAATTAGTAACAAAGAGTCTGGTATATTTTTATTACTTTATTTTATTTTAGCTTTTTATTAGAAATTTCATATTAAACTAAATCTTAAGGTCTCATGCGCGTGCTTGCCATTTCTTTCACAAGCATTAAAAGTTTAACAAAATTGTATATTCCGTATTAGCTCCCCGGTAATTCTGTTCTGGCCGTGATTACTTTTATTACAATTTCCTACTTATAAATATTAAAAAGATTTCTACATTTCACTTTGTCTTAGTTTTAGTATCACTTTTATGTTACAATTGCTTAATGCACAAAGTTAATGTTATTAAAAGCACAGCCCAACAATGAGTAAACGTAGATTGCCTGTTATAATCCCCCTTTTTTCGTTTGAGTACCAGAGTGCAATAAATGGACTGTATGTGGGCAGAAATATCGTCGTATCTCCTTAGCAAACATAAATCCTTTTTTCACCACTCATGTGAGTGGAATAAAATCTTAATAGGAGTTTGCAATCATGTTGACTTTATAGCGTTCGGTAAGCCGAGTTTGATGTAAAACCATCGTAAATAAGATTGTTGTTGTAACACAACAGGATTTTAGAATCACTTTGAGAGTAACATGCTTCCTTTTGAGGACATGTAGCAATGGCTTTATTGCTTCCTATTCCTGTTAAATTAATGTTTATATCACACGATAGATGTTGTTGCAATAAGCTCGCATCTTCTCGACAATTGATTATAGTGAATGTATTTTTATGAAATCCGAACGAGAATTTATATCGCTGTATGAGCCAAAAACTAAATCGGGTGAATGCAAATAAATTGGTAATACAGATACAGAATTGCAACGCAGACGAGAGTGATCGTGCTTGATCTTCTCGACAAGTGATTATAGTGAATGTATTTTTATGAAATCCGAAAGAGCATTTATATCGCTGTATGAGCCAAAAACGAAATCGGGTGAATGCAAATAAATTGGTAATCCGGATACACAATTGCAATGCAGACGAGAGTGATCGTTCTTGATCTTCTCGACAAGTGAAATCCGAAAGAAGATTTATATCGCTGTGTGAGCCACAAACTAAAATTGTGAATGACGCGAATGAATGCAAATAAATTGGCAGTCCAGATACGGAGGAGACGGATCGTGCATGAGCTTTTCCAGCTAAAATATTACCTTTGAAAGGTATCCAATATTTCATTTACGGGTACTACAAACGGTCTAGATATACGTTTTAAGGGCAGTTAAGTCGCCAGCTTTTTAAAGCTTACCGTAAAGAACTGAAGAGACCTTCGAATTCCGTTTGGTTTGAATTTGCAAAGCTTTTTCCATAGTAAAACGTCCATGGCATGGGGAATTCTGCAATTAATTTTGAAGCCGCAGAGCATTTAAAATGACAGAAATCAAGCTAAGGCCAACAGGTGGACAGTCTCCTCACTTGCGCGACTTCAAGCAGGACTACTTGTAAAATTTTATTTATATTGTATTTTATCATAATAAAGATAACTTTTACAAGTTTTTCATGTGTTAGTTTACAAAATACTCACAGAGAGCTTTTTGTATATAAAGAGAGTACATATTTTTTCTATTAACTTTTAAAAACCCATCTATTTTAACTAACAAGAAAAAAAAATGAGAAAAAATGCTTTTATAAATGTTTCTCTCAAAGAAAAATATAAAATGTTGCTTTTACTGAAATAAAGGCAAAGTTAAAAAAAGGAAAAGTTTTTATTTGCTTTGTTGGAAATTCCATCGCGGTTGCACTCACAAGTCAGACGGAAAGTCAGTTTTACAATTTAAGTGTTTTGTGTTCGAAAGAGCAAGTTGCGTCCTTCTGATAGCAGTAGTTTTTTCTATCACTTGGAGCTACACGAACACACTGACATACATATAACAATGCAAAAAATGCATTCATGCACAATTGCAGGCGTATTACTAGCGATGCACAACTTCATGCAAGTACTTAGTATCTCCAGTGTTTCATACTTTTTCAAAGATACGCAACTTGAAAAACATTTTTATTTTCAATTCGACATGACAAAGTATGTAGGACATATTTTCTGCATAGAGATTATAAATTATTACGTTTGGACACAAAAATCGCATTTACTTAATATTGAATTAATATTAATATTAATATTGTTTCGCCATCCAATATTTCTACAATATTTAAATTAAGGAGAGCCTCCTTGGAGCTTCTTCCTAGAAATGCTTTGGCTCATTTTGCTTTCAAAAGAAATAAAACAATTTAAAGTCTTTTCTTAAATAGGCGTTTTTAGCCCTTTTCAGTAAAATTCCTGCACTTGAAGTTAATTATTCATAATTTTCTCGCTTTTTTTTCTCTATTGTTGTTAAACGCCAATTGAAAACATCTCGGCAGTGCATTTAATTTGAGCACAAAAACATGCCACTGAAATATTGTTTTCTTTGTTTTTGATATAAATAGGCAAACGAGAATTTTACTTAGTGCACAATAAATGGACATTTGAATTATTGTAATTTTTATAGGTTTGCTAAATATTTAGTATATCTATTTGTCTTTTTTAAATACTGGGAGTCCTTTAATTTTTTTCCCGCGTTTTCTTTTAATAAGAAGTTTTTTCTTATTTTCATTCTTCATTTTCGTTCTTCCTTTTAAAATGTTAGGAAAACTTGTTTGCATCCAAGAAATTATTCTTTCAATGCATAAAAATTTCTGCTATTAAAGTAATACAAACGAAAATCGTGTACTGGGAAACAGAAGAAGAAACAAACAAAGATTTCCATTTAATGCAATCTTTTAACGATTTTCCAAAGCGGCTTTTACATTTTCAAAAATATTTTGCTTGGCATATCATTACAAATTAATTTAATTTAAGTTTAGTTCATAATTTGAATATAAACAAAGAAGAATTAAATAGAAGCATTTTAAACGCATTCTTAACCTTTTTTTACAGATTTTTGGTTCAATTTTATACAAGACACTTTTGTGTTGTTTATCTCAGAACCAAAGCAATCAGGATTTATGTGTTTTCTCCATTTTTTTTTTTTTTTTTAATAAAATATTTTTTGAATTTAATTTTTTAATGTGAAATTTATTGAATCTTTTCTTCTTCATATGAAACAAAAAGGAAATCAATTGTTACACCAAATCATACAACTAAAAATAGTTTTATTATCTTGATTCGAAGAAATGAACTCTTTCAGCAGGAAGGAGGTCACAACGTGTTCTTTTGTAAAGAACAGTAGCCAGAACTGTGTCACATTTCCAAATAGACATGAATATTATATGTTGGTTTTTGGTAAATAGAAAAGGGATTGCTTGAGTTGAAACAGTATTATTGAACAAGTGCGACATGCATGCTGACATACGAGTACATATAAAAGTATAAACCTACTTTATTTTATTAAGCTGCTGCCCATTTGAATTTGGAAAGATGACTGCAGGAGTTGTGTAGATTCGATGATGTGAACATAATAGGCTTCTTGTAATTGTGGCGCCTGCAAACTTAGGTCTTCGGTAACAAATTACTTGCATGCAAAATGAAAATTTAAAATTTACTTTATTTAAGTAGTGTGTAAAAGTGTTATATAGGACCATATAAGAGAGCAAAAGAGACAAAGCAAATTATATCCTTTTAATTCTTTCCATAAAGTAAAGCTTCTAAACTGAATCTTTAGCCGAACTAGCCGGCATCGTTGCTGCTTTCTAATGCCGTAATGGGTCAAAAGTCCTGAAAGTACATAAACCAAAACGTGTTCTATTAATGGCAAATCGCATTTCTACCACAACAATAAATCCAAACACACGCTATATCCTTCCTTAAACAATCCTTGTTTTTAAAAGATATTCATCGTTTTCGAAGCAGGCCATCATAGAGTGAGTGTGCATTCTAAGTATATTCCAAGGGAAAACTTTTCACGATATCGTTAAATGTCAACCAATTGCATTCCTGAAATATCTCTCTCCAAATCTTCACTCTATAGTTGTTCCAACAAAATTCATCATAAGCTTTTTCAGAATTAATCTAAAACACATACTAAACTTCTATCGAACTTTAAAAGTGATTTTCGTATAATAGTAGAATAAATAAGTGCAGTGAAAGTTGAACTAATTTTTAACAAACAACTTTTGTATTTAAATAATAACTTCAAAACAGGAAGAGCAAAAGTCATGACCCAATTAAGTCAGTGGAGGGTCCCACATATTTACACATACTATACAACGTCCGCATATATGTACATATATTTATTAAATACAATCAACATAAGTGACCAAATCTTCTCTGCCAGGTATTAAATTAAAAGTACATCCAGTAAACAAAACGAAAAAAAGTGATTTAAAATTTTAAACTTTTCTTAAATTGAATTCCCAATTTTGAATAATTTAAACATATAAAATTAAATTTCGCTTTAAAAAAATGGCAATAAATTTTAAAATAATCAAATTTATGCATTTGAAATCAGTAATAAATCATACCAATACTTCTATTCCCTTTTTTTGTCACAACACATAAATATTTATGTAGAAAAATATTTCAAAACCAATAAATTAAATAGCAGTACGGACGAATGTATGGTTATACGTATGCATGGCTGTGTGTACGTGGGATGACATATTCGATTCTAATTTTTTAATTTCATTTAGCTGTCAGGACATGTATGACTTCTTTGTTACCACACTAAATTTCAGGTAACTCCGCTGCATAATGGTCACAGTTTCCTTTTTTAACTTACATGAACATGTACTGTAAATAACATGAGCATGTACGGGCGTGTATGCATCACCAAAACATTTATTATCCTTTTTGAAACCCATATTTGTTTTAAGAAATACGTATTATAAAATCAAAGTAAACATGCAAGTGTGCATGTATAAAAGCATGTGAGAAAACCAATAACTAACAACGGAACAATTTTGATATGTACATTTGCGTTCATGTGGCAAAAAAAAAACAAAAGACATTATAAATATGATAAAATATAAACAATATCGAATGCCAATACCAACAACTTGCTGCAGCCAACAATAACTAACAATAACGGAAAATGTTTTGCAAACGTATCGATAGAATACAATGCAACAATATGTGTACACTGCTAAACAATGTCACTACCACATGTACGAGTACATAAACTGACACGGGAAACAACGCGAGCGCTTCTGTTCATAGATGTGCGGGTAACAGTGTGACCAGATTTAAAAATAATATCGAACTAAATAAATCGCTTTTGATAGGAATCAAAAATATGAATAATAAACATGCATGTGTGTGTGCGTGTATTTTAAGGTGGAATGTTCCTTTAAATTATTTATTGATTGAAAAACAAAAACAAAAACCAGTATAAAATAAATTTTTAATAAAAAAAACTGTTTAAAATTAATTTCAAGAAAAGTTTTGTAAATTTCGCTGCAATTTCATATATAAAATATAACATTCATAGATAACAAATCAGATCATAATATTAAGGAACATTGTTCATATATGTTATGAAATATTTCTTGGCTCTGAGAAAATTATTCTTAAAAATAAGAAATTATAGAATGACTTTTAAAATATTTTCATCACCAGTATTAATTTTATTCCATTCTTATTTTCATTAATGATTGATTGTTTTTGTATTCAATATTTTTTCTTCAGAAATAAACCAATAAATTTATATAAAGATCTTAAACTTAATTAAAGAAAATAAGTATTAAATGAAAAGATCCAACAGAAGTATAACAATAATCATATTTTAGTAGAAAAATTTTTTTTTGCAATGCTTTGAAATGTTCGTATGCTCTAAACTAGAACACTTGGCAGTTGTGTAGTTATGAGGTTTTTTCTGAGTTGATTATACGAATCGCAGATCATACAAGTTATAATACAAAAATAAGGTTTTTTCGCAAATTGATTTAAATGTGTATAAAAAAACTTTCCTTTGAATGAGCTATAATTCAGAAGAAATGGCTAATTTTACTAATATTACAACAAAGGAAATAAAATGGAAAACAACAATTTAAAAGGGCATTTAAAGAGATATTCCGATGTTCACCTATGGTGCTATTTTAGCAATCATTTGGTATTAAAATTAATTAAATATTTCCTAAATTTAATAAATTTTTTTTTCGAATGTTAGAGAAGGTAACTTTTCATTCATAATTGTTGGGGTCGAAGCTTTTATAAAAATCACCAGTAGAATCGCCTAAATTTGCCTTGCCACAATAAAACCTATTGTGTTTTATTAGAACTTACCTTTTTCAATGAAACTTAATGAATACAATGCTTTCTATTTTGTTACTGCAATGCTTGAAATTAAAAAAGAATTACGCAAAATCTTCAACCTGCTCATCTGAAAAATAACACATACATAACATTAGAAAAGCAAAACACTGATGACAGTGCGGAACCGCCTTCAAAATTGATATTATTTCGATATTGTGCCTGCTAAGCGTACAATGATAATTGCAATAGGAACATATTCACATGCACGGTGTTACCAGCATGTGTTTGTGAAGTTAAATCTTTTTATTCTAATTTAAACAGCTAATATCAGATGTCGTTATTACCTTTATAAATTTATTAAAAAATATTTTTCAATTACTTTCTAATCGTTGTATGGGGATAGAAAATATCCAAATAGTTTAAAAAAAATATAAATTCTAAACCCTAATTCGAGCTGAAATTATCTCTAATAAAACTAATTGGTCACAGTGGTGAATGTCGGTGTAATAAATAGACTTTTAGATGCAATGCCATGCACAAACAAATTTGTGCTTGTGCTGCTGGTATTATAATATTCATGAATAAAAAAAATCAAAATAAATGCAAATAATTTCAATCAGTGTTACAAATAAACCCCACAATCAAATGACAACACCAGCAATAGAAAAACGTCAAAAAAAGAACCTTAATGCTTACAAAAGATGATGACTTTAATAAAAGCAAAAAAAAAAACAAAATAAAACAACAAAAAAAACAAAAAATCAAATAATGAAAACAACAGCAATTGAAAAGTGTAAAGAAAGAAAAATCAATCCATCACAAAATAGCTAATACACAAAAACAAATACACGCTTTGGTTCATACACTCGTGGGTATTAACAATTACAACAACAGCTGCTAAAACGGAATAAAAAATAACAAGTGTAAAAACAATAAGAGCAAAATCCAGCAGAGGACTATAAAAAACAATGGCACCTACGAAGTTCAATAAAAATGGAAAAAGGAGCAAAGGAACAAAAATCACCGACTAAAATATTCAATACCAGTAACAGAATTTTCGATAATCAAACTCGTGGTTGTTCACAACAAAGCAAAAACAAAACAAAAAACAACACTGCAGAAATGAAGCCACTTGCAACAACAAAACAATATCAGGAATACCCAGCCCAGCAGGCCCACAAAATCATAACATTCGAGTTAGTGAAGTGCAATGGGTATAGCCGATCATGTACTTGCATTTTTTATGCCGTAGCCATTTTTTCTTAATTGCACGATTTGTCAAAAATTACAGATCTGCTGGAAAAGTTTGATAGTGTGTCTTAAAAATATATACAGTGTGTTCCCAATGGAACATATATTTTTAGTCTATAAATTATGCCGGGCATTGAATGACCAATGAAAAACTATACTAATATTATACATATATATGGCAGCACGACCAACACTAACAGTTATCATCAATGACAGGCTTGATTAAAATTATACGGCAACTCTTTTTTGTTTTGGCTTCTCTCTTTGGTTGCTAGAAGTTGCTGCGTCACAACAGTTTTTCTATTGGACCGCGATAAAAAGTATTTCTAAATATAGATTTAACAAACCAGAGAATATACTGTATGTTTATTATTCCCGATATATATATATATTAATAGCAAAGTTTATTTTTGGTTTATATGATAAAACCACTAACTTAATACAGTGCAATGTAAAAAAAAAATTTACTCAAGGTGGAAAGGCAAGTTAATAAACTGTTTAATTATTTCAATAGTATTAAAAATATTTGGAAAATATTTTTCTTTATTTTCAAATTTGACAGTCGGCATTTCATGTAAATAAGTAATATTTTATATTTACATATCCATACGAGCAAACATCGAAACATATAATGCAAGATTTTAGAGTATATTTTTAAAATATACATAAATGTTTTTTTATCAGCGATTAAAAAAAGGCAATGCACTTTTTTCTAATTTGTGTTCTTTTGTCGCTAAATTAAAAATGGCATTTTCACAGGGCGCGCAAAATTTTTTAAAAAGGCACTTTTTCACAGGGCAACATATTTTTTGTAGAAAAGAAAACGCCATAAAGTAATTTAAATGAATGGTGACTACTTCACCTTTGTTGCAGATCTCTGCTAAGAATAAGCCCATGTGCAAATGGAATTGTGTGGTTGTGCAAATGTGACTGTATGTATATTTGGTGATACAATAAATATATATGCATGTATATTTTTTCGATATTCAGAAATATAGATGCGAGAGAATATTTGATATTTTGACATCTGCAAATGAACGTACTTCAAATATGACAATAACAATAGAATTAAGAAAAGATTTCTTATTTAACTTCTATTGACGCATTTAAATTAATCAACAGTTCATTTCAGTGATACTGCAAGATTGACACAAAAAGCTAATATTTTTCTGATATAATATATAATTTATAATATCTTTAACAGCAGGTACCACTTTCTTAATAGAATTCAATATAAAACTTTTATTTTATGACACTAATTCAATTTTCAGTAGTGGCACGGGTTAGTTTCGTTTCGAACATGTTGTCGAGCATATACGTTGGATCAACTGAGTCGTCTCTGTAAAGAAGCACAAATGTATTTTCGTGTATGTTGACTGATTTTTGAAAAGCTAATAGCAGATACCTCCAACGCGCCTATACCTCAACAATATTTTGAGAGCAGTGTTGTATTTATGAGAATCAATCCTGAATGCATTACTAGGACTCACGGCACGCCCTAATGAATAAAGGTAATCAAAAAAATCACAGTTGATTTCAGTAATGTTGAACAGATTAACTATACGATGTGCATTAGATCCATTCGCCAAAGGTGAACGCCAATTATATAGAAAATATTTACGTTATAGCACATTACGCAATACAACCATACTTCAGCCAATTAATTTTTACTTGCAAGGACACATTTACATTTTTAAAGTACTAAATAGGAATTTTTTATTACGAAAAACACACAACAGGCAGCACATACTTATTGCGTGCAAATGAATTGAAATTACCACTTCCGACTTGCATAAATAAAACTCTGCCATCAAAATAAATGCATATGATCTGAGAATTTGAATTAATGGTATTACGTTATAGCAAATTACGCGTTGTAACTACACTTCAGCCAATTAATTTTTACTTCGAAAGGCATTAAAAAAATTAAAACTATCAAAAATATTAAAGTTAAGTTTATAACGCGTAACCATTTACAACTCTGTCTTAATGTGGATGACTAAAATGCCAAAAGAATTAATGGAGAAGAATTACTAAATTTATAGAAAAAAACCGCATTGTGAGAAGATTTTGCTATAAAATAAAAAAATTACTCATTATTACAACTCCACCTTAAGGTAATAGTTTAAGTCAATCTCGCCATACCTATAACTTCCATCGGAATGTTCAGTAGCTCCAAGTGCTCACATGTTTGATGGTACTTAAGCAGAACATGCAAAAGAAAGTACAAAATATGCTCAACTTGAAGAATTATTAAGTATTTAGTAAATGCTTTAGTTTAGGCGTGGCTGGAGAAATACAATCTTATACGTACATCTTAAAATGAAAAATTATGAAAATATGTTTAAAGTCAATTTAGGCCAGACTATTCCTAAAAGTAAATTTATGTAATGCTGACTGTGCTGCTGAGTTGTAATAAGGGTTGTTTTATTAACTGCTATATCTCTCTCACACAGTCACTATCTCTCTCTATCTCGCACGCACCCACTCTCTCTGTCTCTCTCTACCTCACACGCTCTTTATATGTTTTAAATAGCAGATAAGCCGTTTTCAAATGAAGATTACGAAATTCTGCTAGCTACAACTAATATTCTTAAAGAAATTTGTGAAATCCATGAAATCCATGATCATTTCCAAAATCAAGCAGAGTTAATTCTAAAAAATTGTTTTTAAGGAGTTTTGATATAAAAAATCTATATAAACAAATCCACATTTAATTATGGTTGTGTATACGATTATAAATATTTCGTTTTATTTTAAATAAATTTGTTATCTCTAACACGACTTCAGGTTGCCAATGGTGTCGTGTTCAAGGAAATCTTGGCCCAATGAATACTTTATTTTTAAAATACTTCACGTACATCTATCATGGAAACTGGTCCCACTTAATACTTTACGTTGACGCAAACGTACGATTGGAGAGAACGCTCTTATGAAAGGGTGTATTTAGCGGAAAAAACTTATCTGTGCACACAATGACCTTTAATCAGCTGAATTCTAGAAAGTACTACACCAATAGAAACGGCAAATACAACACAGAGGAATTCATAAAAAAATTTTTTTGGAATGTAAATGGGAAGTTTACCCGAATCAAAGTTGTAAGAAAAGCTTAATAATCAATTTAAATTATAATCATAATATCATTTAATATTATTTTACACTGGCTGGCATTTTTCAGCAGAAATGCAAACAAAAGAAGAAAACTAAAATAATGTAAAAACAAAAAGATCTGTAAATGTTTAACGGCAATGCCAGTCAAGTATTTATTTTAAAGAAAATTAAATAACATTTCCATTTATCTATAATTAATACGTAATTTTAGCTTAAAAATATTTGGATTAAATCTTTTGGGTTAACAGCTGATTCCTAAACACATTTCGCTTTGTGCGAAGATGCATCAACAGGGAACCTTCCCCCAAATTTTATTACTCCAGCTGTAGATTTAAGCAACTAACAATTACAAATCAGCAATAAGCTGATTATTGGTTTTTAGGGTTTTTGAGTTAATAATGGGACAAATAATTCACCAAAAATCGGAGATAATAGCCAATGGTAATGTATTTTTTAATAAAAAATTAATATTTTAAATTTTTGGAGAAGTAGATTTAGGGAATTGGTTGTTTTTAAAATAACTAAAAATTTTGCTAAAGGATTTGGTTGCCTCGATTAGCAGCTCGTGATTGATGACATCCAGGTTAACGTTAACACAATCCGGTCATTCATTTACCCATTGTTGGATACAGAATCGTTTCATACACGTATGCGTTTCAGATAAATTATCTCACTCACAGTTCATTTAATTTCAATTCAAATTTCAAAAATAACCAGATTCACTGGCTATGTGTATACTCGTACGAGGATGTGTGTATGTGTGTGCATGTCTTTTCAATTAATCACATGCATACACAATAATTTTAACAAATTTATTTAAAATTCAAAAGATCGAATAAAATGTATATACGACGGAAATGCGTGACTTAAGTGAATAGTGCAGAATTAATAATCATCTCGCTTCTTATTTCGTGAAAAATGATTTTACAGACTCAGATATGTATGTATGTATGTTTGTAAATAAATATATTTCATTACTATTATTATTATTATTGTATTAAATTGTATGAAAAATTAAACTTTTAACATGATTTTTTAACCAATGAATGATGTTTGTTTAAAATATCTTCCAGCTCAATGAAGAAGTATGTATGTATATATTTGGTCCATGTAGGAGGATATGCTAAAGGGCTTTCTAATGGAGCCAGGTAAGTACTCAGAGTTTTATGATATTTTATTATGTTATATCTGCGTTAGTGTAAATCTGCACTTACTCTTGTTATATACCATAAGTGAAAACATGAGGAACCGATACTATTCTCCACCAGCTATTAAACATATACAGATAGGTGATACCTTCATTAGATGACGTAAAGCATTTAATCAATTATATTTTTGTGTTTATAGTTCTTTAAAAAATAGTCTTTAATTAATTTATTTGATACTTAAATTGCATTGAAATCTAAAAATTAATACTCAGTAGAATATTAAAATAATAGAAATCGCTGTTTTGGGATGCCGATTAGTTTCTATTCGCATTTCACTGTGTGCGTCTGCAAATCATTATGAATCCTTTACAAAAATACTTTCTCAGGACAACTGGAAATTTAAGCAACAATGAATTAAATATTATATAGATTTTTTATATCAAAACTCCTTAAAAACTATTTTTTAGAATTAACTCTGCTTGATTTTGGAAATGATCATGAATTAAATACATATAATCAGTAAGTTTTTCATAAAATCAGTATTGTAGCCAGAAACACAAGCCAGCATTTCAAATACACTCATTTTCTAATTCATTTGTTGGCTGTTTTTTTTTTCAACTCAAAAACAAATACAAAGGCGGAATAATTAGATTCTCAATATACATAAATATGTGTTATTAATAGTGTGCAAGAATTATAAATTGATAGACTTAAATAATAGAACCAATAAATAAAAATGTAATATTGTTAGAAGATTAATTTCTATAATGGCGAAATATTATCTACCATACTTTCGAAGGAGAAGAAGCGAAATAAGCTGGCAAATTTCCATATTTTGCATCTCTATGATATATGAAAGCACTTAGCACTACTTTTGTAGCAATGGAACAGAATACAGGACCTACCACCTAAGGCGTAAGAAGCTCAAGGTCACCTAGTGGACTTGTAGGGTTAAGACATGACAGAGAGAATGTGTGTGGTTTTTAAGGCTAGTTTTGATAACTTAATAATCGGAGCTCCCAGTCATTTTCTAGTCTTGCTCACAGTCTGTTTTAATAGGTGGGCTGTTCACATAAAGTCGTCTCTCCTTTACCTAGACAAATGCTGTGTTTGGCTTCTTCACCACGACAAAAATGCTACAATGTAAAAACAGTGCATTTTTTCAAAGTCTTTCCACCCTATAAATATGAAATTTTATATTTCATACATTAACACCAGTCACCATCCTACTCTGTCGTACGATTCATTTACATTAAAAAAATCATCTCATCATCACTGCTTTGTAAGTGCTGCGCTCTGATCGCATGCAAACTTTCATTTTATTCAAATTTTCGTACAGTTGCGCAAATCATGCCTGCACACTATCAAACTCTTCCAGCCGACATCCCACATTTGACAAACAGTGCGATTACAGTCTATACTTAATACTACTGGCCTTTAATGGCATTCCCTTATTGGCAATCCCATTATATGCGCAGGATGAATGTGGAAGAGTTTGTGTTAATTAAAATGAATATTTATGATATTTATGTGTGGTAGTTTTTATGAAGTTAATGTTGTTGTTGTTGTTGTTATTGTTATTGCAGTTTTCTCTTATTTTATTGTAATTATAATTATTTCATGGCTATTAAAACGATTTTATTAAAATTATTCTTAAATGAGAGAAACGCAACTTGAAATAAAGGGAAATGTATAAAAACATATACTTTTCATTTTGTGTAAATAACTGTATTTAAAAAGGAAGCTGAAATGAAAAGCTTTAAATATTTTTCGGTATAGTAAAATTCAATATTAATTAATGTAAACAAATGCAGGCTGCAAATACATTTGAACTGATAATATAGTTTTAATTCAAATTAAAAATTCTTATTAAAAATACTTATTAAATCACTTTTTAAAAATTTTGTTTAAAAACATTTTTGGGTAAAAAATCTGTTCCTGATTATTTTCTAGGATCTGGCAACACCTTTTAAAAATTGAAATATCATCATTGAATTTTAGTCCGAAAAGACAGATCCAGGGTGGATTTTATAGCTAACAAGCAAGATATATTATTAAGCCTTTTAGTTATTGTAGAAATATCGTGTTAGTGGAACTCTCAGTGATTGCCATCTTGTCGTAAAAGGCGACTAAATGGGGATACTGGAGGTTTACGTCACTGCCGTTATCCTAAATGTAAAAGCGCTGTTGCGGTTGTTGTTGTTAATATTAAAATGATTGTTGACAAAAATTAAAGGTGGGCCTTTCATCTTCGTCTTCTGCTTAGTGCATGGCTGTATAGCTGGTACTTGAGACGCACCCTATGATACTGTGGGTTACACTGATAGGTAGACATCACATGAAGAGTTAATCGTGGTCGCAGTAGGAGTGGAGGTAATGCAATAGTAAAAGTGCTGCTCGTAGCAACGTTGAGATTGATGGTAGCAAACATATAATGCAACCCGCACCCACTTTTTCAAAAGAAGACGGTGCGGAATGAAACGTATTTATGATTATAAAAATGGAATGAATATATGAATGGAATTAAAAAGGAAACTTTAAAATTTATTTCATTTTAATTGTTATTACAAATTTCAAAACATATATTTCTTTGATCAAATACAGCTTGGAAGCTAAAATCTATTATAAGGGAAGTCAAATGATGTTTTTTTCGACAATTTCATAATTTTGCAATAATAATAGTAGCGATAATATCTTAATCGCTTTTTTCTTTAATCTCCTTATCAAAATTATATATGAAGTTGCCTTCTGAATAGAAATATGAATAATGAATTTGTCGCATAAAGTATGTTTTTAGCAGAAACCAATCAATTGAAACTTTTTCGTTCACTAAATACTTGTGATATATCAGTGTACTCGTACAAGAGCATTTAGTTACCTCCCCCCTTTCATTAGCAATTTTAATGCCAGGATTATGAGTACTAAATAGCGATAATAGAATATGTATTCCATACTATTCAACAATGCGCAACAAATCATCAACGTGCTTAGTGAAAATCCTTCCTTTGAATAACAATATTTTTAATACAAGCTGGTGCTACGATTACAATATATGTTTGTTTATGATAAACTTTAGCAACGACGCATTGCTGTAGAGTGTTTTGTTAGCAGACTTCCAGCGGTATAAATTTAACGTCAGCCGTTACGGTAACTTGTGTTTGTGTACTTTTGACATTAAAAACTACGTATTATTTAATTTTTAGGCATGAGAATAAATACGAAATTTATTTCTAAGTACTGACTTATTTGGTCATAATAAAGCTTTGCATTACTTAATTCCGTAATTAGAAAAAGGTTAGAAAAATCTAGCATTAAAACAACAAAAAGTTCTTCAAAGCATTGTAAAAATATTTTCGTTAATCCTTGTGTTGGTGCATATACTCCTTTTTTGTACTATTTTCACTTTATAGTTTTCGGCTTCATTGTAAATTTCAAAAGAAATTGAGGATTCTTTTATCTTAATGTTATTTTAAATATTGCCAGTATTAACAAAGACTTCTTCCTTGTGGCTGGTTTTAGTTCTGCTTGTGTGCTCGTATTGTTTTAGGGATTAAGGAAAAAGATGAGATTTTTTTTGTTTTTTTTATTCAAAGTCCTTTACGTGTTCAATGAGTAATAGAAACTATTCACTGGTTTTAGATATCATTTCCCTTTTAATTGCCAAATATTTTTCCATTTTGAGTTTGCAAAAGGAAAGGCAAGATTTTCATATTATCCTTGAAATGTATATATAAATTTAAAATAAAAAATAATATTTCCTATAATTTAATCGGAGATGCATTATTAAAACTCTTTGTCCGGCAAAAAGTGTAATTTTGTCGAAAAATTCCAAAAAAAAAAAATGGTGTAAATGGTGTAAATATCCCTACAAAATTTTTAAAGTTATGCCAAGGTCATTTAATTAAAAGAGTTTTGAAACTTAACGAGACTTGTCTTAAATAAAAATATCGCTCGAGAGTAGTAAAGAAATCTCCTAATTTTAAATTGTATACAAAATTAACAAAAGTTTATTGAAGTCAGTGAAACCCCAACAATTCAAGTCTCCTTAAGAAACTTATAATTTTAAACGAAATATTTTCTTAGATCTCAGGAAAAGTTTCTTCACTCTAAGGAAATCTTTCCTAAAAATAAGAAATTCTCATACAGACAACAAAAAAAATTTATTTCTGTTAAAACATTTAACAGTGGGAAATGGTGTACACCCGATTAAAATTCATATTTATTGATTTTTAGACAAAATTTTCCCAAAAAATTTTTGGTTCTCAAGTTGAAGATGAATATAAAAAATATAATAAAAAATAAAAATATACCAAAAAAAAAATTTGTAACTTACAGTGTCGGATAAAAAAAGCAACTACTTTAAAGAGTATTTAGTAATTTTTGATTACTAACAAAAAGAAATCTTTCTATTTTGATTTACTTTATTAACTATTAACTATAAATGGATAATTTAAACTTTTTGATTTTATTCGTTGATGCCAGCAATACGTGTAGCCAGTGAGACGCAAGATATCAAAAAGCTTATAAAAAAGGCAGCAGTTTTTTAGTGAAGCCAAGCGACTGCATAATTGGTACAAACAAAAATGAATTCATTAAAAAGTAATTAGTAACCGTTTGACTACTTTAAAATATAGGCTGCCACAGGTATTTAAAGAAATTATTTTATAAGTACTTCAATTGAATTTCAAGGCAAAGTTTTGCTGATACTCAGTAAAAATATTTACTTAAATTTATTTTATAATTTTACAAACTATAAGAAAATTATTTTATGAATTCTACGAAAGCTCGTCTCTCCAGCGATTTTATAGAAAATTTTTTCATTTGTATTTTGTTTTAATTTTTCATTCAGTGCATTTTTATACAATGAATAGCTTTTGCGAAGACTTCAATTACGTATTATTTCAAAAAACCTTGACAAAACACGTATTTAGAAATAGTATTAAAACACGTAAGCCGCAGTTCAAGAAGAGCCAAAACGCTCAAGAATAATAAAACAAAAATTATTATAATTTCATTAAATTATATATATTTTTTCTTTGCTTTGTTTGTTTAATTGCTGTTAGCAAATGAATTTTTATATTCTATACAATTTTTTTCTACGCATTAGTTTGCTCCTTAACTCCTCTCTACAGGATCGCTTTATTGTCATTACCAGTGATTTAATGCTGTGATGTGCGTTTTCTTTTATAGAATGTTGGAAAATGTTAATTAGAATGTATGATAATTATCACTTAATAATTACAAGTTTAGGCTTAAGTGGGTATTAGTTAATATATTGTAGGCAGTCACAAGTTTTTAATATAAAAAAAAAAAACTATAAAAATAATAAAATTATTGCAAAATTATTGTGGTTACAATGAAGTGTAGGAAAGCACGAGTTAGCTTTTCCCATAATATTACATCTGACAGTTTGAAATATTAATTCACTGGATACGTGATGAGAATTTCTTTATTGTTTCGCTGAGAGGAGAATATCTTTTACCTGACTGCGTTGACATTCATTCCATCATCTTCAATAAGGATAATAGTTATGTCTGCTTAGCACCGCGAGGAAAACCCAATGTATGACTTAAAATACTCGTAAAAGTAAATTCTAGAAATTAATTGATAGCAATGGATCTCATGGCATTTCATTTGGAGATCCTGTAAACTATTTCATGATTTCCAAAGGATTGTTGGCACAGCTTGAATTTAATCCAAAGCCACTAGTAATTAATTGGCTTATCATGATTTCTTTTGTAATTATAAAGAATGTTAATAGAACAATAGAGATTTGAAAGTAATTGTTATTTCAATCCAATATTGAGTACACAATAAATAAATAATTTTATTAATATAATTTTGCTTTTCCTTCTATCTCACATTTGAAAATTCTGTACACCTCCGTTGAACTTCTTCAGGAAATGTAATTTACAATAAATTATTTTTTTGATTTTTATTGGCAAACACATTCCGGCAATAAATTTTTATCTATTTTATACTTTTTGATAGTAAAAGACGTTGTGAATGGAGGGTTATTCTCAACTGGAATGCAAAATTTTGGTATTCTTTAATGCTCTTTCGTATCAGGCATTTCTGTAGCCCTTTTGCCTTGTAGCAGTACACTCTGCAAAGTGAAATTATGTGTTAAAATCATTCGCTAAATGAAAATACTTCTCGTTTGTAAATTAGAAAACTCATAGAGAGGCCGAAACTGATATATGCATGTACTCAGAAAAATGTTTCAGCTAATATCTGAATCGATTTGAAATTTTTATAGTACCGGGTGCAGTCAATAAGTGCCATAACAAGCTTGCGAAAATAAAAATGTTGAAAAAAGAAATATTTATGTAATGTTTCTAACTGATTCAAGATCGTCCTGAATTTTGCTTTCATACCTCATCTTTACCAATATAGTTTATAAAACGCTTTCAAAAAATACCTTTAAAGAGTTTAATAAGGAAGAAGAAACTACTCTGTCTTCTCTACCACTTAATGGTGATATGAATTCCACGAGTAGGGACTGCTCCCTCAGTATTGTCCTTAAAGAAAAACAAAGTATACAATCCCTTTATTTAGATACTGCACATGTGTGAGGAATTAACATGGTATGCACGTTTGTTCCGATTAAATGCTGAAGATGCGAGGAATAAGTGAAGAATTTCCTGGATAGGAGGGGGTCCCTTACGTACAAAATATATCAGTTCTCTTGGCAATAATTTTAGAAAAGGATTTTTGCCACACTGATAGGAAGTTTGTAACGTCTTGTTAAAAAGCAATTTTTACTATCTGCGGACCAAACAAAGTTTTAAAGCGAATTGGAAAGACTTTCGTATTACAATTAATCGTTATCTGTCTTTGCTTAAAATTAAAATTCTAAAAAATTTCGGCATTTATATTTATTTTCGTTTTATCTACAACCAATTTGTTAGTTTCAAAATACACTAATGCGTATGATGGACGCAATTCTTTATTCAGCCAATATAACTTATACGCTGCCGTGCGCATGTGTTGCTCGTATTAGCCGTATTTAAAGATCGCTTAGAAAATACATTTCACTGGTACGTATGATGCACGTAATTCTTTTTTCAGCCAATATCACGTATACGGTGTCGTGCACATGCATTGTTCCTGTTGGCCGAACTCCAAGCATCGCTTAGGAGATACATTTCCCCGATGCGTATGAAGAACGTAAATCTTTATTCAGCCAATATAACTTATACGCTTCCGTCCACAAGTGTTATATGTATTCAAAGATCTATCTGGCTGCAGCTTTCCCAGAAACTCGTGAAAGGTGGCCTATAATGGATAAATTTATCAAAAAACTTGCTTTCTACAAACTTTGGTGATATAGTTTTTTAGTCTCTGAAGCATTGGCAGATATACATCAACATTATCCATTATCGTTAACTTTTCTTTTGTATGGGCTTGACAAATTATTCTACTACGTCTATAACGTACTAAAATGTCTCTTCACTTTGAATTCGTTATAGCCATGTTCGACTGTACTTTTCTCTCAAGTTTGCACATTACATTGCAGCTTCTAGACTCTATTTTATATTTCGAGCTAGATGTCTGCGCACGTACTACACATTTCCTTTCGCCAGTTTTTTGGAACGGTACAGGATCATTGAAGTCAAATACTGCCTAGTGTATTGATCTCTTAATTATTCAATTAATACTGAGGCTCTATTCTGGCTTTATTCGGAGTACTCAAAGTTTACAACTAAGAGAGCACGCACCGAAGTTTTAGTTTTTCGGAGAGCTACGGGATGGTCGAAGTCGAATACCGGCTAGTGTGATGATCTCTTAATTATTCAATTAATACTGAAGCTCTATTCTGACTTTATTCGGGATACTCAAAGTTTACAACTAAGAGAGTACGCACAGAAATTTTAGTTTTGGAACGATAATGGAGGCGCTTGCCCGAATATCACTAATTGTAGACAACGAAAATTTTAACATGTTATTAATGTGATAAATTATGCTACATTGCTATACAATTACGATTTGTAAATTGACCACAAATACACACACTTTTACATAAAGTTCAACACACAAGCAGTAGGAAAAACATGACTATCAATCTTGTTTGCACCCTTCATATTCCAGTTAATAATAATAATCTTTTTCAATTTTATAGCAAATAATGATTTGTATTAAAGTTTTTATTTTCTGTGCGTACTCCATGCTGTGTTTGAAGGACAAATAGATTTATTCAATAGCTTAAAGCTTTATTTTGAATAATGTTTATAATTTAAAATGACACTACTCGCGTATGCATAGAAGCATATGAAAATCGTTTAAAGTAAAATCATTGAACTAAATAATGGTGATAGTTTGGTGAAGGATGTATAGAATACGGCGTTGCGGACCACTGCACTCTCATTTATAAAAGTATCAAATTAATTTAGATAAACATGCCCACCGAGTGTCCATGTTGTCATTATTATTTATGGGCTCGTTATTATTATTTTTGTTCGCTTGTTGTTGGCCAATGCCCAGTTATTTCATTTATAATTTTATTCATTATTATGTTGTTATTGAATTTAAATTATACATTGTGTTAATGCATGTATTTTACAAATAGTGCTGACAATTTTCTTCTTCGCTTTTCCATTTAACTCTAATTAGTAAGCATGGCCATAACAGATTTAAAAAACTTAAATTCGTTTGCAACAAATTGCTTAAAGGCTGACCGAATGAATATGCCTGCACCAATGAATGCATGACCGACTAGCGGACAGTCGTCTAGTTGTATAAATGTCTGCATAAATGTTTGCACTGTATAATGCAAATTAGTCGCATTTTATTAAAAAAGAAAAATCTTCTCATAAAACTTTATAACACGAGTGATAAGATACTCTTGAATAGTGAAAGAATAATGACTGTTAGAGATTATAAAAAAACATATCAGCGACCGTAATGAAATGTCCTTTAAACCAACTACTGAAGAAATTAAAAAAGAGTAAAAGTTGGAAAAAAACTTAAAAATGGGCACTCAAATGGTTTTTATTTTCACTGAATTAAGATGAGTTACAATTAAGTATCACATCTTTCTTGCAATACTTAAAGCAAAGAAAAGCTGCCACCGCCAAAGACACTTACAACTGGTGTATCCTTAACATGAAAAACATTGGAAAAATTAAAAAAAAATCAATAAAATGAACATTACATACATTATAAATTATTTTGCGTATGAAGCTTAAAGCTCCTTACGCAAAAAAAATTAGAAAAAGTGTTTTAACCGCCCTATCAATGTGCTCCGTGTGTCTAGGGCTTTACGGACAGTCTTCTCTACCGGTTTCGAATCTATCTGAGATACTCGTAAACAAAAAAAAAGTAAACCTTAAGAAATTTTCTAAAATATTTTAATAAATCCTGGAATGCTTAAGCCAAGAAGGGGCTGACACTGATCGGCCACTTAACCGTTACCAGCAAATAATTGGCATCAAAGTAAAACAAAAATGTATTAACAGCGCCTGGTTCGATGCCATATGCCTGCAAAAAAAAAAAAAAATCTCTACCCCTGCGTACTTCTACTCGTCTCACCACAATGCTACATCATCAGCAACAAAGTAAATAATCAATCAATAAAATCTCTCTATAAAAATTGCCAAATTATATTTTTCTAGGGAAACAGAACAAAATTTATACCAAAATTCACCTTCAATAAATTTTTCGTTTAACTTTCGAACAAATTAAATTAATTGTTCAGAAGTAAAAGGTTTTAATTATTTCAGAATATAAAAAAATATATATAAAATGTCAAACACAACATTTTCATTTTTCTTATTAATTAAGTTCACCTTTTTAACTTCAAAGTAATTCAAATCAAATATTTATTAATTTTTATATTTAAATTGGCGTATACCTTTAATGAAAATATATAATTTACAAACATATAAACCTTAAGTGAATAACAATCCCCCTCTTTTGCTACATTAAAACGATATTACTTTTTTCATAAAATTTTTATTTATTTTTTTTTTTTGAAACACCACAATAATAAAGTAAATAAAATATCCACCACAAAATACCAACTCGTTATTTGCATATTAATTAAATATTTTTTCAAGTTCTCCTTGACTTTTCGTTTAATCGATTTCATGTAGACCAATATTTAATTTTCAAGTGCTCTAAATTCCATTCAAGTATGCAAAGCAAATAAATGCTTCAATTTTTTAAACGATTTCTTTCCTCTTTTTTTCTTTTCCTCCCTGCATATTTTATGCGTAATTATGCATTTTAATTTAATTACCGCAAAACCTTCTTGTTTTTTTTTTTTTTTTTTTTGGAATATTTTTGTGCACAAGTAGTAACTTAATAGTGGGTTGCGCTTTATATTAAACCGAAATTTTATTGGCAGTGCGAACAAGGGTTGTCTAAAATAAAGCAATACTTGTATATTTAAGGCCGAGCAAATATAAAAAAATGTATGCAGATGATGAAAGCACTCAAAATTAGAAAAAAGGGAAGGGGAAATTTATCTGGAGTGTACACTCACCAAAGCTATTATATTGCAGGTAATTTCACAAAACATAGAAATTAAATCCAAGTGAAATCTTTTCTAAATTGTAATGAAATAAATACTTACGATAATATATTTCGCATTGGAAAATATTTGTTTGCAATTTTTTAAACGTGTAAATAGTGATCCCTTGTTTAATATTTAAATAGGAAATTAGTCGACTACCACTTAAATTTATGTTGATAATAATTAAATGCTGTGTCATTTCTTCCGCCGTCATGATCGGTCATGCTAAAAGTTAATGATCATTCAAATCAAAAACAGCTGTTTCGTAAACAACAACATTAATTGGAAATAGTGTGGAGCGAAATTTATAGCACCAGACAAAATCACCTGCCGTACACAAAGAGTTCTATTGTCTCACTAAAACGACTGTAGACTAGAGAAATCAGAGAGAGCACATTTCAAATTATATTATTCAAGAAACTCTTTATCAATTGAAAATAAAACTTTCCAAACAAGCTGAATACTCAAAGTATTTTTTACAAAAGCAAAAAAAAAGAAAAGGAATCATTAAATACTAATACGCATACTAATTACAGAGCTACGCCATATTGTTTATTAATTTTGTTGGTGTTGTAGTAATTCCATATCCTCCAAAACTACAATGTTAGTTAGTGTGTGTTTGGCTTTCGTAATTGTAGAGTTTGTAATTATTCTATTTGGCATTGCCAGATGTAAATAATTTGCATAGTTTTCCTGTTGATCATGCGAAAATTTAAATTAACCGTCTAATAGCTGATCTTTCTGCATACAATATTAAAGGATCCGAATTGTTCTGCTCATGACTTGTAGAAATGCTTGCGGTACGGTATGCAAACCGTGTTATCATACGAGTGCAAACATTGAGTTATCGGTGAAAAGCATGTAGTGGCGTTAATTAGCCCCACACTGGCGCAAACCTAACATATGTATTTTCGTGAAAAAATAAAATAAAAAATTAAGTAAATAAAGATCACTAATTTTTAATCTCTATTTGCGCGATAAGCCTATACTATGCTTCGCTGAAGGCGATGGGTGCTTAATCGGCGTGTAGCGGCGTTAAGTATCCAGACAGCGGCTCATCCACAACATTTTTTTCTATTATAAATAACTAAAAACACTGATTTTGATTTTCAACATAGACCGGACCCATCTAGTAATAAATAAATATTATATATATAATTTATAAATAATAATAATTTATAAAACAGTGATGACAAAGACATAGTTTTATCGGCAGCTTTTTTTAAGATACATTAATACAGAATTATTATATATCAAGTCTTTCAACTGGAAACTAAGCTGGAATACATGTATTCGTATTAGCTTGCTCTCAATAAGTTTGCCTGCGTCCACGAAAACTACTTAAGTTGGAGGACTTTTATTGCTAAAATACGCGCAGTTTTTTTTTATCGTTACATATTTGATAACACTGTGGCAAGTGGTCGGCATTTGCTAGTTTCTTTGTATCACGTGTATAATTTTAATTGTTAAATAAAAAAAAAAAAATTTGTAATTTGTAATTTACTGTAATTTCTTTAATTCCTTTAAATATCATAGAAATATATGGAAAAAAGGAATGTGTTGCCCCTTAATATAGAAACTCATCCATATTATTTTATAATTTACTTGCTAACAAGTTTATACAAAGAAAACTTACTATTGGTTTTGGATTTAGTACTCGGCCCTAGTAATTGTGCATGAGCTTGTGTATTTGTTGTCTTTAATGTAGTGCATACGAGTACACTTACTTTATTTAAATAACGAAATTAATACTCATAACATGATAGCCGTAGGTCGAACGTCCTGAATTTTGTAAAAAGTAGCTACCAAGATGTAAATAATTTCTCTTTTTGAATAAAAATTTTCAATAACATATAAAACAATGGAAGACACTTATTTGCCCCAATACTTTTCTTTGTGTAAAAACATTATCAAGTAAATATCGTTATTGGGGCAAATAATTCCATTCCATTGTTGTATAACATATTGGAAAATTTTTATGCAAGAACACAGATTAATTATATCTCGGAAGATACTTTGCACAAAATTCTCGGCATTCGACCTACGGCTACCATGTTATGAGTATTAATTTCGTTATTTGAATAAAGTAAGTGCAGTCGTATGCTTGATTTTGTAGGAAAATACTCCATTAAAGAGAACAAATACACATACTCATGCATGCATACATACAAAACATTTGTTAAAGCCAAGTACCACAATACAAACCTACATACATACATGCGAGTATACCATCTTTAAAATTTTATGGTAGAGTGTTAAAGTAGACTTTCTACCAATTTTGAGGAAGCAATAAGACTGTTCGATTCCCATACAAACACAGAGCCCATATCTGAAAATTAGAAACACATACAATCACAGACCCTATATCTAGAAATTGGTTTGTGTTTCCAATACTGATCTGTTACGTTTTACCATGTTTGCTTACAACAAAATATGAGGCAGATATTTTCTTTTTACTACATACAATTAAATTTTTTTTTTACAATACTATGATATTCTTAACAGTCCGCGGTTCAATAGGTCAAGTCCTTAAAAACGCCCACTTTGCGGCTACCTTTACAACAAATTGTTTCTCTCAACAAATTTTTTTATTTTACGCAGAAGTAGTCTGATCTGTTGTAAATTTATTATTTATCTATTTTGGCGGCTATTTTAAAGAGACATTTAAACACATGGTAGACTCCCACAATATATCATATCCAAAAATATAAGGAGGATTGTTGTGTGAGTAATTTGGCAGTGAGTATTCCATTTTTTGTATGAATTTTGACCTAGTAGCAATATATTAGCTCTTACATTATCTTTACCATAATGTACATTGAGACCTCTGGATGTGAAATCGAGAAAGATCAGTGAAATTGCCCGTGCTGCCAATCGTTTTTCATCTAAAGCAGAGTTGCCAAACATGTTAAAAAAAAGTGGGTGTATTCTAATGGGATTTTCAGAAAGCATTGTTCAAAAAAATGCTTCAATATAGTATGCTTTAAAATTTCCCAAAATTCACATATGTCCATTCATATATATCACACATGTGAATGCCCCTAAGCATATGTTTGAATATAATTCACGATATTGATTCATTTTTTTGCTTTCCTTCAATACAAATGCAATTTTTTTTTAATAAGAAAATAAGAAAAATAGTTTGAAATAAATAATGTCAGCAATTGCCAAGTAATAAGATTTATAATATTTTGTGCTCAATATTTTTGTTTTCTATTTTCAAACTGAAACTGAAAGCAACATAAGGAAGCGAACTTGATTATTAAAAGGCCACAATAGAAGGATGTAAAAACTGGAAATGTTAAGTAGTTAGAAAGTACGCAATAACATGTTAACAATCTACGTGCATGCATAATTATGTTTTTTAAATACCTTCTTTATAAGATATGCAAATTTCATTTCCACTCATTTAATTTTTTGAAAGTGGCTTTGCTTCGTAATCGGTTTTCTCTTAATTTTTTATGTACATAAATAATTAAAATTGTAAAGGCAGAATATATTTCAGATTTTGAAATAGAATAAGGAAAACCCAGTCTTGAAAAGGATCCCACGTAAGGGGCAGTGGTTGTAAATCGCAGTGTGCTGGTAACACTGGCAGAGATTTGTAATTTAAATAAAGATCTGGCTACATTTGGATCTCATGTTTGTTTACAATTTACATAAAACACCTGTAGACTATAATGGTTCGATTGAAATGCTGAGTGCAAGTGTAATTCTGTTAAAAAAATTTATTTTTATATTTTTCATTTAAAGTTAAATAATAATGAAATAAGGAAAGAAAGACGAAAAAGGTAAAATTAAATAAATGAATACTAGCAACATTGGTAAGCTATTAATTTAACAAAAAATACTGCTTCTTAATTAACAAAGATTGCATACATGAGAACATAAACAATAAACATTTTGTTATAGTTAAGTTTTGCATTTTTATAAAACACAATCATTGCAATTATCAAATGCTGTATTTAAAATATATTTTTGGAAGTTATGAACCTTTTTATGAAAATTTCTGCATTGGGGGACAAGACTTTCTAAGTATACTTCTATAAAATTACGTGTGCACCTTTTTTATTGGTGCAAGAGTGTTTCTTTGGACTACATGAACATTTATTTCACCGTTAGAAGCTCGTACATGATAAATTGTTTTATTAAAGATTGGTTGGATTTTGGTTGAATTCAAGGGCATCCAATGCATTCCGCATGGTTATTGTTTGGTGTGAATCGGTCACACTATAAGTATAAAGTTGGGCGGCCGATATGTGTCAACTGCGAGCGATATATATGATTTACTTACTGCTATCTACTTGTGGCTTAAACTGTGTAATGTGGACACCAAATGCATGTGGTTTGCCAAAGGACCCCAATGAATAGATCAATGTTTTGTTAGGGATTGATATAGACACGAGTGGAGTGAACCAAAGGTGCCGAGTAATTGTGTATGATGATGCACCAACCTTCTTTTGCTAGAGTAATTATCTTGCCTGCTTGCACGCATTATTCCCTAATGCTATAAAATTTTAAATATTAAATTTTAAATAAGAACATTTCCGTGCGGTAATTGCTTCCACTAACAGACAGTAATAGAATGAAGAGATGTTAAAATTAAGTGTTTGTTTAAAACTTGTATGTAGTTTTGTAGTATCGTTATTTTATTTATTTCACTGGCCCAACAATGTACAACAGTTAATGTGCGGACTCTTAGTGTATGCAGTACTAGGACACCTCCGTCAAGCTTAAAAATTTTAAAGTAAACAAATTGATTGTAAAGCCGGCCTATAATAGTAGACAGCGGTTTTTGAAGGTGTGTATTCGTGTAGCCCTTTGCGAAGAATGAGTTTAATGATTAATGGACTAAGTAATAAAGATGCATGATGTAGGCTGGACTTTATTCTAACTAAGCGATGTGTAAATTCTGACCTGATCTATTATTAAACTAAAGTAAATACAATAAAATTTTATTAAAATATAAAAACTTTGCCATAAATAAAGTTTTGTAAAATATTTACAAACCATTCCAAAAAGAGTAGAAACTATAAACGGAAGCGTCTAAAACATTTTAAATTCTCAACAACATTCGTACTAGCAGATGGCTGAAGATGGGCTTAGAACATAATTTTGTAACAATATTTTGACCACACATCACCCAATAGGTCATTCCGCCATATACTGTTACTGCTGCTAGGACTTTATTGTTTTATGTATTTATTTTTCATATTTTTATATTTGTTTTTGTTTCAATATTTTGTGGATATTCACACTTGACAAATATTTATTTCAATTTCTATTATTTTCATAGAATAAATTCTCTTTTCCCAAATTCGAAATTTTTGAGTTTCGTTATGACATGACACTTAAAACGCCAAGAACAGTAAAAGTAGATCTTTTTCTCGATTATTATATATTTAAATCAGTGGAAGTGCTGTCGTTATTTTCATAATAGGCTAAAAGTTAATATGAGAATATCTTGTGTGAATATAACTCCCCCGTTTTTTCTATACTTTTTCCCCTTTGCAGAGTTGATAATACTTTTTCTTGAAATGATCCTGGTACTCATGGACAGTACACAAAACTTTTTAACAAACAACTTGTAGTCATATTGGATTCAAGGAACTCCCCAAATACTATATATATTACAAATATCTTTTTTACATTGAAATACGGAGAAAGGTATAAATCCTTTTGTACAATTTTCCGAGGGGGTAGCGTTTGAAAACGCATAAAAAATGGCTGTGCAGTAAAACTAAAGCAGCGAAATGAGGAAAAACAAGTAAAAGTGCTATATTCGACTGTGCCGAATCTTCTATACCCTTCTCCATGCATATATGTTCTCTCAAAAAATAAGCAACATAAAGAAGAACTTAAAAACGTACCCATATCGTCATAGTATTACTTCGTGAGGAGGTGTTCACCGATTACTACTTTCTAAGATTACCTTTCTTTCTCTTTCTGCTGCTCTCTGCAGCGCTAGGAATTCTTTGCGACGCCACCCACCAAATTCAAGATCTCCATTGATAACAGCTCCACGGAGGCTCTCATGGCTCCATATCGCAGGCAATCGAAACACAATAGCTATATATAGTTGGAGAAATTTTTGCAACACTGTGTGCATGCATGTACAAAAATGCTTAAGAAAACTATGATGGCAAAAAAACACTTCATATGCCAGAATACTATACAATCGTATTGCAAACACATAAAAGTATACACAAACAAAACCACCACCAAATGAATTTGCGTTTGCTACAACAAAAACAAAAAACAAAAACAAAAACAAAAATTTTCTATTCATATACATAAGCATCCCGCCACGGATCCCCAGTGGCTCCGTTGCTTTACAAATATACTCAAAAAAAAAAAAAATATAGCACATATGTCGTTCAGAAAGGGTAAAATTAAGAAAAAATAGTCGTTTATCTACCCAACTTTATAGTGAAATTTTAACAGCAAGTTTGGCTGCAAACGTAGACGTGCTTGTCAATACACATGCTCTTGGTTTGTTACTCAGCGTGGATTTTTTGCATTTTCTTCATATAAATATATGAAATTATTTTTTGGCTATATTTTTTTTATTTATCGGCCGATTTTGCTTTTTTTTATAAGTGGTACTTTTGAAAGAAATTAGAACAGATAGGTAAAAAAAATTTTGATTTTAGACAAAATTTAAGGTCAATTTTGAGCGCAACAAAATTACCGGAAGGAAATGAGGACAGACAGGCAGACAGACAGACAGACAGACAGACAGACAGACAGACAGACGGACAGACGAAATACTCCCCTTCTTATAACGATCCAGAATATATATACTTTATATGGTCGGAAATCAATATTTATTGAAATTGCATCCCCTATATCAAGCTTATTTATACCCTTCCATCCTTTTTGGAGAAGGGTATAATTAAAGATTGAAATATATGAAAGCGATTTAAAAAAAAATTACCATTTTAGACAAATTTTACCAATTTTGTTTTTTGGTTTTCTCTTAAGCGGGCAGTTCCATTAACCGGCAACATTTTAATAGTACTTTCGGTGTGCACTCCATTGGACTTTCCCTGCATTAAAATCAAGATATCAAAACCATTTCAAAAAAAGCATTATATACAGTGCTTGCACTTTATAAATTATTTTGCGTATGAAGCTTAAAGCTCCTTATGCAAAAAACAAGAAAAAGCGTTTTCAACGCCCCTAACAATATTTGTGGTCTCCACTTTGTATCTTGAGGCCTTATATAATTAATCTTGGCCGTGCATATTGGTGTCTATGCATGTGAATGGGTAAATGTGTGAGTGTATTTGTGTTTATTTTTGGCATATTAGCTGCATTAATAATTTCCCTATAAATGTATGTATAAATTGTCTTAAATTTGTTGTGAGGTGAGACTACATTATATATTGCATTGTGTATACTAGAAGTTTTTGTGTAAAGGCTGTTGCAATTGTTATGATTGTTATTGTTGTTTGTTTACGAGCTTAGCGCTTGTTAATTAGGTGTACGAGTATATTGATGTATAAATATTTCCTGCAAAATATTTGCTGACCAGCATTCAAACATTTCAACAAGAACAACAAGAATGATAATAATATTAGTATTAGTGGTCAGTTTAATGTACTCGAACATTAAAGTCGTTAAAATTTCATAACTTTGCTTTGTGCTATTAAAGTTAATTTATAAAAGTGTGAAACAAAAAATTGCAAACATTTGGAAAGGAATTTTATTATTAAAAAAATTTAGGGTTGCAAGCAAATATGAAATATGATACTCAAAGCTAAATAGGTACTCAAGCCTAGTCATACAACCCTGATCTGAATTCTTCAAATTAGAATTAGATTGATCAATTATCTAAGCTATTGACTCTAAGATCGTGTTTTCATACAGTTGAAGTATGAGACGCTTCTAATGCGATTTCGGTTCACACGGCGCGAATTCGCCGCTATTGTTATGCTCGTATCTTCAGCTAGATATATACTATATCACGAGGAGCGTGCTAGTAGCATGCTGCCTTTGGAGTTTGCCTTGTGATTAGAGCGACTGCTCCCCTCCTTTGAACCGAACATACATAACCTAAACCCAAATATGCAAAAGAAATTTCTTTTCTGTTTGTATGGAAAAGAGCATACAATCAGTTGGAAAACTGGCGCTAAAGAATGAGTTATAATGGCAGACCCGTCATAAAGACATTTTATAAGATTTGCAATAATAAATTCTATACATTTCGAATTTAAAATTTAAGAAACAAGAATAAAGTGTGTGTTCAATTAAAAGATTGCTGGGTAGGATGATGGTGGAAAAGTTATTCTCTTGCCAGATAATTATCAGATACCCCTCAATACTGAGAGTATTTTAATGTAATAAGAAACGTTTAAAATAAATGTTAAATAGAAAAAATTTACTGAATGAAAAAATGTGGAAATATATAAAAATGCTTTAAAAATGCAGCATGAGCATGGCGGAAAACCTTTCCAATAGTAAGATAATTGGTATGCATGCCTCCCAAATTGAAAAAGAAAACTATTCCCTTTAGAAACAATTGATATTACAATATACGAGTATTTATTCGCATTTTACATTTTAATTCTCTTTTATAATAATAAATGCTATAAAGCCTGTTAAATAGCAAAATCAAAGCCATTTGAAATTTATGTTAAACAATCGTGCTACTCCAATACCTTCATTAGTAATGGATACAACTGTTAAGCTACATATAATTTTAGTTCACGTTAAATAATGTATGCAAATAAGACAATGTTTTTTAAATAAACAACTGCATAATTTATGTCGCAAAATAAAATGTAAATTCCAACAGTTGAGGTCATACGTAAAATAAGCAAATGAGCAAAAAATAAATAAAATTATAAAAATATTTACAATAAATCTGAAAATCATTTAACGAACGCAAGTATACATTTATAAATAATAAAAACACTTAAGCCATCACTATCTGATGCTGCTAAGTAAATTATATATGGGATTATAGATGTGCATATATATGCATTTAAATACAATCGAGTATACAAATATATCTCGCCTATTAATCACAGGATTTGAGAATCCTTTTCACTCTCAATGAAAACTTTCTTAGATAACTTTGGAAAAATTATTCTCCAAATGGTCCTCAATTCCGAGCTCAGTTTTTAAAGCTGGTAACACAATATGTTATCCAAACGCGCGATAATGCAAAACAATTTTATCTCTCGTTCAGCCGGGTAGAAATAAACGCTTCTCTGATTTATTATTTTAAGAAAATATTTATTAATATTTTGCAAATTGCACCGCTGGTTCAAAAACTATGTCACATAAATGATATGAAAATCATATAATGTGTTACATATGGAGCTACCTAAGCTCAGCTAGACGACGCTGGCCAGATATATTCAATTCTGCATGTATCTGTCTTAATTGACTCTAAGACGAAATCGGCTTAAGAATGTGCCATAAGAAGAAATCTAAAGCACACATAAAGCGATTTCGGTTCACAGCGGCCAAAATTTCAGCTTTTCTTTACTATAAAATATTATATCTTGATCTGGATATATATTTTGTTTTTTGGGGGAGGACGAAGTATCCTTTTGTTTTGCATTTCGAGCTTATACTGTCATACTTTTGGCATTTATATTAGATTTGACAAAACGCGCAATTGTGGATGATGATAAATGGGAAGGTTTGCGTGGTTATACAGTACCGGACATGACCGATCGATTTGCACAAATTTTTACTTGTTTGATAGTGTAGCATGAATATCATAAATTTATATTTCAATTGATATTTTAATAGTGTTTTTAAAAGACTGCAAATGTTGCAACATTATTTTTGAAAAATTTTATTCATTTACAACTCTACACTTTATATAGTTTTATATAGTTTTCTATGGAACGTGATTTTCAAAAAAGTACATGTTATCCATTTTAACTTGTTACCATGTTTGACGGTCTTGCCATCCAGAATGAATGATGCCGTCCAGGATGAATGATGCCTTAGTTAGTCGAATATGTCGTATGATGAATTTGTTATTTTAGAAAGGTGGTGAAGAAATAGGCAGAAGTGATATAGTGTGGTTGGTTTTGCAGAGACTTTCCAAGTACTCTACAATTTATTTTCAGATAATTATTCTAGCTAGAGCCAGCGTAATCGTTTTATATTGATCTACTCCCGTGTGATATTGACCACGTATGTCACTTTCAATATGTTTTCTTTTAGTTATTTAAATGTTAGTTGTTATAGCAGTTGGACTTCTTAATAAGTTTATCAACTGCAAATGGCTGGAGTGGTGGGGTCGATCCTAACATTGATAACCTAAGGAATTCTCATGCACATTTTACAATACTACTAATATTTTAATACTTTATGTATTAATTTCTTTTGGAATGTTTGAATGATGAAGCCATTCGCAAGCAATTTTACATCGACGATAATATACGTCTGAGCAAAACCTTGTTTCGCAGCCGAAGAAAAATCAATTATGAAAATTCTATTAAATAACAGGTTTAAAGCGCTTAGATGCTGTTGTTAGGAAGAGAGAGGGATGCAATTAAAAATTTTTTAAGTTTCTTTTAATTATGAACCTCAATACAGCATTTAATACACCACAGCATTTACGCCTAAAAGATAAGAAACTAAATATTTTTTGACAATTTTTCCAAACATTCCCACTGTGCAAGACTATTAAAACTAAAGTTAAAAAGTATTATTAAGGTAATACACACCAAAAAATAAAGCTTTTATTTTTCTGTTAAACAACTTGTTAATACATGTACTTAAATAGAGTTTAAACAAAACCTTTCAGACCACTTTTACAGTCGTGTGTAAAAGCAATTCTCAAAATTGAAATTAAAATCGACTTTAAAAATTTAGCAACTGTACATATGTAAAATAACTTTGTAATGAGGAATACTTTACAAAATGCTTTAACAACCTAAATATAATGCCTCAGGAAATGAATTTCAAAACTAATATGCGGTTTTCTCTTCCCAGTTGTTATTTATTTAAAAAAGAAATTATGAAAATTTTTGATATGTAGTACTTGTTCCCTAAAGTGCAAAAATTTTCTATATAAATAAAGTAACTGCAATTAAATTGGAAAAATAATTTATAATTACAATTTTAGTATAAAATTGCGTTTATTACATACTACACATCTACTCATACATACTGTACTGAACAACATGCATGCGTGTACTTTTTCAAATAAAATGGAAAAAAACATGGATAAAAATTGTTGCATAATTCAAAAATATCTTTTTTGTAAACTTTTTTCTTTTGGTCGAAAATTAAATAAACTCTACCTCTACCTTAAAGCTGCAAACTCACAAAAACCACACATGCACGGATTTACATACAAAGTGCATTTGCATTTGCATTTGCCGAGTTTGTGTGCATGCTTTTATTAAACTAATAAGCATTTGATAATTATGGTTTAAAATTAATATACAATTAAATTATTTGCATATAATAAATATTACATAAGTGCCTCCACACGAATGCAGCGCACAGCCACGCACAAACAATCACAACGCACGGGTACAGCCAGTTGCAAAATATTAGTAAAAGAGGATAATAGAATGGCAGGTTATTTAAATTGATTAAACAACAACAACCACTACAAAGGTACAGCGGGCGGTGTTGCCAGTCAACTATTATTATTTTTATTTTTATTTTTTTTTTTATTTTATTTATATATTATATTTTGATATTTTAAGCATTAAATAAAAAAGGGACTAAATGAACTATTATTATTGCCAACTAAGTAAGCAAAAATATTTTATCGAACAATAACACTCTCAAATAGAAGACGACCAAAGGAACGCTTTCATTAGGTATTCCTAAGGCTGTGAACTGAGTCAGCGCTGATGCCTCTCCAAAATTTCCAAAATCTTGATATATGGTTCAAATTAAAAGGAAGTTTCGAAGAAAAATATATAAAATTACTAACCTGATTTCTTTGAGTGCAAATGCATGCATTAATACTATAAATATTAATATTATTTGCATATCAACTTTCCTGGCATAATTGTGACTACATGCACAAGTTCATTTATTTCCACATATTTGTATTCATGCCCACGCGTATTCCTGCAGTTATTCGTACAGGCAATTTTATTAAATGAATTTCATTTTAAATTCTTATTTTTCAATAAATAGAGTTTAACAGTTAAAAATATTAGCAACAGCAATAAAAACAATTGTGTCATCAACTGTGGCTTCTGCAGCGACGAGCAAAAAACAATTTTAATTACAACAATTGTAACTGCCAATAATCGCATCTACATGTATTTATGTATGTATGTATGTGTGTGTGTGTATGTATGGAGATGTGGCACACACAAACACATCCATGCAAGCTTACAGCCATTCATGAATATGCATAAATGTTTTTACAGATAAACGAGCGTACGTACATACATACATACATAAGTTAGAAATTAGAAATGTACGAATTTTGGTTTGAATATTTAAATACGTGAAAATCCAGGCATTTATACAAATACCGAATAATTTAAATAATCAATTTTATGTAAATGGAATATACATATAAAAAAATTTTGCAAATTTTTAGTCAAACGGCTTATTTGCATAAGGGGAAGTTCTAATTTTGTCAATAATGACTTTGATAATGCAAAAGATTTTGTTAATTATTAACTTTTATTAGTTTGAATTCGAAATTTATTAAATGTGTATTTATTTTAAAGCTTCTATTTTATATTAAAGTGACATTAAGGCGTATTAATAATAAATGCCTACACATACATATATAAACATACATATGTGTATGTGTGTTCTTACGAGTATTTTAAATGTTCTTTTTTTCACTGAGCGTTTGTTTTCAGCAGCACATTTCACTAATTTCGGGAAATTTGTGGCGAAATTCAAATATATAATAAGCGACAAAAATTATATTATATACAGCAGACCTGTTTTTACATTTTTGTAACGTGTAAATATTTTTCAGAGAAATTATTTTATTTTCTCAAATGGGAAATATTTGACGGTGACATCATCTGCTTCCATTTTGTTTAAAACTATGGAAAGTTAAGAAGAGAACAGATTTTAGGGAGGACCAACTGCTTAAAGCATAAACACTTGTACTTGTAGTTTCTACTCGTATATTTTTAATTTTAAAAATTTTAAATATTCTTTTATAACAACAACATAAAAAAAGGACTCGTCTTCTTTATTCAAAGTGTATACGGAGAGAAAAGAGCGCATTTTGCGACTATTTGAAAAGGATAAGCCAGTGGAAAAGTGCATGAACCAGGCTTTGATGTGATTTTTAAGTCAATTTTAACTTTTGGGATTTTTGTACAACTTAAAACCTCAAAGCATAAAAATAATTATTTTATGTTCTATTAACCAATGTTGCCATATTATGGAATTATTTACTAAAGTGGAAGAAGTTCTTGAATATCAAACTTTTATATAAAATAAGAAATGTCCACAAGTTTTAACTGCAACCAGTATTGGCAGCAGTTGAATTATAACATCGAAAAGGGATTAATATTTTACAAAATTTACGATCTTAACATTGTTTTTATCAAAATCTCTTTTTATAGCAAAACCTGCATTCATTAATGGATTGTAAAGCTAAAACCCACTGTTTATTACAGCCTGTCAGTCTGAAAAGTCATATATACGTGCATTTGACTGAATGTCCTTACATTTGTTTTGTAATTTAAGTATTAATCTCTTTCTAAGAAAACTTAATCTGTTTAAAGGGCTGTGCATTATGTAAGACATACAAATAAAAAAAAAATAAATTAAAAAGGCCCCAAAATCAAATATCAAAATATTAAGTAAATTTGCTACAGATCTGCAACATCTTGCAATCTAAGGAAAAATGCTTAAATTGATGTTAATAAACAGACAACATCTGTGCACAGCTACACATCGCCAGTGATATTAATATTTTCCTTAATATATTTATGTGCGTGCTTCGCTTTTGGATTTATTAGAGTTTTTATAGCCATAAATTGACTGCATTATAAAACATTAAAGTAAGTAAATATATTGTAGGCTTGAAGTACAATATACGTTTTTAGTATTAACATCCTACTGAGCTTTATCGGCGTAGAGCGCCGCCACTGACATAAAATCTTTTATTATTTTTCTTTAGCTGGCAAATTTATGCATTAAGCTTTAAGTGGAATAAAAATGTGACTATGAAGGCTGATTACAAAATTACATTTTATTCTCTCATTTCAGAATCTTGCAAACAAAAAAATTTATTAGAATCCTTAATAATTAACAACATTGACTGGTTTTTACAAGATACAACTTAACCTACTTAATGAATGAAAAGGAAATATAATTATTGTTAATTATTAACTCTTAGCTGATTTGGCCTATTGGTTTTTATAACTAAAACTTCCTGACCTTCCGTAGTTAATAAATGCCCATATAAAAAATACATTGTAAGGAAATTTAATTATTTGAAAAGTTCAAACATTAATCGACTATCTTATGGCCACATTCACAAAAATCAACTGAGAATTACGAAAACACCATCACCTTAGGCCTCTCACGACCTTATCCTATTAAAAACGAAATCACACACTTCCCACGAGCCTTGCAGTCACCTACAGTACCTCATACATATACTTTGTAATTTTTCAACTGACATCTAAGTTAAATTACGCATATTCATAGCTGCCACAATCAATACGTGTCCGTTAGTTTGGTTTTATAGGTGTAGATCTTATAGAGTATTACTATACAATATATCCATCGGCACATGGCTGTCAGTTGAAGAAATATAAATTATATGTAAGACGTATTCTATGTGCCTACGCCTTTAGTACCATTCGGGCAAAGTGATTCATTTCGATCAGCCAACTTCTGGCAAGCATAAACAAAATTCTACCCACCTAATATAAAAAATAAGGGGGAGTACCTCTTCCTGCTAAGCTCGTCAATAAGTCAATCGTTACGCCTAAAAATCAGTTTTTAAACATTTTATTCCTCACATTCTGCCCTTATTTATAACATCAAACAAAGTATATGTAAGTACATATGTAAAAATGTGCACACTTGCAATGGTATGTATGGGTGTGTGTGTGTGTGGATGCGGATGTGTAACAGAAGTGCGTGTTGGAAAATTAAAAAAAAAAATTTGCTTTGTTAAATGCCAAAAATTTACTGAAGTATAGTCTAATTTGACTTTGTGCTTGCTCAAGTTTCATTCAATAACACATATGCTTCCCAGCAATCTTGTGATAGAAAATACATACATATTGAATAAGAATTTTTAAATTTTAGTTTTAGGAGAAAAACTTGTGTACATTTTGCTCTTAATAATGATCTCAATAAGTTGGAAATTGTTGCCTTTCACGTCTGTTTGCACTTTAAGGGTTTTGGGTGTTACTTTATGTTGCAACGTTTTAAACGGCTTTTTCTTTTTTATTTTTACAACCATCTTCCCAAATAATAAGATCTCAGAATGAAAGCAATATTTGAATTAAATAAAAATTTAATGGCTCAGTTACATAAATGAATCATAAAATACAGGATGTGATAATTTATTCATGAAGAAGAATATTCCTCAAGTAGCCTCCGTGGCCGTTCCTTTAGTGGTATTACTTTTTTCGTCTACAAAAAAGAAAGGCGTCTTTAGATCATAATTGAGTATTTGCAACATATTTTTTTTTTTTAACATTGAAACGCTATTTTGGTATACGACGTATGCAAATAAAGCTTTGAGGGCTTCTGTTGTTGGGCTTTTTCAAAGTCATTTTTTTTTTTTTTTGTAATATTGTATCCATTTATGTACTCATGTATGTATATGTTTAAAGAACAAATAAAACTAATATATCAAGAAAAAATTATTTTTCATTCAATTTGTTTATTGGAACGATAAACATATTCAAAAATGAAAACAAAAACAAATTTTCGGAATACCAATGGGTAATGCATTATCACCAACAAAATCTGGCATTGTACTTGATAGAATAAGGATTCACAAGGATGTCGATGATTTACTTACAATTATTAAGAGAGGTGACATAGAAATTATTTTAAAAACATTTAACAAGTATGCCAATAAAACACATTTTACCATTGAAAAAGAAAATAAAGGGGTTTTACAAAATCTAGATATTAACCTAGATTGGTAAAAAAAAAAAATCAAGGTCATCAGGAAGAATAGTAAATTTTAGTGGCAATGCATCCAAAACCACAAAAACCTAACAAAGTACTGTTATATGGATCCAAGCTATATATATTTTATAGGATCGCAAACAAATATAGTAGAAATTACCATCCTTATATCAAACAGGTATACACTAACTACTTAATGCCACTCTTGCAAAAGCAGGCATGCATCAAATCTCATATTAGCATGGTGTATTGATTACGTAGACGGCAATATATATAATAATTTACTTATTCAACCATTATCTACCTTTAAATCAGCTTAGATGAAATGCTTGTGCTTGTAAACCAATAATAAAGTCTTATTCTTTTGAAAATAAATAAAAAAAAGAAAAATTAAAATAATTTTTTAAAGAATAATGATAAAGTAGTTTAAAATTTACATTATAATTAATTAATATCCTTATTTATACTTATTGTTTTGTTGGTATTTTTGGAAAGCTTTTCCAGATTAATAAACAATTGAATTCCTGAAAGTACCAGCTGAACATAGTAGCGAAATAAAATATATTTTCATATTTTAATTTTCTTAGTTCTTTATGGGCATTAAAATATATACAATAGTAATTGTAGGATTATTAACTTATATAATTATGCAATTATATAATTTGTTTTTATAATTCATTTTGCTTCTAAATTATGTATTGTATAGTGCACGAAAACTCTTTCCAAATGTCCATTTTATTTCATTATCAGCATCGAATTTTTGTGGGACAGTGCAAGAGGCAATAGCAGCAGCTAACTTAATTAAAACCTTGAAAAAGAAAAACTGGCAATTCCGAATCACCTCTGAATGTCTGCAGACCATTAGAAGGACTTATGAAGTAAAACAGCTTAATGCAAAGAACTTTAATCCTTAATCCTTAATTAGGATTTATAACTCAAAAAAAGCTGAGTTAAAACCGAGAAAAAAATAAAATAATTCCCGGCGAACTATGGTTTCGGAGTTATAAGCCTCTAAAGTTTTAATTCAAAATTTCTACTATGTAAAAAAAAACATTTGCAGCGAGACCGCCGAAGTATTGCACAGCCGGCATTTGGTAGAAGCTGAAAATTATTTTTATGTATTGCGACTTCGCCCTGAATGTATCCATTGATTCTGTAAAACTTCCTCTGTTTTGAAATAATTAAACAATTTTATTTGAATTATTTTATTTTGATTTTTCATTTTAATTTCTCATATTCTAATATGCGTATACATAGCGATGTGGTATTCAAAATATAATTAACGAAATGTTTACAAATAAATTTTGATATAGTATTTTAGTAATGCAGACATATTTCTTTTACAAATCGAAATTTATACTAAGAATCTAATTAATTGAAAACAGTAAGCCAAAAAATAAGTCTTAAATTCTAAATCAAAAATTAACTTAAATATTTATGTACGTTTTTATTTATGTACAGTGACTCATTTGATATTAATCAAATGAATATTTTTACATTTTATTGAAAATAATTTTAAAAAACTTTAAAAACTTTAAAACAGAATACGTACGTTGATAACCAAATATGTTGCAAAAAAAAATTATTTGACGCACAAGTCTTCAATTTCGAGAACTGTTTTTAGTTGAAAATTTATTTCAAGGCAGTCCTTATATATGATTGTACGAAATAATTGTGTTTTTGGATGAAATACATCAGGAACTGAAGCCATGTTATTTCTCATACTATTACATTGTATCATTGTCGTCATGACGCTTATGGCTTCTGCACTTGGGGCCCTATTGCATTTTGAGGTAAGAAACTTTTTTGCATACTATGTCGTAAAAATTTTGTAATTCATAAACAATATAACTAAATTTGTATGCAGTGATAAGAGCAAAAGGTTTTACTTCCAAGTACTACTCTTGTATTATATATATGACTGTCCAATTATGACTTTGACTGGAAATTTGTTGGTTTGGTTTTTTTTCGTAACATTAAAATTGATTTGGAATAAAAATTGTAAGTATTATATTTACATTGTTTTAAAGTATTTTTTTTAATAATATTTTAAAGTTTTTAAAATTGTTTTCATTAAAGTGCAAAAATCTGCATTTGAATAAGATCATGCCTAGTGTTCAATTATTCCTTACAGCCACAGTACTTAAAGGAAAACTCGAGATTTAAAAAACAACATATATATATATCTATATGCATTTATATATATAAATATCTTGATGTGTGTATTCATGTAAATTATATAAAAGATTTGGCGAAATTCAAAAGATATATATATATAATTTGTATATATAAAATATATAAATACAATAATCAGGTGACGCGTAAAAACATTGTGACTTAACTAAGTGAACGGAGTGAAAAATATTTTTAGCCTGAATTTTTCTTAGTGATAAGTCTTAAATATTGCTTTCTGTTATTTAAGTGTAAAATGTGCGCTAAATTAACAAAATTTGGGATTATTTTAAGCTAAAGCTATTAAGATAAATAAATAATTTCAATATAGTACATATTAAGACGGCAGTTAGTTAAAATAGTGTAAATTCATTAGTTCCAAAATTATTTGTTCATATAATATTTTGCATACATTTTTTTATAAAACAAAAATATGTAAATAATAATGATATTTAACTTTGCTTCCATGTTCGTTTCTATGTTTATTCGCTCGAAATAGGATAAATAAAATAATTTGTTGGAATTTTCGAGCGTACGCTCCCATCTACAAGTATTTCAATATCAATATAAGAATTTTTTTCTTTAAAAAAAATGATACAGTTTTCGTCTTTAATGAAAAGGAGAATATCACAAAAACATTTGATAATAAGGAAATTTAATCCTTTTTCTCCGAAAAATCAATTTTCATCAATTTTTAAATGGCCTAGAAATGCAAAATCGCTAAAAACCAAAAAAAAAAAGTGAAACACAACGCACCTGATTTACACGCATCATGTTTTCTGGTTCAGGTTTTGCTTTTATAATGAGTAAGAAATAGAACCTTACATAAATTATATATACTTCTCTCTGATCGCTCTCGTAAAAAAAAAGTACGCTGGAAAAATTAATGTGTGTAAATCAAGCTTTACAAATACGTCTAACCACAAGAATTACAAGTAGGTTTAATGTAAAATTTGAAACACATTATGAATTTTAACGCTTAAAGCCAACTGAAAGGCAGCTTCAGTAAAAATATTTTTTCTTTTGAATGAAAAAGAAAGGACGGAAAAACGGAAGCAAAGCTGTGCAGTATATATGCATAGAAGCTATTAACGTATTAGCAATGCGAAGTTTTCATATGCGATTCGTTACACAAGTAAATTATAATTTAATTTTCATAAAGAAAAGTATGATATGGGATGGATATATGGATATTATTCATATTAAAAGGTCGTTTAAATACATATTTCCTGACACATTAACACTGACAGTAAGTACTCAGATATGAAATCTTAAAATAGCTAATTGAATAAAATGAGAACATCTAATACGAGGCAAAGAATTTGTGCGGTTCATTGCTGGCTATTTTTTCTCTAGCATTATCAGTAACCACATTTCACTACCAGCACATTCATAATTATAGGAATACTTTTGGCAACTCTTTGAAATGTTTAATATCGATCTAAAAACGTTTAATTTTGTTCGACTTGTGATGAGTTAAGGGCTGCAAAATCATTTATTTTCTTTAAATTCATTATTTAACATTTTCTTTTCCCGTAATGTTACGAAACAAACTGGGCATTTTGCTTTTATTCCAGTGATGAACTAGCATTCTTATTTTATATATACTGCGCTTGTCAAAAAGCGAATACCATCCGTTACTGGAATAAGAAAAAAAAATTGAAAGTGCAACGTAAAATGTAAAACTAATAGTATAAGAAGAAAAAGCTTTAAAGCTATGCATTAGGCACAGGTTCAAAGGAAATGCTACTCGACATTAGCTAACATTTTGCTATGCATAAAGCTGATATTTTGTAAATATTTAAAACTTAAGTCTTCAATTAAATATTTTTAACGTTTTTTGTGTATGGCATATTTAATTTGTGGTTTGTTTCAAGTCTAGTAAATTCTTTATAAGCGGAAAAATTTCAACTACAAACGACATTTTTGGTTACAGATCATTTTGTTAGTTTTAGTTTTTTTTTTCTTTCTTTTTTCTAAGTGATTTCTATCTATCATAATTTCAATTTAAGCATTGTTTTTAGATAAAATTGAATTAAAACTAAAAATTAATGTTGAGGTGATTTTAAGCTTTCAGTTATTATTAATCTATTAGCTCTGAGAATTTTGTAATATTACCAGTTCTAGAACGCATTTGCTACTACAAAATATTACTTTCGATTTTTAATTTTTATAATTAAATAATATTATATTATTTAACAATATTGTTACGCTGCTTAATTGCTAATTAGCAATGAAAATCTTTAATTCATCCTCTTTTTGGTGTTGTTTTTATCATTTAATATTCATGGTGTAAAAATTTCTGAATTAAATTAACACACTAAAATAGAAAATTTCAAAAAAAAAGGTTTATTGCAACACAACATTTCGAATTGATATTTCCATTGCTGAGCGATAAAAAGTAGTCAAATGATATCGTTTTTGTTCTTTCATATTTGGAAAAAAAAACTCTTTTAAGCTTCAGATCGATTTTATACTATAAAAAGTCTTGAGTTGGTTCATCTGAACATACTTGAAAAATTTTTTTATAGTTTTTTTAAGATTGTGCTCAACACAAATAATAGAAAATCACTTTCTATTTGAAACTTTAGTTTGTTTTAATAAAAAATTATACTCGTATATCTTTTTATACTTACAAGTTTTAAAACCTTACTTAAATTATCTGATAGACTGTAATGATATTGCAAATGCAATAAAATAAATGAAAAAAAAACTGTTTTTAATTATTATAAACGTAATTTTCTGCCGCATCTATAAATTACTGGCTTTTGAAAATGATCCGGTAAACAAACAAAAATATGCAAGTTCTAATGCTCAGTTTGCAATTCGCCTCAAAATTCACTGTTCTATTTTACAATAGAAAATAGGGCCCACAATTATAAATAAGAAGTTCTGAAAAGAATACTAGCTTTAGGCATGCGTTCTAGAAGAGCTATTTATAATACGTGTAGCATGTATAGCTTTCTCTGGCAAGCTTAATTTTTCTATTCAAAATTGTATCTATTTAAGCACAAACTGTTATTATTAATAATTTTTATTTTGTCTTAATTTCATTTATCGTCAGTTTCGTTATTAAATTTTTAAAAAGGGGGTGGGTTTAGTAACTATATTTCATACTTTTTTTGTTGCGTTTGAATGCTAATTTTGCATATAAAATTGTAGACTTGAAAAACAATCTCATTTTGGCGTTTCGGGTGGAGCAGTAGCATTGCCAAATAACTCTTCATAGGAAGGAGCTGTAAATAAAGAAAGTATATATTTGTGTACGATGCAGATTAATAACGTAACATTATATGATAAGACCCCATTAAGAAAGCATATTTTTGATGGCTTAACAACATTTAATCTAAATGTGTCTGTACCAAAATTAATGTAAAAAATTTTATAAAATTTTTGTAAGTGCAAGTTTGAGTAAACTCTGTCAGCATTTATACAAATAAATTTAAATGAAAATTATTAGTAGATTTTATATTTAAGAAGAGCCATCTAAGACACGGCTTTTAGTACCCACGAAAGAAATATAGCAGGGATATCATAAAAAAATTAAATTTACTTTTTACTTCACGGAAGTAAATTGTTTGCTGGTATATGGTAAGGGCACCGTAAATGGTTTCGCCACATGAGATGTTATTTAGAACTTGAGAAAAATAATAAGATTTTTTTTCATTTCATTTTAGAATTCAAATGACACATAATGCTTGAAAATTTGTCATAAATTTCTTTAAATTAGCTAAGCGAAATTAGCGCAGTTGTGATGAGAATGCCTTATTATGAATTAGCCTCGATGCTAACAGAATATAAAGTTCACAGCGAAAGATATGTAGAAAATAGTACTTATCTTAGAAAGGTTGTAATTAACTCAAACTTTTCTTAGAAATAAGCAGGTTAATTTTAGGAGTAATTAATGAAAAGTTTTTAATATTATAAAAAAAATAAAGAAAATACTTACGTAGTTCATGAGGTCCTGGCTGTGGTCGCATCGACATGTAAGTGGAAGATGACACCGATTCGTAATGTGAAGATATTGTTGAACTTCTATTCAAATTATTCATAGTAGGCGGTGGGGTTGGCGTATTCTGATTTGGAAGAGAATGTTGTTGCATCAGTGAGTACTGCGGTGAATCTGACAAGGGGTAAGGTGGCATATTTGCAACTGGTGGTGGATATGAATTAATCATTAATGGACTACTCGAATAAGGCATATATGGTACATTGGAATTACTGCGTAGACTTGCACGATTAGAGGGACTATTGAATTGTGATGATGAACCAGAAGTATAAGAGAGAGCCGTGCCACCTACTGCAGGACTTAATGTGGCTGCCGAAGAATCAGAAGTGATAGAATGTAATGAACTGGATTCACTACTATACTGTGATGAATGAGACGGAGATCCAATCGTTGCTTCCAATGGTGGATACATTGGTATAGTATTCGGCAATTGTTCAAATGGGTTGCGAGAACCATTCGTTATTTCAGTAGGCACTGTGGGATGATGTAAATTTGGTGCCAAATGCGCAGAAGGTTCAGTCTCATTTGTATATAATTTAAAAGGCATATTAATAACAAGATTTTTGAAAAACCCTCTTAAAACTGCTTCCACCCGCAATTCATAGGTTATATTAATAACACTAGATAGCTCGTCATCGGTCGGCTGGGTCGTTTCTGGTATAAGAAGTTCATGGGCAAATGAACGTTCACTTTTCTTGTGCACTGATCCAGTTTCCTTATGAACTATGGGAATTATTTCTACTTTTTGTATCCTTATTGGCTCTTGGCTATAATAGGAAATATATTGTAAAACACAGAAACGTAACTTCTCTACGTTAGTTGTGCTATTATTCATCACGGTAACACAAACGCGCATAGGTTCTCCCCGCACAGCAAAGTCTTCTGGCAATATGGCCAGCATACTAATAGGTCGTGTACCAAATAGACTTATAGTTTTAGTTATTTGTTTTTCCAAAGGTGTGGGATTCATCCGACATTGTGGCGATAATGGCATATTTTTCATTATTGTTATAGGTATAGAATGTCGTTCGTCAAATGACCAAGGCCTTTGTATGAGTATTCGTAGTTTGTATTTAATAGAACCGTAGCTACCTTTAAAGCTTGAAGGAAGAAAACATTCCAATGGCATTGAGAAATGGAAAGAATGCTCGCCAGGGCTAAGTTCAATGCCGCGTGGTTCGAATACTGGAAGTGGTATTTCATTATGGGCGTAAATTTCCTTGCTGGAATAAAATAGGCTGCGCGTGGTCTCATTATTTGAATTGGAATTTTTACGTAATATCTCCATCCATTTACATTTACCCTTGCCAGTTATTTGGACTTTAATAGCTGAAAGAAGAACATATATGCATATACATACATACATAAAACAGATTAGATTTTATTTTAATAAATATACATCCTTACATACATACATAAGAGTATGTATGTATACAACTACAATATTAGCGTAATAAGTATTTGAGTAAAGAGCAATTATAAGTAAATATTACTGCAATGCCACTATAAATAATTACAATTCCAAGTTGAGAAAATGTAATTGCAATTGCCGTAATTGTAATTAACTGACAATTACCTTAGAGATTGAAATGATTTTAAGCAGATAAACGAAAACTTTTCATTTCCAATACGTATAAATATTGAGTAATTTCAGTTTTAATTACATCTTACTTTCCGATTTGAATTTGAAATAAGTTTAATACATTTGAGAAACATCGCTACACAAGGAACAAGGGTAATACAATAATATAATAACATTGTACTATGATAAGCAAGCATATAACTAGCTTAACCACACAACAAGAACAATAGAGAATACACTAATGAATTTAGAAATGAATTTAAAATTTGTCAAATATTACTAAATTTAAATGAACGAGCTGATTTGAACGAATCACTTAATTGAAAAAAGTGAGCCGAATAATTTAATTGTGCGCACCATTCTATTCAATGTACTGACATGTATGCACACATACATCCATACATATTTCTCTTAAATATCTTATCAAAAAATATAAACTATTGGATTTTTTCAATCGCACACAAAAAATCTATTAATTTCTGCAATTTGTTATGATAACTAAATTTAGAAGTAGAAGAATTTATTTCATTTGTGAGAATTTTAAACGCGAAATCGGTATTATTCAATATTATATTGATACTTTGATAATTCGAAATGCACTCAATTCCAAAAAAAATTTAATTTAACTCAAAAATACAATCAAATTAATTGATATGGGCTTAGCCTGCTTCTATGGACATTTCACCACATAAAAATACAGGTCTTCATTTTAGATAGAAAAAATAATATAAAAAGGAGATATATGTTAGAAATGTTAGATATGATATAAGAATCATCTGCACAAAGAATTGACTATAAGACAGATATATTAAAGGTTGCTCATTTTTATAGACAAGTAGTTAACTAATAACACTTTTGTATTTAAATATATTTTTATTTATTTATTATTTCGAGTTAAATGTCATAGAAAAATCACTTTTTGTAATATTCGTAATATTTTAGTTTTCGTTGAATTTAATATTTTCCTGAAAAAATTCCTCATGCGGTAGAAAAATAAAAAAAAAATACAAAAATGAAAAAAAAACTTAAATTAAAAATACGTTTATTCTTTAGCAATAGCGGCAGGATGTTCTTGTTTGCTGTTAGTTACACTTTCATACAACGAAGTAGTATTTTCTTATTGTGAATATCCACTTAAAATTGCTACTGTGAATACACAAACCTAAGCTGTCATATACACAGAACACTAAATGAATATGCAGTAGGAGGAAATTAGTGTGGAAATATAAAAATTATTTTTTAAGAAAAAGTGAATTTCGCAAAAATGTAAGTATAATTATTCAGGAAGACCATTTAGAAATAGTTACATAATTGCGACTAAAGTAATTTGATCTTATGATTATTAATCATCGAACTCCATGATGAACAAATTGGTAAGCAGCAGAAAATGTGCATGTATGTATGTACGCACATTTGTGGGATTAAAAAAGTATCACAAATTAACTACTTTTTATTAGAGTAAGGATTCATTATTAATATTATTATTCCAGTTAAAAAAGAAAACGTAGAAATCACATATTGTACAAAATCAATATGGACAGTGAATTAATTAAGAAAGCTCTGTGCTTCCATGGGAAACCCATGCAGAAAATATGGGAAGATGAGAGGGGTGCGGGCGACCTACAGCTAATGGGAGTGCCTGATGACGGAAACTACAATATTTATATGGACAGGCAGAAGTACTTTACTTTTCAGGATAGGGCCAAGCGTCTGAAGTTACATCAGTTCTTAGCACGGAAGGCTATTGATCTTTATGATAAAGATTTAACCAAATCCCAAATGCAGTCGTATATGAAGTCTAAGGAGGAATTAGAAAATGGTAAGCACAAATATTATTTTGAGTGAGCGTTATGTGCACAAATGAAATCGTTTTGCATATTTTTACATGCACATAATATTTAAATAAAAAAAATGTGTTTGAATAATATAATATGTGTTAGTGAAAGCATATTTTCGGAAAATATACCAACGCAAACAGTATACAAGTCGTTTTAACTATATTAAAAAAAAAAATTATGAAAAAAACAACCCTTTACATATCCCAGTCTTAAGTTGGTTTTACATTTTCGATTTGTTAAGGTTATTCCAATCCAATGCTTTAGTTTATTTCCCAACTGAAATGGTAATGTATGAGTAATGTGCGCCCATATTTTTTATTAAAGTTTTCCCCTCAATTTGTCATTGATTATTTGTTTTAGCAACGCAATATGTGGTAGATGTACCTCCTTATGAGTTGTTTCTTGTAAAAAATCAGGACAGTGTTAGACGTCAAATTTTGGAATCTATCAAGCCAGGTGACATTATATACGCTACAATAGCGCGTACCAAATTGCCAATAAACACAAAATCCATTACAAAACTTATCGTTACCCCAATATGTACAGGGGAACCGAATTTTAAATTACTACAAGATTACAAATTGAAGGTGAAAATCAATTTGAAAAGTATCTTAAATAACACACTGATAAAAAAAATATGTGTATTTTAAGGGACAAATATTTCCTCAGCTGTGTGACACCATTATTCAGGATAAAAATTCAGCTAAAATTCGTGCCGATGGCTTGGAATATTTGTGTTGCGAAGTAATAGAATTTTCTGTAGATGCAGATCGGTTAATCTTAAGTCTGAAGCATACATCGGGCAAAAATAAAAATATTAAATTGGGTTTAGTAGCCTATGAGGAAATGCCGAAATTGTATCTGTAAGTTTAAATTTGAAATAAAGCAAGAATTGGAATAGTAGTTTTAAAGAATGGTACTCATCTTAATAAAATTTTAATCGTAGTAAATTTTCGGAAAAAAAGTTAGAAAAATATGACGAATATCTTAGAAAAGCAAAAGAGTTTGAAAATCCAAATTATGATATATTGTATACCTTGAACGGATTAGATGTCAATGATAATTTCTCAATGATGGCTAATTTAAAGTACGACTTTCCACCTCAGGATTATGCCAAAGAACTTAGACAAGTTCAGGCTAGCAAGTGGGCATTTAGGTAAGATATTAAATTTATCATATATATATTTTCATATAAATTATGGTATTCGGTGAAATTTCAGATCTGTAGCAGAAGGTATAGACTATTTTAAAGTGGGGCAGCACGTAGAAGCTTTCCAATGTCTAAACAAAGCTTTAAACATAGATCCACGAAACGTTGAAGGATTGGTGGCTAGAGGAGCTTTATATGCAAATAAGGGTTCATTTTTAAAGGCCGTCGAAGACTTTGAAAAAGCTCTCAAATTAAATGCTTATCATGTTAATGCACGTAAATACATGGGAGAGACACTAGTAGCATTAGGACGCAGCTACGAGGAGGATAATCTTATACAAAAGGCCGCTAAAGCCTATAGCGACTGCCTAAATATTATACCAAACCATGAGCAGGCTCGCTTTTCTTTAGAAGCCATACAGCAACGTACAGGAGCTGCAATCGATCCAATAATTCCATCGCAATTAACGCATCCAACAGCAACTCCAATTGATGAATCCTTGCACCAACAATTGCATGGTAAACTCTCGACCACTGAACATTTTTTTTAATGATACTGAGTTCGGGTCTAAATTTTACTTAACAGTTATGTATTTTTGTAAACAAAAAATAATTTGCCATCATATTTCAGACTTTGATAACCAAATTACCGGAGTAGAGTCTTCTAGCAATGAAGAAGAATCTTCAGAAGGCTCTTCTGGATCGGAAAGTGAAGGTTCCGGTAAGAAAAAAAATTTATTTTTAACTAATTTTGTTGTGTTTATGAAGAATTATTTTAAGACGAACGCCATACTAAAGAACCGTCATTATCGCCCTTAAGCAAAAAAATGGTTATGCATAGAGCAAGTTTAGAGACCAACCAGAATATACAAGGACAATATAACCAACCAATTTTCCAAAGTAATCAGAAACCAGTTTCTAATTTTCCGGTAATACCAAATGAGTTTAAGGTAAGTACAATAAACATATACATATTTAAACAATGTACTCGTATAAACAACACTAAATATCATAAAGCTGGATGATGATGACACCGAGTCTAGAGTGAAAAAACTTTTACAAAAAGCTATGAAACATAAAAAGGAAAAAAAGAAGTCAAAGAAATCAAAAAAATCTAAAAAGTCCAAAAAAGATAAGGCATTTAAGAAGCATGTATTGGATAAAATCAACTTTAAAGGAGCTTACAAGTAAAGTACAATATATTTATTAGCGATTAAAAATAAATTAAAGAATTAACTATTTTGAAGTATATTGGACGCTGGTTTACAAGTTGAAAATTCTTTAAGCAGCAACCTGAAAATGTACGAACAAACCATTCAGGAAATACGTAAACGTCAAGAACTCTTACAACAGGCGGCATCTACTTCAGCGGCAGCACATATGCAAGCGCAACGTCATAGATCGGTAACACCACCACCACCTCCCCTGAAAAAAAATATTGTTACGCCCTCTACATATGTCTACAAATCAATGAATTTTAGCAAAAACAATTACGCAGCAGCTCCCAAACAACTTCCTGTTGCAGAACAACCAAAATTTTCATTTCAGATAAAAAAGCCTGTAAAGGTAGATAAATTCGGTCTAATACGTTTGGCTACTCCAGCTCTTCAAAACAGTCCAACACCTTCTCCGCCCAAAAATCGAGAACTTTCCACATCACCAAGGTCTCGAAGTCGTAGCAGAAGTATGAATCGTAGCGGCAGTAGGAGAGCACGTTATTCTAGATCGCGTTCTCGTAATCGTGGAAATAGAGGCACTCGCCGCCGTAGTACGTCTTCGGACTCACGTTCGCGTTCTCGATCCAGATCCAATTCTCGGTATAGAGGTCGTAGATTTAGTGCACGAGGGCGATCTTCACGAGGACGTGCAGTTCGTCGATCACCATCACCATTTGTGCCACGCGGCACACCGTCCCCAAACTCCCGCTATCGCCGATCGCGCTCCCCACGATTTAAACGATCTCCAAACAGTCATAAATATTCTGGAAGCCCGAGACGTCGGCAGCCAGCACCGAAATTTGGAAATCGCTGTTGGCAACGCCCCGATTTTAAACCCCGCGTACCTCCTGAAGCAAATGCGACGGACGGCAAATGGTTACACGATAAGTATGAAGACAAGAACGATGGTCCTTCAATTGAGGAAATTGATGAGATTATTAGTAAAGCACAAAAGGAACGCAAGCAAGATATTATAAATCGTGACAAGAACATACTTAAGAAAAATAACAATTGGTAAGAATGACTGAAACTATACATTTTATATACTCCTTCTAAGCTTTATTTCTTAGAGTTTAAATAATTATAATAATTACTATTTTATTACATATGAATATCGGTCTCTTCGAATGTTTAAAATTTATTTAACAGTCCGTTATATTTAATTAAGCAGTAATTTTTAAGAAAATAGAGAATAATAAAAAGGGAGCGAAATAAATTTGAAATTCTTTTGATATTTCATTGAATTACTAAAATGTATTTGTACTTTTTATTTCAATTGTAATTTATTTTGCTATTTATTATATAGTTGTGAACTCTTATTCTCTATAGTTCACATACATATGTATGGATGTGTATATAGCGAATTGGTTTTTAATATTAACCCAGTTGGACCCAAGCCAAAACCACAGGGAAATTTTTAGTTTTTTTATATTATTATTAAATCCATTACATACAAGTAAAAAAAAATTTAAAAAATTTGTTTTTTAAAAATTAAAATGGTGTACCGTAATTGGCGCAATAGCCGCTTAGGTGTGAAAATTTAATATATTTATAAATTTAATATATATAATATTTTGCCGATATAAACTTGCTAATTAATACTCAATGTTATATATTATTGATTTCTTTATTTGGACTTTTCTTAACCTTTTGTAAAAAAATTGAATTTTTTAAGCAGCCACATATAATTTATCAATACTTTGTACATTTTCAATGGTTAGCACAATCAATACTTTGCTATCTGACAGTAAATCAGCTATTTTTACACATAAAATCAAGACCCAAGAACAACCATAGTAATAAGTGAAAAAAATAATAGTAATAAAAAAAGCCAAATGAGGGGTCTTTGGACTAGTAAGACGATTTTATGTGACTAAGCTCCTACTTTGACATTTTGAAAAGCTCTAAGTAATATATATATGTTTTTATACAGAAATATTTTAATTTGTGAACGGCTTAAATTATTTTAGTTGCACACTTTATTTCCAGCGCTCTGAATAAATTAAAAATTTCAATAAATAAATATTAAAAATATAAATTCCAAACTAAATAATTGTATGCCTGGTCATTTTGTGTAAGCTGATGAAAAACATTTAAATTGGTATTAACTTCCTTTTAATAGGCAACAATTGTAATAAATTTCATGCACTTTTCTTTAGCATTTTTAATTCACCAACTCCAATTTCTCTAAACAATTTAGGAAGGAACTATTTAAACAAAAGTCATTACTGAATTTTATCGTAAGTTTTTCTATGACCTGACTGCAAAATGAACCACTTTGTTCTCAATCTCGATAGCGAACGTTGGTATTCATACAATTATTATATTTATATATATATATTTTCTCATGCTGCACTGCAAGGAATCTTTGAGAACATTTTTCTACTCTTTTAACCCCATTTCACCATTTTTTTTATTTATTTATATAACTATGTATTTGTGAATATAACATTTTCAATTATTTAATGCTTTTTGTGTATTTTTTTGATTTGTGGTTTTTATTACCTTTTTTTGGGAACTACTTCAGATAAACCAATGATGATTGTTACGAAAATTAAAAACTATTTGATGCTCGTGTGAACATAGCAATCAATATTGCAGCGAAAAATTTTAAATTAGGCGACTATTTACAACTTTTGTCTGGCAACCACATCTAGTGAGAGTGTCAAAAAGAGTAAACTCTTTTATTCTCCAAAAAAAACCAACAACAAATCAAAGCATAACAATCATATGTAAACTAAATTCTAGTGTGAATACCATACACAGTAGTATAGTACGCCTAGTGAGTCCGAAAATATTAAAAATAAATTGAAGTAATTTGTTTTTTTATATTGGCTTTGTTTAAAGTGCAAATTTTTATAAGTTGTGTTCTAATCATTGCAACGTAATAAATAAGAAGAAATACAAATAGATAACCAATCCATTCGAATGTAAGCATGTAAGTAAGCATTTGGCTATAATAAAGATGCACGTCGCTTCTTTTTTACTATCATAAACTAGTTCATCAAAAAAGAAAAATAACCTTCACTCATACTGAAAGAATATTTTTGTCTTAATATCAAAATTATAAATTCTTTACTCATACATACTTACATACATATGTATGCACCTAAATTAATGCAATTATGATGCACATGCAAATACATATTTATGTACATATATAAATACAATTGGGTCCTTTTTGTGAAAATTTATATTAATTAATATATTTTGATAATAAATGTAATAATTCTTCATTCTTCTCCTAACATATAAATACTTAACCACATAATGGCATACATATATGGTTATTAATGTACAAAAAAAATTAAATTTTGCAATGCAAACATGTGATCGGAACACTGATGGGAAGTAAAAATGATATTTATTAATGCCTCTCTATATACATAAAAGTACAAAAGAAAGTTAAAAAATAGAACTGAAGCCACATATTTTGTTTATATAGAAATGAAATGCTTGCTTCTTCAGTTCATAATCCCGTAACCAAAGTTGTTCTAACAATTATTTTTCAAAAGACTTCTATGTAATGAATAAATAAATTATTTATAATTTCAGAATTAATTTAACGTAGCACAAAAACAGGTTTTACTTTTCGCAATTGCAAATAGTTCTGCTTACTCTAGGCTAATTTGAACTCTATTAAGTAATTTCTTACACGGAAAGCGAAAACGTGAATTTATTGGTAAATATTTGGACTTTCGTATATTATATTTTATACAATTTATATAAACAATACTGTTACATTTAAAAAAGCAAAAAAATTGGTCGTCAAAAAAATTTTGCACATACGTGTTTACATATGAGTGTATGAATGCATGTATGTATGTATATGGGTACATCAACGTGTAAATAAATATCAATCGGACTTTGAGCTGTACTGTTGATTAAACTAATAATAATGGGTGTTTTTTAGCTGCACGAGATGTATCGATATCGATAACTATTGTTCAGAAATACTGGGCAGGTCATCATGAATCGTTAACGTCTTTGGGAGCTTTGTGGAATTTTACTTTGAAACATTAGCTCGGGAAGTTCAGAGAGCCGTGCGACCACTTTACGGTCCACATAATGCGCGTAGTGAGCAAGCTATTCGTGCAGTTGCAAATGGTTTTACTCTGCTCGGTTGCGAACCATCAAGAAGGAATATTCTTACTAATGCACAAAGCATTGTTTTGATTTGGATTTGCAAAAAGTATTGATCTTACGCCTATAAAATACTGCACGCACAAGATTTGAAGCCAAATGAACAATGTTTGCCTAGCATTTTTCCTGATAACAATTATTTGAAACCGGTTAAAGATGAGCATTTTTATACAAAAATTTGGTTAAAGTTCATATCTCATTAATTAGGTGCAATAATAACTACAATTATCAAGGCGTTAACGAATTGTCATTACATCCATTTCATCATCTTTCCAGCAAGAGCTGTCGCTTTGGTGAATAACAAGAGCTGTGGTGACTGAATTTTGGTTTCGATGTATCTCATACTCATGGCATACGTGTCGAATATCATTCTTAAAAGAAAACGGCATAAAATTATCACCAGATTACATTAAAAATATTTCTTGCCAATAATATTTCTGTAATGTATTAGCATTTAAAATTCTCCAGCAGCTAAAAAACACCCATTATAACTACTTAGGTATGAAAATTATGTGTCTTCTTTACTGCAGGTATCAAATTGAAAAATTTTTAATATATATATGTACATTAAATATGTATGTACGTACATATTTATAAATATTTCTCCTAAAACAATATAAGAATTTTGTATAAGATTAACCACAGTTAAAATTACTTATCATTTCAATATTGTACTTTCTAGAATAGGTTATATTGAAGTATTCGAGAATTGCACAAATGCCCATCATGTTAACAAAAATATTTCGTGCTGTAATTTTGGGTGCCCCTGCATCTGGTAAAGGTACTATATCAAAGCGTATTGTTGATAAATTTGGTTTTGCACACATTTCACCGGGCGACGTATTACGCAAAAATGTCCTCAATAATACAGAATTGGGGAAAGAAGCCAAAGTATATGTTGACCAGGGCAAACTTGTGCCCGATGATCTTATTATAAAATGTGTAATGGGCTGCTTGAATGAAGTGGGTAATACATCTTGGATGTTGGACGGTTTTCCGCGCACAGTGGTGCAAGCCCAGCGTCTGTCCAGTACAGAGCCTCTAAATGCTGTTATTAACTTACAGGTGCCACATAATGTAATCATAGAAAGAGTGAAAGGAAGATGGATACATTTACGATCGGGACGCGTATATAATATTGGTTTTAATGAGCCCAAAGTTGCTGGCAAAGATGATGAAACAGGTGAGGACTTAGTACAAAGAGACGATGATAAACCAGAAATTGTAGCAGAACGTTTAAGAATTTACGAGAAAATGATGAAACCAGTACTTGAGTATTATGCAAAATTAGATTTAACAACAAACTTTGAAGGAAATACAACTGCTGAAATATGGCCAAGGGTGGAAGAATTCTTACATAAAAAAACCAAAGCTTTACAAATTAGTCAAGTTTAATGGTTTAAACATAAATTTTTTATGTATATACAAACTTTATGCCGAAAGCTCAAAGAATTTTTTTAAGTAATACATAAACATGTTAATTAGTTTTGAAGATTTAATAAAAATCAATTTTGAAAGAGTATAAAATACGAAATACTTTAAATATAAAGCACATATGTATGAAATTTGGAACTTCTTATCCTCCGTACGTAATTAACGTAAATAGACAGTAATATTTCGGCAGATAGCAATACACAATAAAATGTAACTACAGGATTAATTATATCATAATCATTATTATTATTCATATATATATTGACAGTTATTATATATATATATTTTTTATGGAGAAGGTCAAACTGTTATTTCGTACTTTGTGAAAAAAAATGCATACTGACAGAGCGCTATTTTATTTATTTTTACCACTGATGATCGATTGTACACTTGAAACAATAAGTGGCTGAATATTTAAGTTCACTATAAACCGCCCGGACATGGAGAAATTGAGTATCTACAGCTTTCAACCTCAAGAAATACATACATATGTATGTATGTATGCATTTTTGTTTGCATTACAACGAATAAAATTTTGTTCATGAATGTATGTGTACGGCAATTAGAAAGGAATTTCTTTTAATTTGGGTTTGATCACTTTGTTCTACATACTTAAACATCTACATATCAAATAATTTCAGTTGAACAGCCAATTATTTGAATTATAATGACTTGCAACTTAGTTTACATCAGCTTGGCTTTTGTGAAGATCGCAGAAAATCCGTATAAACATGAAGGTATTTTCATGCAAACACTTGTCCGCATGCGTATATATACATGCGATTGTGTACACACTTTTTATATGTGGAAGTACGTGTGAATAAGCATAAAGAATATACTGCCAAGTGAATCTATAATGTATTTACTAGTAAGTATAATATTGCTTATTTTAAACTAGCTTTTTATTACAATATTAATTCATTTTTTCAATATAATTAATTTTCTATATCGGATTATTAGCTACGCTTACGCTTATGTGTCCAAAGTTTTAACACGCTATGAGCAGAATTGCACTTTTTTGCTGTGTTCTCCTCAAAAGTTAAATTCGAGACAAGGAACCACAATAGATGACCACCTATACTAGTAACGCTTATAAATTTACATTTTCAAGCAAAAATTACTGTCTTGTAATATTACTGTTGTTTCTTGTAATTTGAACAGAGAATTTGGCATTTTGTTACATTTATATGAATGTAAGGCTTTAAACAAATTCATATTGAGGGAAGAACACAAAAGGAAAACACTTCTGCGTATCATAAACGACAGTTGAACGTGAAATTTATTTCTCTGTTTTGTGAAATGGCCTTAATATTTAATCCAAACAAAAAATTATAAAACCGCAAAATTGATTTGGGCCTACGAAATGAAGATGATATACACAAGTGCTAGTTTTGTTAGTAATTTGTACTTACCACGGATTTTGGTACGCTTGGATAAATTAAACCAAATTTCACCCTTTATTGTTTGTTCGGCTATATATAATTTGTTGGGATTATCTAAGGTTATACGCAAACGTTCGTTTTCCATGGTTTTGCTACATCGGTTTCCTTATTTGTTAATTTGTAAAAAATAACTTAAATATTTAAATTTCACCAGATTAAAGAAGTAATTATTTTCATTACAACACTAGAAACCACTGTTTCCATTTCCCCTTCTCCACTTGAAAATGTGCTAGTTTTCTAGATATTTAACTTTTCACTGATATCCAAAAATAAATTAGAATTTTTCTACTCCATCAATGACCACAAGAAATAATATTCAACTTGTCAGTTGCTTTTTTTCGATATTTCAAATTAGTCATTGTGTCTTAACTTATTTAAACTTTATTTTGCTACGAAACACTTAATTACTTTCCTTTACTAGTTTATTTCTTTAATTAATGATTAATTTATATATTTTCAATATTCTATAGCAACTCCCCAACAAAAACCACAGCAATACGTTTGTCATTGCCTTTGTACGTTGTTTTTGCAAAAATATTTCAACCATTCACAATAGTCTTTCAACTATCAGGAAGAGCGAGAGATATAGAGAGAGTAATAATATAATGGATATGGTTCTATAATGTCAAATAAATGCAGGAAAAGATGCCAGATATTTATTATTATTTATTAATATTTATTTAATTTATGTTAAGTTACAGGATTATTTGAAAGCATTGTCATACATCATCATATGTTTCATTCATACTGCTTGTACATTGTCGCTTAAACTACAATATGTGAAGTGGCTTTAAATTAGTACGAATTTACAAAGAAATTAAGTATGTGAATTTCTTTTTCAGCTTTTATTACAATTTGTAAATATTAAGTAACCTTTTTAACGACTTATTAAACATATGAATTTTTTTAATGATAAGTTCTTTCACATCTTTGCAACTTTTGGGTTACTATATCTGTCAAATTCATAAATATGATAAAGACTGTGGAATATGTAATGCATTTCAATGCATGGTCATGAATATATTTGTGTGATGGATGTGTTAGTGTGTTTATATTTGCTTATCATGATATACAAATACCATGTAAGTTTGCATGAGAAGTCTTTTATATTGTAATTATAAAAAAAAAATGTTTACCGGGAATTCGGTTGGGCACACAGAATAACCGCACATTTCCGTATATCTATGTTTGGCCGTATGTGACAGAGAATACGCAAAAATATTTCTGTATCACGTTCAGCAATTTAGTTTGAAATTGAAGTTAGTAGCGTATGGAGCGTTTTGTGTATGTGTTATGCCAGTTTGCTTAAAACATAAAAAAAACAAAGAAAATAAATGATGCTCCAAACATCACGGGTGTGTTCTCTTGTTGATAGTGTTGATATTAAAAAAGTTATACAAATTTTATAGAAAGTTAAAAGAAATCAATTGAAATTATACCAATTTATAAAAATTCGTAATATTTGTACGGATTCATATACATAGACTTAATTACTCGCAAATTACACATACTTACATATACACATACATATTTACATATGCTGCTATATGGTATAAATGAACTTCCTCATAAAAATTCACTCAATTACTTTTGTTATTTACAATAAAAACATTCGTCATAATGTCCAGTAAGTGTACAATACAATTTGACAACAACCCATTAGGTATTTACTATGCAGGCCAAATTGTATCTGGTACAGCTACATTGGTAACAAACCGTCCGAAGACTATACGTTGTAAGTTCAAATTTTACTACGATAGAGAAAATTATCGTATAGATTTTGTAGAAAATAGGATATATATGTATATATATTTATGTATGTATATTCATATGCATATTAATATAAAATATTGAAATTGTACATAAAGTACATTAAACTTACATACGCAAATAGCACATGTTTAAGTACGTCCACGCTCATAAGTATTTTTCTTTTGCTTTTTTTTTTTAAAAAAAGTCATAATTGGGATCGTAGTTGTACCGAGTTAGAACTAGCAATGATTCTGAAGATAATAAATCATTTTTTTAGCGGTCACCTATTTAGTGTGTGGAAACAAATGCGTTTTCAGTTTCACCTGGTTGAATTCCCCTCGGTAGGAAATTTACTTCACATGGTACATTTAATCAGTGCATGTTTTATGATGTTTAGAACGGTTCCTTGCAGGATCGTAATTTTTAGTTCAACAAATTTAAAATCAAGCATGAAATACAAAAATACATTCACTTATTGAAAGTATATAAAAATTATTTAATGTTCCACTTGACCCGCCAACAAAATTTACTAAGTTTTTATTTACTCAGTTGAATTTAAAGTCGTGTTTTTAATGCGGTCTTAAGCAGAACTTTTATGCTTTTGATTAATTAATATAAAATTAATTTGCTTTTATATTAAAGTTGATGATAAAGCGATGTGGTGTAATATTTCACACAAAAAATTGTTTTCAAATTATTCATAAAAATGTAATTACTTAAGAGGTACAAAACTGTTAGTTAAACGAGTAGAATACATACTCATGTGTATAGTGCTATCCAGTATTACGTCAGCGGATATGATACGTATGTAAAGTTTGATGTTGCTTCTGCTCTACATTACTACTTTGTCTCTTGTTACTAATTTGAATGTTTTATATAAATGGCAATAAGATTTAACAAATGTAGTTGGATATGATGGCTATCTAAGGGTACGGTTAAATATGGTTATATTTGACGAAGTAAATGAACTAACATTAAGTTACTTAAGATATTTAAAGGTATTTTAAATCAAATTTAAAAACTAATATTAGATTTTTAACAAAAGCTTGTATGGGTCTAAAAGTTGTATAGGAGTATTTAGTTTACACGAGTATAAGTTATTTTTTTTTCGTGTGAAAGCATTTGGTACTTAATTTCAAGAAGTTGTCCTATACTTATTTCTATATGCATATATATTGTATGTATGTACACATGTATTTTAGAAAGAATTTTTTTTTATTAGATTTTAATTCGATTTTATAATTTTTGTAATGAAATGTAACAAATATACTACTACCAGTATTGTTTCTAGTACAAAAGTCTCACTGGCTGTATAAAAACTAGAAAATCCTTCAAAGACCTTGGTATTTAAATCTATTATACATTGCTTCGGTAGCATATTTGCGGTAGCATATTTGGATTCTATAAAATTTTAATAGCGAATAATACGGAGTCTTATTGTATTGGTGTTAAAATAGCTTGTACGTATTCACTTTGGATCACATATTAACTATGTGCTACAAGGCACGCCAATACTTTATAGCCTTGTTTATAAACATGTTCTGTAAAGTGAATAGGAAAATATTAGTTTTCAGTAAATCAGAGCAAAGCAAAGCGAGTTCATACCTTATTAATTTAATATATTAAAAAATTTGCCATTTTATTAAGCAAAATTTTAAATATAGTATTTCAGCAGAACAAAAAAAATTAATGGAAGTGAGACTTCTGCATATAAGTACTTCGGGTTCAAAGACCAGTAAATTTTTATTTGCTATATATATATATTTTTTTTTTTGACGCAGCTGTCAGATCAAAAGATTTCGTTATTTTTGGAAATACTTTTCTCTATTCATATGTAAACGCCCAAAATGTCAGTACTTAGCGAAGTTTCTACATTGTTTTTTTTCTCTTTGTTAAGGGACCCTTCTATTTGCATAATATAGAATAAAAATCATGTCTTTAATTATATCAATAACAAATGAAAGCAACATTATGAGACACAGAATACTAATTAGAGATCTTTAAAAATATTGTCGCGTTGAAACGCTTTTGATAATCCTTTATTATTGCTGGGCTAGTTAAATCCAATAAAATATCACATCTGATTCATTTTGCTTATTTACAAACTCAAACTATCTGTAACGCACACTTTGAGCAATTTAAATGCAGCACTCTGTTATCTACTTTTCGATATTCTCATTAATACTTCAAATTAACTGAATGATGATAGTTTTACTACTGATACAATTGGATGCATTAATGTAATTTTGGAGAAGCTTCTGGTTATCAGACGTTAATTTAAACTTCACCAAATCCAGCAACAGTACTGAGCAAAATAACTTGCTGCTGACAACGTCATATTAAGAATGTTTATAAGCTATTGAATAATAAACAAAGAAATAGTTTAGAAATACAAATAAGTTAAGTATGGCGTGACTAAAATAATAAATATAAAAAACGCTATGGAATTCTTAAGAAATACAAGCACATAATAGTAATTGATTGTCAGTGGCGTAGGAATATAAAACTAATTCATAAAGAATTAATACTTACTAAGGGTTTTACGTTAACTAACATATAAGAACTTCAATAGAATAGCGGACTTACAACTGAAATCAATATCTTATTTCTTATAATATTTAGCGCACTTATACTTCTCATGTAATACTTCTTTTTATCAAAATTCTCATTAAGTTTTTATTTATATAGTGTATTAAATATAAATAATAGTGTACATAAACATATGTACTTGCAATGCTATCCGATATGTAATCTTGTGTCCACTACTATTTTTTTTTTCTTTTTAATTTTTAAATATCAACTAATTAGTTAAGACATTAATATGATCTTGCACGAGCAATTTCGTGAAATTTAGAGAATTATGACAGGCATTAATACTAATTTTTTCGTTAGATCAACATCAATAGCAAAGGTAAAATATTTTATGCCGAATTGACGCCGTACCAACATATGGAACCAATTCCATCAAATGTATAATACAGTGTACTTTAAGATATATTCTGTAAAAATTCTTCTGTGTCACATCCATTTCAGTAATCACATGGGAATTAAATTTATTTAATAAAAAATTTCTAATTTATTAAATTGAATTAAATGAGCTTAAAAAGTAACCCAACAAAAAAAATAATAATACGATGCAGAAATAAATAAAAACCATTATTGTGCATCTTAATTTATTTTTTCAAGTATATGTACATATGTACAATTATACGAGTATCTCAACATATTCAACTGTATTTTAACTGATTTCGCGAATTAAGGCGAATTAAAAAGCACATCAATATATTTTTATAAAATAATTAATCTTAAGTAGTGTAGATTATGTTTAGATTATCATTAATGAACAAATAATAATTTATAACTTAATTTTGTATGTCTCATTATAGCTATCTTTATAACCATTAGTGGGTTTGCAGAAGTACGCTGGACAGAGAACATTACTAAAGAAGATACACATGGAAAGCGTGTACAGGCCCCTGAAACGTACTCGTCTACTGAATTCTACTACAGCACTGAAAAATATGTATTTGGACAAAGTGGCGGCGCTCAATTGGAATTGCCTGTTGGCAAATATGATTTTCAATTCCAAAGTGTCATACCACCCAATGCACCCACTTCTTTTAATGGCGCCTTTGGTCAGATACAACATGAAGTTTCGTTAGTTGTCGATCGCGTTATGCGTTATAATAATATTTTTAAGCAGGCTTATACGGTTTTGTCTCCGTACGATTTAAATTTGAACCCTAACCATTCGGTAAGTTAATACTTGTATATGGATTTGTAAAATATCGCATTGATTGCAACCAGTCTAAATAAAACTTTGAAAAACATTTAACATTAGGACTCTTCCAAACACCATAGAGAAAAATTTGTTTCTCCTCGGTAGCTACTGCATAATATTTCGCTGGAATTGCGTTACAAAATGCATATTGATAATAAATTAAAAACAAATACTTCGCAAACTTTAAAATAATGCACAAAATTCATATACCAGAAGCAGTAAACATTTCTCCAAACACGTATCGCATATGCTGAAAGAACTGCTCAGACATATATGTACATCTTTCTTAACTATCTTTTTTAAAATGTTACCTATCGATCGATATCATACATTTTGAATATAGCGATTTATCAGGTAAACCAGATCAAATGCACTGATACCATTATTAAAATGTGCATCAATATTGATTCATTATCAATGTTTTCCTACATAATCGATATGTATTCTTCCCATTTTTAGTTAATGTAACCAAAAAGTAGTTGATGGATGGATGTGATAGATAATATACTTTGTGATTATGAAGTTTAAGTATAAATGCTCGCTCATAATTATGCATTTTATAATACATTTATAATAGAAATAAAAATATTATTAAAATAATAAAATAAACAATTCACGCGATATATTCCAGAAACCCCTTCACAAAATTGAAGAGAAAACTTTCTGTTGGAGTTTATGTTGCAGCACAAAAGGTCCTATGGTTATGCAAGTAAAAGTCCCATTTGCAGCTTACGCGCCAGGGCAAAAAATACGCTTCAATATTGTATTAGATAACCAATCATATGCAAATTGTTCTGATGTTAAAGTACGTTTGATGAAAAAGATTGTTTATACAAGCCGCAATCCAGAAACTAAAACGAAAAATGTTGAAATTAAATTGGCCGATAATCACTGCGGTGGTGTGGTACAAGAAAATAAAGCTGAATTTAGTGAATTCTTGCAAATCCCATCGACTACACCCAGTTCATTAGAAAGTTGCAGTATAATAAAAGTTTCATACACTTTGAAATTTATAGCAAAAGTTTCACGTATACATAGCGATCTAGTGATAGAATTTCCTTTTACTATTGGAACAGTACCAGTTTTTGCTAGTACAACTGATGATGAACCCATAACTAGGCAACCGAGTGCTAATACTTCATATAAACCAATTCGTGAGTTTTCTTTAAAATTTTATACACCTTAGCTTTGAAGTTATTTTCATTTTTCTCATTTAAGCTCCACCTCTGTTTCAAGAAGATGTTCGATCGGAACAGTTTGAGAATAACACATTTACACCCAGGTATCCAGTATATCTGAATGATACTAGTTTATCGACAAGTGCAATAACAGGTCCCTTGCCCCCTACAACAGCACATAGCAGTAATATATATCCAAGTAAAAATATATTAGATATAACGCCTACTTCACCTAAAACTGCCAAGACACCAACAGCTCCTTCGCATAAAAATTCTGAAACACAACCTTTAAATCCACCTTTGGCTATAAGCCGCTTACCCCAAAATATTAATCAACCCAGTGCTGCTAGCAGTGAATTTAATAATCAGCCGCCGCTAGAGGTAATGGGCTTCAGTTTGCCTCCAGGTTATGAACCAACACCTTCCGATATTACCGGAAATATTGGTTGGAAATAAACTCTGTGTATTACGTATATATATATATTTATACACATTTATGTATGTAAATAACACACCAATATTATTTTTAACTTTTTATAAAATAAACCTTTTACTCGCAAATATACACACATTTTGCAATTTGAAGGAACTGTCCTAAAGTATTAAACGAATAATATCAAAAATGTTACAAATTTTTGAGTCATATCGAATAAATTTGTATGTTGTTTTCTTTTATTTAAAGCATATATGTAATAATATGTAATTTAATTGTGTTTCTCAACTGATTCGTATAACCTAATATTTTTTTTTTTGAATGTTTCAAAACTATACACGAGTTAACATGTACATACCTTCACACATCCCCAAATAGAATTGCTTCAAACACAACAAACAAAATAATAGGACATATAATTTCAATAAAATTTGCAAACAAAATGTGTGCATGATTATAAAAATCGGATTTCTGTATTTAAATTGCACATTTTATAATTTAGAATTTATGAATTAGAATTTTTTTAATATGTACATAGATATACACATACATAGGTTAAACTCTTACAAAGAATTTTTAAAGTTCTAAACATTTTGTATAGATAAGGACATGCATATTTATCTACATATGTATGTTTCCTGCGCCAGAGGCTAAAAATTGGAATATAAAGTGCAAGCAGAAAGTCCTGCTAAGCAGAAGGTATTTTAATGAGGTCTACGGCTCCTGTTTATCAACAAAGTTACAAATTAACATTGTAACCAAATGTGTAGTTTCTTGATGCAATAGTTTTGTGATAGGATTTAAGTTACCCGATTGGTTGAAATCATAATAGGCAATGTATCCCTTAAATTTCTGTTCACATAATTGAAGTATTTGGAATGACTTAAAGGTATGAAAATAAGTCAAAGGTTTCGCTGAAATGTTATTGTGTTCCTACTACTTTGCTTCTAAGAATGGAGATTTCAATATTTTAAATGGCATTGAAATCATGCTGGGTTAAGAGATTTCAAGTGAAATTACAAGTATAGATTAGATAGACAGATATTATATTAGATGGAGCTATTTGAAAAAGAACCATCAGTTTTATCGCTATAAATAGTTGTAGCTTTTGAATATATCACTTTGCAAATATAATATATAAGAGATAAGCAAATAACACGAGATATTAAAAATGCTCTTGTGTGGATTTGAATTTTGTGGCACTTGGGCTTTTTTCAAATAACGGTTTCGTTTTGTAAGTGAAAAAACGCGCATACCTTCAATAGTTTAATATTGCCGCACTGTAAAAATTGGAAAGCATTGAAGACAAAATATAAACAGCCAAAATAGGAACAACTTACAACCAATATATTATTAATATTGTAAAACCTGCATATGCTAAGTCATCGTTATTTGTTGCATTTGCATTGCGGCAGTTACATACATATCAAAGTACTGGAATCCATTAAAGTCGTCGTGTAGGTCACTTGCTATTAACAACTACGAAAATTCATACTTCCAAGTCGAAACTTGTATACATGTAACGCCGGTAAAATTCCATAGAATGAAAACAATGACCTTTCAAAACAGCAGGCAATGAGAGATTTATAAAACAATACGAAAAGTAAAAAATTTTTTCCATGCTATAAAAATAAACAAAAGTAAAAGACTAAAACATAAATATTATTCAAATAAATAAACAATAATGACTTCTCGAAAGCGCAGTGGTAGCGGATCCTCCAAGAGGCCTAAAGAAAAAGTGGTTTACATTTATGAACTATTCTTTCGGGGTGAAGATCCTACACAAGAAAGTGCTGAGTTTTGGAATGAATTCTTTTTACTGCAGCCCAATGTTGAATGTCTCGAGGGAGAAGTGACCAAGCTCACAAGTGAACAATTCGACCTAGTAAAATCAAATTTAAATATGTTTTTTCAAAAATGTATCGACATGTTAGGGACCGGTGAGTAAGTTTGAGACTGCAAATTTGCAGTTGGGCAGTTCATGTTCCATATTGGATTGTATCTTAAATGTTACTTTTTTATTGTCTAACTCTCTAGAACATCCAAAACGTTTGTGTAATAGTTTACAAACCTTGTGTTCCTTATTCTTTGCCATATTTAAGAAATCTACAGCTGACAATTCATACGACATACTCAATGAGATTTTTGGTCATGAATATATAGATAAATGTATGAAACAACTAATGGACCAATGCAATAATATATTGTTAGGTGAGTTTTTTTTCAATTTTATTAAATATTTGGCAAAATAGGTTTATGAATATGAATGTGCGAGTATGTTTGTACATAAATGTACTTATAGAAATAGGGTTTAGATATGAATATTTTTATAATACGCTATGTTTAAAAACCATAATTTTGTTTTTGATAATAAAATAACATTTGTAAATCAATCTAATAGACAAATTTTAAAAATCACTTCTCTTCTCTACACTTTCAAGGAGATGTAACAGAAAATGCGCGCTTTATGTGCTTGAAGCTTTTATTAGTTTTGGTAACTGGCACGGACAACGTCAGCCAAAATATATTATTGGAGTATTTGATGATGAATACTTTATTTGATGCTTTTGTAAAACTCTTAAGCGATCCAACATTAAGGGCACAACACGGTCATGATATTGTAATTTTACTGACAATTTTAGTAAATTATCGTAAACACGAGGTCACAAATCCGTATATAGTGCAATTATCTATACTGGCAGATGAGTTGGCTCTCAATGGGTGAGTAATAAACCCTCAAATTACTTGTATATGCAGTGAAACTAATAGTTTGGTTTTGTCTAATTTGATTAACTAGTTATGGACAAATGATTTCCCAATCTCTGATTGATTTCTGTCGTCAATATATGCAAAGCTTAAATAATGCACAGTCATCATCATGGTTTTCATCCTTATCCAATATAGTTGGAAATATGTTTGTATCGGATGAGGGGTGTGAAAGAGTTCAACAGATCAAAGCTAATAATGGTTTATTACTGGCGTTGTACGAAGCAGTACATTTGAATCGCAATTTTATAACAACTTTGGCCCATACACAAGCTGAAACTAGTGCTCCACCTTCGCCTAGCAACACATTAAATTTAACACAACCAGTGCCTGACTTAGCCAATGCTCCAATTATAGACATGACACAGTATCCTACTAATCTTTTGGTAGCTGTATTTCAATATTGGTAAATTGTAAGTAAACCATTTATTACATATTTATTAAGTTATTTTTTATTTTTTCCAGCTCTATTGTAATGCAAGATAATAAAAACGAATCAAGTGTGGCAAATCTGAAACTCTGTTTCCTTATTCTTACTTGTATATCGGAAGACCAATATGCTAACTCCATGATGCATGATAGTAATTTGACTTTTAAAGTTATGTTGCATCGTGCCCAAATGCGTCATAGAAAGTTGAATGTTGATCGTGTGGGTAAATCCCAACCTTTAGCGGCCACTTTATTGGATTTGCTAGTCGAATTTATTGTTTCTCATTTAATGAAAAAGTTCCCAATGGAATTATATTTGTTATGTGTGGGTGTTATACATCGTATTCTGTGCTACCAGAAACGTTTTCGTGTGCGTTTAAATTATCCCTGGAAAGAATTATGGTCAGCATTAATTGGCTTGCTGCGTTTTCTAGTTAATCAAGAGCAAACATTAGTTAAGAAATGTAATATCTTCTTTTTATCTTTACATGTAAGTGAACAATTTTTTCAAATTTTTTTAAGTTCAAACAGGAGCTTGGCATGAAATTATTGAAAACTAGATTTTTTAATGGATGCCTCTCACTTTTTTTTATGTTTATATGTTACATTAACTTATATGTTTCTTATCTTTTATTAGGTGGTTAATATTTTTAATTTATTCATTACGTATGGTGACACCTTCCTGGCAACCACGAACAGTTATGATGAACTTTATTACGAACTAAATCGAGAGGAAAAAGTATTTACTGAACTGCATGCTATGGGTAAGTTTTAACATTCATTAAAGTATTTATTAGTGGAAATATTTCATGTAGAAAAATACAGCACAAGTACGCGTTGCACGACTGTAAACAGCAACTATACCAGGGTCGGCAAATAGTAATTTGTGGTTGTTAGGTGCATTTTTTATAGTGTTATTTTTAGCCACTATCAGATTGAGTTTGCAGTCATTAACGACATACTTGACGTTTGTTTATATAATTTATATTTACGTTTTTCAATTTCAGTACTTCGTTATACCACAATGCAAGATTGTGAGTACAAAGATGATGTTATAAAACTTCTAAATGCTTTAGTAAACATCTTGGCCATTGTTAAACATTTTCAAAATAAAATCAAAGAATGGCTGACCGAGCAGGGTCTTTCAACTCCCACAGAAGATCAAATCCTAGAAGTAGTACGCAAAAATTACGACTTAACATTAAAACTGCAAGATTCTCTTGATCACTATGAACGTTATGCTGAAACACCTCGTCACAGCACATTTTTCAAGAATATGGTGCGCGATGTTGTGGCTGATACACGTAAACAAATTTATGGCTATATTAAAGAAGCTATATCGACCATTCCAGAACCTGACAATGCTATGCTTACCTCTACTTCTTCTAATTCATAAGAATATTTCTGAAAACCTTACATAAATTCCAAAGAAAGTAAATGGTACTCCGACTCATGCGACAGTTTCCTACGAAAATTTAATCAAAAGTAATCTGTATCACATAAAATTACCTACTAATTGATAATGTCGATAATGCTAAATTCTGACCGATTTATAATTAATTTTTGTTAATTAAATTAACAAAACTGAATTTATTCCGACATATTAATATAAATATATAGAAAATTCCACCCCTATACTTTACTTCTAGTTACATACATTCGTATTAGAATATTTAAATATTTGCTGTTAAAAAAAAAGCTATGCCGCGAAGTAAAAAATGTGATTTCAATTTTATATTAGAATAATTTTATAGCATTTTGGAAATAATTAATGTTAAAAAAATTATTATTTTTTTTTTGTCTGCTGTGTGGTTAAACTAGGCCAGATGCCTGGCTTATGTTCGCTGCTTAGACGAAACTGTTCAGTAGAGCTTCAACATAACAGCTTTGAAAAATAATTTCAAGGACTTGCTTTGTTATACTGTTATTCCCAAAAATCCATTACAATTGCAGTAATATTGTTTAAATCAAGATTAAAAGTCTTGATGATTCGTTATTCAATGCTTTCTTAATGCTAACTTATTTCTATTTATTGCTTAGTTTTGTAGAATTGCGCATACATAACAATGACATGGTAATTGCAGAAAAGAGTTGTATTTTAAGTTTAGGGTTTCAACAAATAGGGCTTGGAAACTCAAGTGTTTAGTTTAAACAGACAAAATAAATAATAGTATAATAATAATAAATAAAATTATTTAATTAATTAATATCCACATAAAACGAAATGCATGCAAAGAAACATTTAATAGTAAATACGAGGAATATCTTAAATAATAACGCCTAATATTATTATTTAAAAAAATGAAAAAGTTTGGAATTATTATTTTTTTATTCCGCTTTGTACTCATATTTTACACGCAAATTATTGTTATTCGATTTCTCAGTTTTCTCTAAATAAAAACCATAAAAAAATCATTTAATAATTGTGATGAACTATTTCGAAATTTATTATCCCGAATACTGATATTCAGGAGTCGTAGTAGTTCCAGATTAGGTAATCGCAATTCGTAGTTATTTTAAGAATTCTTAAAAGCATTTATTGCAAATTGTGCTGTTACAGATTATTATAATTAAATCTGTTGAAGGAACTGTCACATGACATGAAATTGTTATGTTAGTCGTCGACGACTACAACTGATGCTATATTTTTTTACAATATATGTATATGTAACCCAATTTTTTCTTTTCATGAGTTTCTGTTACTCTACTATATGTCTAAGCTGTTAACTATATAAAGACTAAATTCTAAAAGCAAATTATTTGCTTAACTAACGAAAAAGTTATTGATACTTATGTAACACTTATGTTTTCTTTAGAGCTTTATATTTACATTTATATAAAAATACCTTTTATCAATCTTTAAAACATATTTTTAATATTATATACTACATATAGCTATATGTATTTGAAAGTAATCGTTTGTTTTTATTTTTCTATTTGCATTTGGAAAGAGTGACAAAAATAAATATTTAAAATCTCAAAGTCTAAAAACCCCTGCCACTGTTTTAATGTCCTTAACAATGATATGGAAAACTAAAAATTACATTTTTTTTATGTGACTAGTGAGTAGGAGTCTTAGCATTGTGCTGGAAATTTGATCAAAGGATATTGGTAGAGAAAATATTTTATGAACTAAACAAGTGCAGGAGTATGTGTATGCTGAGACCTATATTACCATCAATGTCAATTGCAAGTTTTTTTTATGGCATGCGCTTTTTAGAGACGAACCACAATCTTAGATAATGATAGTTTACGAATAACAGTACGGTGTCTTTTTGTATATTAAAATTTTATTCAGGCCTATTCTCTAAACCAAATTCGTTTAGTTAGAAACGATTCTGCCCAAAGACTAGCTCCAGCAGAATAATTTTGAAATTGAAAGTGTGTTTAAAACGTTTATTTGTCCGAAAAAAATATAATAGATCGAATTTTACTTTTTGGGTTTTAAAAACTTATTCTAATTTTGCTCATAATCTAAAAAGAAAACCGCAATAATTTGTATCTGAATGTTACATACTGGCGCAATTGAAACAACTTAATAAGAATATTTAATAACTACTAGTGTTCACTAATCGTTATCAAAGGTCACGAGTCATTATCCTACACAATCGCTAGATTTTTAAATTATGACTTATGTGCTGGAAAAGTACGATTGGAGGTACTAAAAATACATCTGTAGGACAGAAAAAATATCAAAAAAAGTATTACCTCAATAAATAAAAATGTTGTTGTTTTTTTGAGCTTTTGGAGTGCAGATATTGAACCAATTCCTGAATAATATTTTAATTCCGGCTTATTTAATATTTCTTTGCTCAAAGACGTAAGAGTAAATATGACATATGAAGGATGCCGCAATGTATTCGGGTTTCTTCAATTTTCAACATGTTTCACTTCCCATCGTTTCTCCAAGAAGTTGGCAGGTGTAAAAGGTATATTAGCATCTATATATGCATCTTTCTAATGTCCAAGTATGCAAGTTAAACATGACATAAATATGAACTTTTCTGTGCATGTATATGAAAACTTTTCGTATTTAGTTATAAAATATTATTTTTTATGCAGAAATGTTATATAAATGAATTGTGATATTATAATTGAAGAGTACGCATTTTAAAGTTTTCATTATTTTGTTTGTTTTTCATTTCTGTTTGTTTGTATTTTGTTTTAAATCATACAAAAGGAAATTTTTATACATTTGATATGCTTTAAGATTATTAATTTAGACAAAAAAATTATATTTATAAATCACGTATAGTATAAACAGAAATATGTCTAAATGAAATGAAATGGAATAAAGTAATAAATCTTACTTAAGACGTGAAAATTAACTGCATATTGTATTGAAAGAATTAAGTACACTTAAACAATAATTTTTCTCGGAACACGTACGAGAAGCACATGCGTTTTTAAAAATAAGAAGGAAGGAAAATGAGTAGTAGTTGTGCATCAAACATTTGCTGTTTACTGCATGCCCTCATCATTGATCTGTCAATGTCAATAAATTTAAAAATGTTATTAGGCCTGCATAAGAAAGTTTTTAAAATTCGATAGCTGTAAATAAATATTTATGTTGCGGCTTCAATAAATTTGTGAACAATACAAAATTCTCTACTAAAACTAATTAATAAGAAAATACAAGAATGTCCCAATGGCGATTTGGGAATAGTACAGTCTTGCAAAATTGACAACACTTGATAGTGCAAATATATGTAGATATTATATATAATTGTAGTTTGTCATATATCATTTAATAAGAAAAAAATTCTTTAAGTTGGTAGTTGTGTGCTTAATCTGGCCTATAAATGAATTGGGAAAATACCCCAAATAATAATAAGTTTCAATATTATAGAATATAAATACAGCCAACGAATCTTTCCATCAAATTAAATACACTACGTGTTCACAAGATGTATGTAAAGGATCTATACGTTGATCATACGTTTTGCCCTTAAAGCTGAATTTTGTGTAGGGAATAGTATTAACAACGTCAAAACCTACAGCTCGCCCCACTTTTTGTGAATATGATGAAGTAAATATGGCGGTGACGGCTTGTGGTCGTAGAGATCTGATCGAGGGATGTAATTCTTCCACACCTTTGCCCTCTTTAAGTTCTCTTGTCAAAGCAATAGTGTATTTTGTTAAAGCCTTGCCAATACCTTTACGCTCCCATTGCGGCAAAGTGGCTAAAAACATTAACTCACAGGTATAATCCAAATTAAATTTATCAAAGATATCAACTTCAGCATCAACAGCAATCATAAAATCCATAAGAGATTGGGCATTAGGAGACTTAGTTTTTTCCTTGCGGAATTTCAGAAAGAAAACATCTTCGCCATTGTTGGGTATGTACTGCGAAATAGAGAAATAGGTTATTATTGTGGTGAAAGCAGCTCATAAAAGTTAGAAAATGGAAAAAGTTGTAAATTGTTTCGGAATTGTTTCAGTAGGAATTCGTCCAAATTGTGTGTAAGGCATTACCTGTATTTTATTGAAAGCAACTGCTACTGGCTTTCTGGTGGTCTTTTCCAAAGCAATCAGCGATACACCGTCTTCGGCTGTAATTCGGCACAGTTCCCTCAACTCTTTGCGAGCTTCAACATTTTCACACAGATTGATTTGCGTAGCTACACAAACGGATTCATTCACAAAAAACGAATCGTTCAAAACCTGGAAACTCGTATAATTTTTAATTAAAAATTCTTCTTTTTATGAACAAAAAAAAAATTGCTTTTGATTTTAAATTGCTATATAAATCTTTCCTAAAGAAATATGCTCATATTTATTTTAAATTAATTAAAAGGTTGGAAATATGTAAATTTATTTGTTAGAAAAATGTAACCCAACAGTTGTTTGTTCTAGGTTATTGTATTTTAAAATTTAAAGCCAAATGAGAAGGCATGATTCTTTGAATTGTGTAACTAGTTTACTATTATCATTTATAGTTTTCAAGATATGACACTTTGGGTCTGAATCTGAATCGGTTTCATATTATTATACCAATACATGCATATAGTTTAGTTACTTGTAATTAAAAGCAACTTTATGGATTCGTTTCGTATCTTTAATATCAAATAAGTAAAAAAGGAAAAAAAGAAGCGGAAGTGGGATTCTATCTATGGCTTCTACTTTCTTTGGGTTGGGCTTTTATGCCGTCGTAGGTGACCAGATGTCCCAAAAATTCCGTTTTCTGCTTCAAAAAACTGCACTTGCTTAACTGGATCTTCAGATTGGCCCTTTGCAGAGAGCTCAGTATCCTGCTTAAAGACTCCAAATGTTCCTCTATGCTAGTAGAGAATACCAGGATATCATCCAAGTAGACCAGACATATTTTGCCAATGTGCTCCCTCAGAACCTCGTTCATCAGTCTTTGAAACGTAGAGGAAGCATTTTTCAGACCGAAAGGTACGCAAAAATTCGTAATGCCCGCTCGCAGTTGAAAAGGCTGTTTTATGGATGTCTTTTTAATCCATTTCGATCTGGTGAAAACCTTGTGCCAAATCTAGTGTTATAAAATATTGACATATTCCCAACTTATCAAATATATCATCCATATTCGGAATTGGGAACCTGTCCTCAGTAGTGATGCTATTTAATTTCCTGTAGTCAATCACGAGGCGCCATCTTTGAACACCCGTAGTTGACATCTTTTTCGGTCCAATCCAAATGGGACTGTTATAAGGACTAGAAGACTCTCTTATTATCTCTTGTCCTAGCATGTCTTCTATTTGACTATTTATTTCCTATCCATGTATATCCGGATACCTATACAGTTTTGAATAAAATGGTATTTCATGTTGTGTTGTTATTTTGTGTTTAATCTTACTCGTGAAAGTAAGGTTTTCGCTTTCTCTGTAAAAAGTCTTATTATATACTTTTAATATTGAAAGTAATTTATTCCTATAGATTGTATTTAAGTGTGGTGTTTCTAGGTTTGATAAACAATCACCATCGGTAATTTCTATTTCGTTGTTAAGGATTTCGATAATATTTTCCTGGTTACATTTATTTTTACACACTTCTTCTATATTGAGGCCTATTTCTATAATCTATGGTGCAGTTAAGATCTGATAGAATGTTATTGTTGATTGAACTGTTTTCCTATATCAGGTTGTTGTACATTTCTATTATTGGTTCGGTAGGTACTCCTATTAGCACATCCATTATAAGTATTATTGTTATTGTTTCTGTTACTACAGCCACGATTATTGTTATGATTATTGTTACTAAAACGGTTGCCATTGTTGTCCGTATTCCTTAAATTTATGTTTCCTGGCTGAGAATAACCAACGTTGTCGCTAAAATTTGTTCTAAATGGTCTGCTTGTGCTTTTGTTATAGACGGAACTAAAAGCCGTGTAATTCTGGTGTCTCGCGTCTAGAATTATTTTGAAGGCTGCTTCTAGCGAATCTGGGTTTCTCGCGAAAATTATAGTTTTCGTGTTCCGGCAAATGTTCTATAAATACTTGTAAAGAAATTCGGTTTATCACCTCAGTCGAGAAACCTGTGTCATTATGTGTTAGTCTTCTATTGTGCAGTCTGTTTATATCAAAATAATACTTTTCTATTGTAGAGCCCATTCCCCACGTCTTCATTTTGTCCATTAGCTCATGGCCTGCCTGATTTTCGCCAAAGTTAGAAAGTAAAATCTCCTTTAATTCTGTCCATTTACTAATTGTTCCTGAACAATGAAGTGCTTCTCGTGTCACCCCAATGCATCTATTTCTTATGTACCCAAACAGAATTTTCTTGTTATTTGTATCGAACACGTCTATAGATGGCAGCAGTGCTTCCACCTGTGCCAAGAATTCAGGTAATTGATTTTGATTAGTCCCGTCGAAGGTTGGTATTTGATTGATGCAATTCAGAATTAAGTTAGAAGTTTTTTTGCAAACAAAAGCTTTCTATTTCAGTTTTTACTATCTATCGTATTATTACGCAATACGCGTTTGGCAACAGATTTAAGGCAAATAAAAATTGTTAGTTTTCCTATGAAATATGAGCGTTTTTCCCTCTGACAACTAGAAATATTTTATGTAAACCTTATATTCAAAAGCAAAGGAATAAATATTTCAAACTGAATTAAATTTTAAATTTTACTTTAAGAGCTTTTTTAATTTGTTATTATATATACCTCTATATTCTTAACTTTGCTTGAAAAGCTTAACATTCGGAGTTTACATGTTGCTAAATTGAGCCGTTCTTGATATGGTTTTTCCTTCTGGTATTCTAGTAGCCCGTTTTGTTGTTGTTGCTGATGATGTTGGTGATAGCTAGTTTGTGAAAGTACTCCTCGGATTGTTTTTTTCTTCTTGGGTTTTTCCTTCCTGTACTGCAGTACCACCTGTAGTTATTGCTGCTGATGACGATGATGATAGCTGGTGGTGAAAATACTCCTCGGTTTCTTCTCTTCTTGTTGGGGGTTTCCTTCTTTTGTTGTAGTAGTCCCTGTTGTTGATGTAATTGTTGGCCCTTTCTTTTTATTCTTAACCTTGTTTGGTTACTGCAATTTCCGTAATTGTTTCTTAGCTATGGAATTTTTGAGTGCAATACAAATAATATTTTTGTTGTTATTTTCTATAGGCAGTTGATTTTCATCTTAAATATTGTTGTTAACTGCAATGCAAGGCAACTTCTGACCTTCGTAAAGGTTATGAGTATAAGTTTTGGTATAGCTTCTATATGATGATGTTGATAGAGGTCATAATCCAGTTTTTTTTTCTTGTAGCTTGTTTCGTTGTTGGTTCCTACACTCATCTTATTAGAGGTCGTAACCACTGCTTCCACAGTTATGTACTCATAATTTAAAGTTTCTAATTTCAGTTTTGTTTTCTATGGTAATATATATGTACATACTTGTGCAATATATGTACATATAGATATATATTTGTTACTGTTTTTTTTTTTTATTTATTTATCATTAAGTTCACCGTTTTCACTATATTTTATTTTTTCCAATAACAAATATTTAACTCTACTTAAATATTGTCTTACTTTTATTTCTACAAAAAACTGTTTCACATATTTAATTGAAAAACTGTACGTATTTTCTGCTTATTTTTTGTTTTCCTCGTCGCCAGTTTAGTTACTTGTAATTAAAAGCAACTTTATTGATTCGTCTCTTGTGTTAGAATGAATCGCATTCTTTAATATCAAATAAGTAAAAAGGAAAAAAAAGAATACATAAGAATACATAAGAATGTTTGTACAGTTATTTAATGACATGTGTCATATAAGTATACACAAAATTTTAATCCTAATATCAGTCAGTAAATGCTGCTACATACATCATGTGTAGACATGTGTTTAATGCTTAATGGCTAAAATTCTTCTTATATAAACAAAAATGTATAGAGTTTAATTAATTTTTTTTACAAGTTCCACTTACATCCAATGCTTGTTCCAATTTATCGGCCGTTAGTGAAAGAATTTCTATTTGATCTGTTTGTGTGGATTAATAATACCAAACAACTAATTAAGAGAGTTTTTTATTTAATTGTTAAATGGGTATGTACATACACGCATATGGATGCACGTAGGTACATTTTATAAACATACTTACCCTCACAAACTGTGCCCCAAAGTCTGCCGTTATTCGTTCTCATTATTATAATTTTAGATATTTTAAATGGATTTTATAACATATATGTATTTTCTGGTGAATTCGCACATAAACTTTTTTCTATTAAATTTTAGACGAGAATGATTTAACTTTTTAGTAAAAAAAACTCAAATTTCACATTGGCAAAGTAGAAAACAAAGTACTCAAATTTTTTAACTGATAAACACACATTGGTACTTACACATATGAATATATATATATAGGGTGCCCCAAAAATAACGATAGATTTGATTTGTGTAACAAAATTCGAGAAGGTAATTAGTTGCCATTCGTCCAGGGAAATAGTTTTCGTTAAACGTTACATTTTTCATTAACGGCATCTCTTAGCTGCTGAATGGTTTTTTAGTGTTGCCAACACTCAAGAAAAATCTTCCATTAAATTTTGGACTCCCTTTATTACGGCGATTCACTGGGGACAGAAATATATAGGTGTACATAGATGCAAATAATAGCATGTATCAGCATGCACTAATACAAAGTCCTTGAAAATAATAAGATGGCTGATATATTTTCTTTTAGATTTTGCCAGAAATGTCGTACCTCATTATTTCTGCCCATTGTTTTAATTATATTTCTCTAAATTTTGATTTTGTATAAGAGAAACAAAGAAATTTGTTTAAAAATTAAATTAACAATTTAATTTTTTGAAATGTGCAATTTTGGCTTTGATGCACCTACTGTAGACTTTTTATTGGATAATCTACGGTAACGCGTGGTTGTTGTTATAGAACATAATTCTATATTATGACTATAGTTACAAATGTTTGTATCCCATATTATTAAATTATTATGTTAATATTGCAAGGCGAATTCACTAGGTGAGCTTATTTATCTTGTTTGGCGGTACATGCCAACCCTGGTAAGTAAAACCTTCTTATTTGCGACAAACAAAATATATACATATATATTTCTAAAATAATGGCAAATCGCAATCTCCTACTTCAATTCGTCTTGAGCGAAATTGTAAATATAATTCGCTTATAATACTTGAGAGAAAATTTCAACATTAATGAATTCTTAAACTAAATTTTCTATTCCTGGCAATTGCACAGTTTTAGTACATCTGGCTACATTGAAATAAAACTAATCAGTATCAGTTGATGGTGTACCCTGTGTGAATGGTTCATTTTTGCAGCGGTTTTTTGCTGCTTATGTTTTCTGGAATTATTTTATAAAATTATTGATTGTACTTTCTAAATAACTAAATGTGTTAAAAACGTACATTGCTAACTTCTACTAAAGGTTTTAAGATTAACAAAATTAAAGTAAGTGAGCTTATAAAACTGCAAGCCATGTTTTTGTTGTTTGTGTATTATTTCAATTTATAGATTATGAATGACTTGTCTGGTTTTATCAAAAAAATAAATCTATTCAGTAAATTGGTAGTAAGTTACGTAAATTTGATTGACAAAAATATATGTTTGAATACAAAAAAATTTATTGCATGTGTTTGCTGCATTTTGCATTATTATTAAATAACTTAAACAAGTTGTAAGTTATGCCTTAAAGTTGCTTGGAGCACTCGCGCTAGTAGTTTTCCAAATATTTACCTATAAGTATACATATATCTTTTCCGCAATATGTTTAATTTTAATTTAACAATTACTTAAAACATACTGTGTACTTAGGTGCACAGGCGTATGTTCATATGTACCTGGGTTGCTACATGCCTACATATATGCATGTATGTAGTCATCATAATCTGTATTAGCAATTCTAAACTATTGTTGGTAAGATAAAAACTGTTTAAATATTTATGCTGAAAATTTCAATATATGTGTGCTTGCCAGTCGTGTATCGGCTGCTTATCTTGACTAATTCAAAAAAATAGATTGCTGGAATGGTAGTAAGAAATAAAATATTTCAATAGGCTTAAAGAACGCTTTAATTATTTCGTTGCAATAGAATGCACCCACAATTCTGAAATTTAAATATGTGAAAGATGTAGAATTGCGTTCGTACGTTCCCATATATGTAGGTATGCAGTACTCAGGATAACACATCATTAAATTATGTTTAATGTATGTCATTTCGCATGACCTCAACATTGTCTGCATTTTTGGTTTTCAAATCTTGGTTTTAAAGATTCAATAAAAAACCAATTCAAATAAGAAACACTTTTTTGTATTATTCGATTGCAATGTGAAAACCAACATATTCCTATGCCGTTTTACAATTTTGTAAATAATTTTTATCTACTTACTTTTAAAGTGGTGTTGTTAAATAAATTTAATGTCAAGAAAGCTTTAAAAAAGATTACATTTGCATACACGCCAGAGAACTCCTAAAACCGAATAATTCGTAATTTTAATCAACATAAAATTTTGAGTAAAAAATTTAGAAAAAAACAAATTTTGTCACAGAAAAAACTGAATTAAAGTCAACCCATGATTCTAGCCACTATTTAATATTTTTGATACGCCCAGCATTAAGAATATTTTCTTCAAAATCCTACATATTCTGAAAGAAGTATTTTGTGGTCAATTATATGTGAAATAATCAAGCAGTATGAAACTTTTTCGGAAGAAATTAAATAAAACAAATGCATTTCGAGATTTAAAGGGGAAATTTTAAAGGTGATGGTTACATATAAAGGTTATACAATCACAGTTGCCATTTTCTGGTCATAAATTTCTAAAGTAAATAATAAATATTTGTGTTAATGTAGTGGATAGGAATTCGTGTTTTTTAACTTGCTAATAAGTGCTAATTTATGAATTTTTATATTAATTTTTATTGTTTGCAGTAGCGTAGTTAGACAGTCGTGATTAGAAATGTAAATTTGCAGTCCAGTTTTTAGGTTATTTGAATTCACTATCCGGGCGCGTGTAATTCAAAAATCAAAAACAAATAAATGTGTAACTCCCATGCTCTCTTTACTTGCTCCCATTCTTATCTAATGAAAAAAATATCAATGCTAATTTGAAACTATTCTACGAAAAAACATGTATCTATATGCATTCATATCAGTATCCGCGTAGACTATTACACTGCGCTACACAATGAAGTTTTTCGTGTTGTGTATGACCAGAATAATCTAAACGCTGCTAGCTAAACACATTTATTGTTAATTTATAGCTTTATCGAAAACACTAAAGTGTTATCGTAGAAAACACTTCTTGGCACAAATAAATATAACATGAAAGGAACTATAGAGTTCACAATGGAAACAATAACAATCTATAAGTAATAGAATTATCTATAAGTAATAGAATTATTAAAAAACATAGCATAATAAGATTACGTTGCCAGCATCGTAGCAATATTTTTGTGTGTTTATCTGTGTTTATAAAAACTCGTAACTAATAAAAGAATTTGTGTATAAATTTTTATAAATTTTTTCTTCCAGAAATGTCAAGTCACCAACAAGCTCCAGCACAACAGTTTTCGTAAGTATTGAAATACTTTGTATTTGCATGTTAAAGTCACACAGTAAGTATCTAAATATGTAACTGTCTAACTGCATGTAACAATACGATTTGATTAGTATTTTTCCTTTACAATCTATCACTTTCTAATATTTTCTTCTGAAAGCAGCCCAAATGCTCTTGCTTCTAAACAACTTGTGAGATAATTTTTCCGAAAATCGTGATAGTTTTGTTCCTGCTGATCTGCAATGTAGCCAAGGGCATATTCAATCTGAATAATACTTCAATTTTGCTTCTGATATTTTACACACTATCCAGTTCTATCTGTAGCGATTTCAATATCACTTCAGAAAATTTCGTTGATTTATATATAATTTCCAGCATTTATTATTTTTCCGGCTCAGCAAGGGAGTTAGATTTCTTTGTAATTTATTGCTTTGAATTGGATTAATTGTGCCAATCGAGTGCTAAAATAAGTTTTGTAATTCACTTTGAAACTTGCAGTTAGCTAAACTATGCAAATGTGTAAGTTTGATTAGCATTTTGATGTAAAGCTCAGTTTTATAACATATTTTCCCTTTTCGGCGAGTCTTCGAATCGATTGCTGGTCCATCGAAAACTAAGTTATCACAATCATTACATCCCTACCTCGCACTAATCACCACATCTCACCTTTGAATATTTCATGGGCCATCGTTAGACATTAAATTGTAAACATAAACCAAATGAACATGATACTTTTTGCCATTAGCATTATTTATTTATTTGTTGAGGAATAACACAATTTTGTTTTATCAATTGGTAAAAGTTTTAAATTACAATTATATCAAAATAAATAATTATCGAGAAATCTAATAAGTTGTAAACAGGTTGCACAATATTAAAATTAAATAAAGGTAGGGCCGCGCACTTTTGTTTGAAGCACAAATTTACTTTGCATTAACAAGTTATTACACGTGTCCAATTTCGCATAAATCTTGTAATGACTTAATATATGTACCGAAATTCATAAAAGCTGTAAAAGTTGTTTCGAATGAAAATAGTTGTGGCAACGCCTTCCTTTTTGGATTACGATTATTGTGTCATATTAAGGACTTAATATGTTTGCCAAATTGTTTAAATAGTTTCCAAGACATTTGTTGTCATGTCGCAGCCTATATTTACGTTTTTAGTACCACTCGCAGAATTAAGAAAAATTTTTTTAAGTTCATGATGTTCAAAAATGTTTTTTATTTTAAATAGACACAATTTCTTTAATTTAAATTTATTTTAATTGTCTACATTGAGTGAAATGAAACATTAGGAAATGTGTAGATATTCTGGCAATGATCAAGTTCAAATGAATGCTATAAATTAAATGAATGGTATCATTTACATTGATTTTTCGTAGTTTTTTAGTTACTACACAAGTGTCGGGCTAATGAATGAAGCGCAAATATGTGTGATTAGCTCTTTTGAATATTCCAACAAAAAAAAAGGAAAGAAATTGTTTTACATTGACAAGTTCGTTTGGCTATTATTTATTTTAAACGTAAAATGAAAACGGCAAATGCACTACACAAGCAAACTTTTAGAATTTTCTTTTACTTTAGGTTGGAAACATTTAGTAAAGTCAAAATTATCCAAAATAAAACTTAATTAAGGAGAAACGCATATTCCATCAATTACTAATTACTATCAATAAGTAAATTGGGGAATAAGCGTAGAAATGGTGAATTTTACTAATTTCTTAATTTTGCTTTTATTTTTCATTTTTGTCTGGCAGATGCTTTTATTGTCAATCAATGGCTGACGAATTGTATGACGACATGGAAACATCAAGCTATTTATGTACATAAAACATGCATACATACATATCGTTGGTCTCAAGTAGAAAGGCCCAAAATAGCTTTTTTTATGTGAAAAAAAAGCAAGTTAGGGCCTTTTCTACTTGAGACCAACAAAAATACACGTATCTAATGAAATTTGTTGTTGTGTGTATAGTTTTGAAAAGGTTGATTGAGGTTTGTTTTGATTGTCCTTTTGTAATTCTCAAGTGGTTTTTTTTTGCTTCGGAAATGAGGGTATGACGTAGCATGTGACTATTTTCTTAGAGCCTTTCAGCTTAAGGTCATCAAATGAGTATGATGCTAGGACTAAATGAAATAAAGGCATATAGAAGAGCTTAAACTGACAACATACAATGTGACTAATAATATTAAATTATTATTCCAGTTTGCTTCCTAAAATCATAAACGGAGGCATAGCCGGTATCATTGGCGTATCCTGTGTCTTTCCTCTGGATTTGGTTAAGACCCGTTTGCAAAATCAACAAGTCGGTCCAAATGGCGAAAAAATGTACAAAAATATGTAGGTATTATTTACATGCAAACATACTAATATTTTATTTAAAAAGTTTTCCTTCCATATTTAAACATACCATTTATGGATCTAAAGGTTCGATTGTTTTCGAAAAACATATCGGGCCGAAGGCTACTTTGGAATGTATCGCGGGTCGGGTGTTAACATTTTATTAATTACACCCGAGAAAGCCATTAAACTAACTGCCAACGATTACTTCCGTCATAAACTTACAACTAAAGATGGCAAACTGCCCATTACTAGTCAAATGATTGCTGGTGGTTTAGCTGGTGCATTCCAAATTATTGTTACCACTCCCATGGAATTATTAAAAATTCAAATGCAAGATGCTGGCCGAGTAGCTACTCAAGCTAGACTAGCGGGAAAAACTGTAGAAAAAACTTCAGCCAGCAAATTGGCCTCACAATTGTTTAAAGAGAAAGGCATATTAGGCTTGTACAAGGGTATCGGCGCCACTGGTTTAAGAGATGTTACCTTCTCTATTGTATACTTCCCGCTATTTGCTACGCTGAATGCCTTGGGTCCCAGACGTAATGATGGCTCTGGTGAAGCTGTTTTTTGGTATGTGCAAAACATCTCAACCACAATTTTAGAAATTTAATAATATATCTCTTTAAAAATTAAGGTGCTCCTTTTTGTCTGGTTTGGCAGCTGGGTCATTTGCTGCACTATTCGTGAATCCATTGGATGTGATTAAAACACGCTTACAGGCTATTAAAAAAGCTGATGGCGAAAAGGAATTTAAGGGTATTATGGATTGTATATCGTAAGTATTTTTATTAAATTTCTGTCATTACGTGTGAAAAGAATTAGACTTTAAAACTTGATAATAAGAACAGTATTCTTTTGCATGATATAGTAACCGACATAGTTGAAGTTAAATCGTTGGTTTTTTGACGATTTTTTTAAATAATTTTTTGAATGCAAGCAATTTTATATATTGTAAATTTCAGTAAGTGCGCATTATTAAAACCGAAATACTGCACAGCTTTTTTGCATTTAAATACCCATCTGAACTTGTAGGGTCATTGCAATAGAAGTCACTCTTGTTTTTTATCTGATTATATTAATTAGATGATTTATTTTTTGATAAAATAAAAAAAATATATTTTTTTAATTTTTTATTCCAGAAAAACTATGAAATATGAAGGTCCAACAGCCTTTTTCAAAGGTGGACTGTGCCGAATGATTGTTATCGCTCCACTATTTGGTATTGCTCAAATGGTGTACTTTCTAGGTGTTGCTGAGGGCTTGTTAGGAATGAACAAGCCTAACAAAGTATAATCACTCTTGTTTAATAATGTTAGAAACAAATTGAACAGGAAACGAATACATTTCCATTATGTGTCGTCCGTACTTTACATCGGAAAATTATTACTGCTAAATAAAATGAAAACGCGAGTTGCTTTTAGGACTTAATGTGCTCTAATATCTCTTTCACATTTTCGTGTACTGCATGTACATTATTCGCATTTTATTTTTAAAGTTAATTTTCTTTTGTTCGGAAATGTGTAGAATTGTAAAATTTAATTAGAAGAAATATATTATAAATGTTTTGTTAAAAACAAAACTATTCTTATTTTTACAACAACAACAAAAGCTTAAAACTAGACAATAAAAAAAATTTTAGACAAAAGAAATCTATTTTCGTAACAATATAATTTGGATTATGTGTAATAAAACTGTTATTATTTATTCAAATGCTTGTATATGTATATTTACCCAGTGTGTTCTTGTTTTTGCGTTTAAATAGATTATTTGAAAATTCTATTCTTAAAAGAAATGTTTAGCAATAGTGTGTGCATGTACATGTTTTTGTATACTTTAAAAATCTTTAAGCTTACTTTTCTATAAACTATTTATCAATTTTTGTATTATGAATATAGCCAATTGTCAATTAAACAGAAAAACATCTGTATGTTAATGTTTTTATCCAACCAAGGGCAACGGTCTTATGTATAAAACTTCACTTGACTTTAAAATTGTTTATTTTTTATCTTTTATGTCTTAGCAAATAAACCAATATTAATTGTTTACCTAGTGTGTTTTCTTAACGTTAGTTTAAATAATTTGTGTGTTTTGTGTTAAGATAAAGTTTATAGTTTCTTGTTACAATGTAAAGACTAAAAGAATAAAAGTATACTAAATATATATATGTTCTACTGAAATAAAAATTTTAAAACAGTTATTTTAGCTTATTTAGTTTATAAATTGTAAATATTGTGAGTATAAAAATTATAATTATTACATTATTAATATGCTCTGATCTCGCCTCTATTGGCGAGAAGGATTTCGACACTTAACCGACGACAGCTTACAGTGTTTGTGAGTTAATTTGACAAGTTATAAAGAAAAATTCACATCCATTTTAGTGCTAAAAAGGGGTATTTAATTAAAAAATATGTAAAAGCATCGTGTTTAAATAATTATGTATTGATAGTATTATTGGGATCGATTTTAAGAATATTTTTTTACAAAGGGTAATTTAAACACTGCCTTCCTCAATAACATCTTACATGCTACGCAAACTAATATTGAAAGTGCCTAAAGCTCAGTAACGTCAGAGATGATTTGAGATCTACAAAAAAATACTGAAATAATTTTATAATTAAAGTTTGATTCTTCAGAGTTCCGCCAAGAAGAATTTTAGTCTAAAATTAGTGGGAAAAGTCTGTGAAAGTTTTCTCGGAAAGAAAGCTGTACGCATTTGTATACAAAGAATAGGAAGCGTTTAATTCGATTAGAATTGCAGATTACATTACCATCACTTAGAGGTATTCCAATGCTATATTACATAAATGATAAATTGTTCTGAGAATAAATTTATTCTGTTAAAATCTATTTCATACGAAATGTCTAAAAACAAGCATAACAATCATGTCGCAATTATTGCCTTAAGTCCAGAATGTTGTTGCTGCCTTTATTACATTTGATTTGGTTCAACTTTTTAAAACGTTCACAGTATGTCTGTATTGAAATATAAAACTTAGATGTTATCTGACCACTCAGCAAATTAACAAAAAACGCATCTATTCCACACATTTTTTTGAAACTATATCAAAACTTTCCGGAGATCAAAGGAAAATTCATTTAATTTTTGTTTCATCAACAACGCTATTTTGTACAATTGCATCAAATAGGTTAGACTGTCGATTGAATATATTGCGTTCCTTTCAAATCTGCAATGACAGTTATGTATATACAAGATACCTGTATAAGGACGGAACCTATTCATTAATTCACCCGCGAATAAGGAACAGTATTTCGCATGCACATACAAAATATTCACATGTCAACAACGTACTATACACTACACAAATTGTAAGGCAATACACTATTTAATTAAACACGAACTTACAAACAAGTGCTTAATTCACAGCATATTATTTGTCGTATCGATCACAGCAGACTTACATCTATAAAATTTCAAAAATCGAATACATACGTTTATATTAGAAAAATTATTTTTGCTGAAGAAAAATTGCGTCCAGCTGTTAAGTTGCACGTATTGCAGTCTATTTTTATGAGTGACAATAAATAAGTTAGTGATGTCAATAGTAATGAAATATGTGCTTACACGCTCCGGAAAGAAATTGAGTTTAAAAGGTTAGGTGGTAGATAGTTATTATTTTGGTTTACTTCACAAATCTGCTATAATATATTATACTTCCATTTTATACACTTCGTATTGCCTATGATAGATAATATTTATTATTAATTATTTGTTTTTAAAAAAAGAAAAGAAATTGTACTCTTTTTTTTAATTGTAACAAGCATATAATTTAATGATATATATTTTATTATATTAATAGTGAGCATAAGAAAAATAATATAGCTTCATATCGAATAAGATTTGCTTTTCCAAGTATTGCTATGTGAGCATAATATTGATTGGTTTGGTTGAAGGTGTACTAAAGACTTTACTTTTATTCCAAGACAAAATACCGGCATCTAGACAGGTTCAGTTCACACAAACAAAATAAATATTGCATTATGAGATAACCCAAAGTTTGTAAAAAACGCAAAAGTGATTCCTCTGAAATACAAGAAGCAGCTGTTGATCGTTTTTAATTTTTGTTTTGTTTAATTATTGGTGTTTATATGTTGTCATAGCATTGTTATTTATTTATATTGCTGATATATATCATAAAATATGGATATTGAAGAGCAGCTGATTGAAGAAGTGCGCAAGCGTGCGATTTTATATGATTTGGGTCACTCGGCGTATAAGAATTTAAGAAAACGAAAAAAAGCCTGGAAGGACGTTGCTCTTAAACTGCAATTGAGTGGTTAGTCAAACTGTAATAACATTTTTAATTTAATATTGACTATATAAATGCTCTTATAGAGATGGAATGTAGGAGGAGGTGGAAAAGCCTCCGCGATTCATATAAACGCTGTAAGAGATTGCAGCAAATTCCTTCTGGAAATGGTACTGAAGGTATTAGAAAAAAGTGGCGATATTTTGATGCTTTGTCATTTTTAGATGATATTAAAAGATCAAAATGGTAAATATTATTCTGTCAAATTTCAAGAACATTTTCGTTTTATTGAAATTTTGTCGTAATTTTTAGTACAATAGGAAATATATGGAGTGAAGATGAAATCATTGAAGTAACTGATGATGATGAAACCGATAACATCTCGTCTCCTGCATTACAGCCAACCATAACTAAGGGAGAGAAAAAGGTAACAGCACTTCACTTCTGCTTTTTTATCCTAGTTATTTACCATTTTTTTCAGAAAAATGATAGTGGCAACTTTCAGGAGTTTCTAGACTTGGCTACGTCAACTATAACTGACGCATACTCAGTTATAAACCAAAGACAAGAACAGAATTCCACCGCCCTCCTTTTTACAAGTTTGGCCATAAAATTAAAAGAGTCTGGTATGCCACCCTCTCAAATAAATTCTATTGAATTAAAAGTGTTAAATATAGTGTTCGGGGAGTTAAAACAATTTTATGATACAAGCCAACTTAAACATTAACAAATTAAGTGTGCTTCTATGTAAGCACATTTAATTTGTGATCTCATTTGAGGAGAATTGGTTTACATATTCGAGTGTTAATAATAACTTAACAGTATAGGGATTGTTTTAGAACTTATTCGGATTAATAATATTTACTTCATAGTTAAACAATATTATTAATCAGAATTAATACTTAAATAAGCATTCACCCCTATCGTGAATTATTTTCTACGTGTAATATATTCCTTCCCTGGGTGCTTGTAATCCTGAATAATTTCGCTCGAAATAATTCGGTTTGTAAATATTTGTTTCTGTTTACCTTTTTTTTCAAAAATTGTATATCCTAAAGAATTTATGGAACTCGAAACAGCTTTTTAACTGGTGGGATGGCAGTAAATATACAAAAAGATAGTTCTATTAACGGTGTAATGCTGAAAAAAAGTGAGTTGATAGCTTTATTTGCAACAGGTAGTAGTTTAAGGAAAATTTTGAAATTGTTTTGATAAGGTTGATAAATATTGTATAACCGGAAATACAAAAAAATACCGTTATATTATTTGCAAGTGTAACCACAGTTTGATATCAAGGTAAATATTTATTATAGTTATTATAGCCTCCTACAATAACAAAGAAATTATACATATTCCTATTGAGTATAGTACTGAGTAAATCCAAAAATTGGCATTGGTGATTTATCTCATTTTATCAAGTTGTATCATATTTCAATTACAGCAAGAAGCATACTTTAAACTTAGTTATAATAACATTTAGAATATGAAAATATATTTTTTCATTACTATTTTCTTCTTTTTATGGCTTCAACGCCATAGCCAAGTACGTAATTGTTAAATTTCAATGGCCATTTAATATTTATTGAATCATGTCGGATTTGAGATTGGTTTAGGTGTTTTATCTATTATGTGTTTTTGCAGGCAATTTTTATAGTTTAAAGTTATATAAATTTTTATTTAGAAAGTGGTATATTGAGCGTCAGCAAGAAGAGTAAATAATTAATATTTCTTCAATTATAATTCACGATATCCATATTTGGCTCCTAAGTACAAATGTTCTTAAATCATTTTGCAAAACATTCTAATAGTGGGATACAGTTTGTCAGAAATTTTATTATGTTGATGCATCAGAGCTTTGACAGAACGAACAAAAAATATAATTTTTATTTATCATTAGGCAAAAGTTGTGTGTTTTTATGTTAATTTTATTAATAATTATTTTCATAAAGTAATTACAAATAACATTAATATATTGCCAAGAAGTCTCTTCAGGTAAACATAAATATTTGAATTACCTACATACATATCGTCCGGTTTGACTTAAAGCAAATCAATAACGAACTGGCGATATGCATTTATATTTAAATTCATTTCTAAATTACTTATAAATTCCAACATTGCAAATATGTGTTGAATGCAACTCTCAGCTCATGTGAAACTTTTCATCCAAAACCAATAATCTATTCCTGCGTAAATTTTTACGTAATGCTTTCATTCTATATTATAACCTTTTTTTAATATACCGATAATAATAAAAATGTGAATACTTAAATATAATATATATCTAAAAATCTTTTTAGTTCTTTTATTATCAAAAAGCCTAAATGAATCTAAATAGATTTGCCCATTTAGCCGAAAGTAACTAGCAAGTTGGTGTTTTATCAGAAATCATCTGTTCGTCTTTCGACTAAATGTTCACTAGAAAAAATAGTCGTTGCAGAGCCTGATATACTGATGTTTTATTTGTAAAACTTTTATATATAAAGCTACTTATAACTTATTTTATAAGTTAGTTGCTTAAAAAATGTAAAATTCGTACAAAATTTGGCACTTATTTGCCTTAAAAAAAATCGCATTCTAGATCAGAAACTGTCATTACTGAAAAAATTTCAAAAGTTCAGAAGCCAAAAACTGATTGCTATTACCTCTAATGGTTAGAAGTTTAAGTTATTGATTAAGTAGAACGGTTTTGTATTCAGGGTGCGATACGTTACTTTGAAGTAACATCATTTTAGAAATAAATATTTTCATGCTCAAAAAAATTATTAAATACCCGACATTTAAAATTATCACACCATATTAGTTTTTTTTCTATTTTTCAACTTATTCTCTTCGTAACGTTCGTAATAATTTTGCTTTCTAACAATTATATTATATCTGCGGGACGACTAGTTGGTATCCCAGCTGCACCTTGGGATAAACTAGAAGAAGGATCAGCCGATAGGTCAGCATAGCGATTACGTGAGATATGTAACAATAGAGAGCGATACCATTCCAATAGTATAGCACGACGATATGTGATCAAACCTATTTGTAAAATTAAGAAACCAAATAGCGTAACAAAATTCAAATATTCCCATTCAAGTAATAAAGCCACTAGCCAAACTAAATAACATCGTACGCTTTCAGCCAAAATAAGGTTAGCGGATGATGAAAAACGTATAATGCATAACGAAGCATAACCATAGAATAAACTGGTGATAATAAATAAAGCTAAAGCCAGCACCAGCCAATGGTTACTGTGTAATTGACTAAAAACATCCATGAGATCATCAAAAACTGCGCGCGAATTATTATTAAACGGTGTTATGGGTGTTGGTATAAAATTTGCACATAGAGCGAACACCGTCGTAATAAATATGCCAAATAGGCCTTTCCAACCAATGGCCTGTAAAATTGGCACACTGCAAGCCTTTAAGTATTTCTCTTCGAAGACCATACGGGCAGCTTGAAAAATAGAAGCACATACTACCATAAGATCGCCAGAAAGAACTGAGTTTTCATTTATATGTGTCATTGAATTCTGGTCATAAATAATGCGTTGAATGTCAGATGATACAATTATAATTAGTGCACATAAAATAATAGTAATGGCGCACCAATGGCGTCCTATTAAAGATTGATTCATGTGCATTGAACCAATTATACCCACAAAAATAATAGTGGAAGCTGAAAGAAAAAAGGAATAAGTGAGATTAGAATAGATAGATAAATTATTATATTAAACAATTTTTGAATTATAAATGTATACTATCATTGGCATACTCTTAGTAAGTTTCACACATTTTAATGTCATTAGTTTAAAAAAATTTAGTGACTAAATAATTGTAAAACTCTCTTTTTTATGATCATTTGCAAAACGACCACGAAAATTCAAGACACAATCAATTCTCTTATGTCTTGCCCTCGTCGCTTAAAAAATTAAATATATGCTGAATTTCAATACATACTTCTTAGCATTTGATAACTGGAGACGTAGGTTAAAGACAGTCCCATAAATAAGAACACTGCAGATAATGCGTCAAAAAAGGCCGGCATTAACATATTTATTGGTTTAAATTCTCGATCACCACTTGTCAGTAGATTTGTATCTTCAGATCCATTCTGCATGAAAAATGGAAATGGTAAATGTAAATTTTGTAGTCTATTTAATAAAATCAATATAAAGAAAGAATTTATGAAAAACACAACTGCACATTATTTCTACATTGGCTACAGCGGGTAGCTTTAAGTTATTAATTAAGTAAATTAAAGTGAAATAATATTTATACGAATTTCAAGATTACAAGAACGCAATAAATTTATATATAAAGGATAAACAGGAACAGCAGATGTTGGTGAACGTAATTTGAATGCACATGCGGAATGTGCTTTCCGAAAAATCTGATTTAAAATTGATAAAAATAATTTTTAATTGATATAATTACATTACTGCGTCTTAGAAAACAAAACATCGTTTTATAAACCAAATAACAAATAAATTCTCCAGCAAACATAAGAAACGTTAAAACAACCTGCGGAAGACAAAAAACCACGTTATAGATAACTTTCAAGAGTACAATTACCCACTTACCGGATGTTGGAAGTAACGCCACCTGCCATCGTTACACTCTCCCATTGACGTACTAGCCCATCTAGAAGATATTTATGAATTTAAATCTACTATATTCTTATATATGTATGCATGTATATAATGTTATTTATGAAATATTTCCAATAAACATATTTATGACATCTGGATATACTTATTTTTATTTTATGTATCTATATATCGTTTGTCTCATTTATTTGTCGCATTTATTTTCCAGTAGATTTTTTTGTGATTTCAATATATGAACTGATTCTATATATGTATGTATATATTAAGTCCTTTCTACTTGGTACCAACAATCTGTAGGTAAAAGCATTACAAATGAAAATACTTACTTTATTAATAATGTATTACAAGAACCAGCTATCAAAAATATTAGCACAATAATATGGTGCATTATGTATTCATATGAAGGAGTCTTCAGTTCCTCAGTTTATATGTTTTTATTGGATTAAAATGTTGGTTAACAGATATTATGTTCTGAAGCTGCAACAAAAAATCACAAGCAAACAAAAGCTGATAAACAAAAAAAAATAAGAGATAAGAAATTTTAGTGATGCCAACGTAAATATTTTTATTAATTATCCGTTTTTGGGATTTTAGATGATATTAATTCGACTCCAATTAATAATTTAACTTAAACATATTTAAAAACACAAGAATAGAAAAAATTTTCAAGTACACCTACAAATCAAGATACCATTTATTCCTGACTTTTCAATGGTATTCGTATATAATTATATATAATTCAAAATTTGACTGCTTTTTGAAATAATTAATTTTAGACAGAGGATATTGATATTGGTGGCAATTGATATATCCCAATATATATCTTCAAGTAAATTTTAAATTTTTTTTTTAAGTATATATATATCTTCAAGTAAATAGAGAAATAGAAGTTTTTATAATTATTCTTTACGGCCACAAAATGTTGATTTTACTTTGTAATCTCAAGTTCAAAAAAAAACTGCAAAGTTGGCAAAAATGATATAAAAATAGTCTGGGCCAACTATTTAATCGATAACATAATTCTTTATGAAACAACTCTGATGTCAGAATTGTTTGCATTTTTTAATTAAAAATTGACAACTAAATTATTACAAAATTTTTCTTGGGGTTTTTTATAATTTTAAACAGTTATAAATCACAAATTGCACAGTTGGAAAAAATTTACATCTTAATATTAGTTTTTAATTTAAAAAAGCAATAAAATAAAAAAAAATATATACATTTAAAATAATATAGCATTAGGTAGTACAAGGCTATAGTTGTGTCCAAGAACTGTTTTGTCCTTAAAATTTCCAACTAAATAACAAAACATTTCGACAAAACAAATGGGGGTTTTGCAACAAATTTTATGTAAAAGAAATCAGAAAAAATCAACTTTATTACAAACTATATCGGTCATAATAACAAGGAGCATTAAAAAAAATTCGCAACAAGCAAAGTGAGTAACAATTTATCTTCTAGCAATATACATACATATGTAGGTAAAATTTATTAAGAGAATGTATTAACTACGCCATCATAAAATTATTTTTAATTATTTGTTGAACGATGTAAACAAATGACAACAAAATAAAGTTACGTAATTAAGTTTATCCCCTCCGCTTCTTATTTTATTCATTTAGCAGATTAGCTGAGGTAGGACGTTTAGAGGCAGCAAAACATGATGGTAAATATGAAACTGGTCAATTGTTTTTACATCGAATTTTTGGTTATAGAGGAGTAGTTTTGTTTCCATGGACAGCAAAGGTCTACGATCGTGATCTACATAATCCGAACAAAGCGAAGATCATTTCATCTACAAACAATTCAAATAGAAATTCCGGTAAAAATGCAACCAAAAGCAAATTCGGTATCAATGAAGCTATTTCAAAATCAGGTGAGGAACCATCAAATAAGGATAATGGTGTAGCAGCTTCTTTAAAATCACATCTAAATGATGTAGTTAATTCGATTAATGAAGCTGTAGGATCGCAAGAAAATTCCGATATAAGTGAAACAACTAAAAGTAATGACATTAATGTAAAGTCGAGTGATACAAGCGACAAAACTTCCAGAACATGGAGTCAAACCAACACAGCTGATACAGATGAATCATATAATAAAGATGTGAAAGGAAAAGTTCAATCATTTTATCAGGTTCTAATAGATACTCGCGACTGCCCTTACATTGCAAGTATTGATTTTAAATTAGATATATTTTATTTTATTGTTTATGAACTCATTTTTAACAACAAAATTAAATTTGTAGCGTGCTCAAGCAGAGGCTGTAACTTTTTTGGGGAATCAAGAGTCTAATCGTAGTTTATATGCTATACACGGCTTAGATTACGTATCGCATGATGATATTATGCCTTATAGCTCAGCAGATAAGATTCCTATACATCATGAATTATTTGAAAAGTTTTTGTCGCATGCCCCAAATATGAAACCTTCGTTTGAAGCAAAAGACACGTTAAATACGTGGCAAGAAAAAAATAGTCCTTGGCTCGAATTAAGTGATGTTCATAAAGAAACTACTGAAAACATACGTGTAACTGTGATACCATTCTATATGGGTTGCCGGGAATCTCCAGCTTCTTCTGTACATTGGGTAAGTTTTTAAAATAAGATGAGAACCGCCACGTATTTGGTTAAATACAGAGAAAAGTATTTAGCCATGTAGCGGCTATAATGTAATTTGAATGTATATTTTTTAGAGTGTATGGGCATATTAATAATTATGTTTACAGTGGCGTTATTCAATACGTCTGGAAAATCTTGGAACGACCAGTGTACAGCTGCGTGAAAGACACTGGCGTATATTTTCTTTATCTGGTACTTTGGAAACCGTAAGGGGTCGCGGAGTTGTAGGTCAAGAACCGATTTTGAGCCCAACTTTACCTGCTTTCCAGTATAGCAGCCACGTCAGTTTGCAGGCTGCCAGTGGTCATATGTGGGGAACGTTTCGCTTAGAACGTGAGGACGGACAAATGTTTGACTGTAAAATTCCACCTTTCTCACTGGAATCCAAACCGGAAAAACCGGCAGGAAGTAAAACTAAAAAAAGCGATTAAAATGCGTTACATAAATTTAACTTATATATAGTCAGAGCGGAAATTAAAAAGTTATTAGCTATTAGTTAGTTAATTTCATGTTTAAATAAGAATGTATGTACATATATAATATACGTGCTCTCCAAAAAACATAGTCCCACTATTGAAGTCTTAAGTAGAAAAATTTATTATGTAAATTTAATAATAAATAATTAAAGTTTTAAAATCTTATTTTATTTTGTAAAGTTTAAGACATTTTTGATTTTATTTATAAAGCGTTTTTATTTTCAACATTTCGTCGCCCCTATTGGTAACTTCTTAAAGAATTATTAAATTTGACAAAAGTAAATATACGTATTGAATAGGTCTAAATAAATTATGAGAAAGGTACTTATTCAGAAACGAAATATCGTAAATAAGAATATTTTTATAAATAATAAAAAAAATCTTAAACTCGATAAAATAAAGAATAACATAACAAGATTGAAAAAAACTAAACGGAGACTTGAACTCTTGGTTAAAAAAAATTATTTCGAAAGTCTGTTGATATTGTTAATTTTAGTACAAATTTTATTATTGATTTAAAATTTTTTGTTGGCTTTCGACTTGTATTTTAAAGTTGAAAGGTTTCATACTATCGTGTATCCCAAACATTAACTGTAAAGCGTTTATTGAGGCAGTCTTCACAGCTGTATCTACGTCTTCCCCAAAACCTAAAAATATAGAAAATAAGCATGTCTCTATATGCAACATTTTGTTTACAAGGTGCAACCTTTTCCTATTAGTTTTTTATCACTGTAAAGTCCAACATGGTAAGCGCTTAAAACTGTATTTTTTCCACAGTCTCCTAATAGACGTGCTTCAGGGGGATTCAATTTTTTTTCTTTATAAATTTGTTTTAACAACTCTTCTGGCTCTTTGATAGGCCACAAATCTAAAATATCTTTTTGATTTAGCTGTGTACAAATAAAATCTCGAACGAAAACAAATGCTCTTTCCATTCCAGAAGATTGCTCTAGCGCCCCTATTACCGCTAACAGAGACTTGGCCATCGATTCATTTAATGGAGGATGCTCGGCGTCTAGAATTAAATCTTTCATACCTAAATGAAAGGCAACATGAGACAGTGTTTCAGTACTTAATAAATATGAAGTTATTGACTTTTGCCCATCTTGCGGCACTTTGGGCAGGAAGTACTTTATAAATTTATCAACGTATTCTTTCGCAATATTTAAACCTCTTTGAGCCAAATCATCATTATGCGACATATGCATGTCCATTTCCTCTATACCTAATTCACGTTGCTTTGCCTCTTCTTTGGCTATATAAGACTTTTGGGTAAATGCCGTATTCAACAAAGATGTGTCAAAATCCTCATGCAAACGTTTGCCAAATGCAAATAGTTCGGCTTTGTAATTCCATTCCACAAATTCTGACCGCGGAGAAGGCTCTTGAGGACCTAATAGTTTAGCTCGTCGATTTAACTCTCGCAAAGTAGGAGCAACCCATCTTTTCACAGAACGGTGTGGAGCTAAAATAGTTCAAGTAAACAAGTAAATTTACGAATCGAATAATTTATTTAATACGCACTCACTTTTAGTAAAGATATAGGACACCGTTTTACTTAAATTAAAAATTTCGCATGATGGTCTAAAAACAAGCATTATGAATATTATTGCTTACAAAGGTTATACAATTATTAAAAATTCAAGCCTTATCACAGGGTGGCTAAGAAATACAGAGTTATAATAAATTTAGGTACAGCCAAGTTGCTAATATATTCTTAGTCTATGTTCAGACAATTCCGTCACGATATATTCGAAAAACGTATAATTCTGTTCGCATTTGCACACAATTAGTTAATATTAAAACAAATATTAAATCTTTTTGCAATAAAACGATTTAAACACCAATTGACTATTGCAGCTGATGTTAGGAAATTTTTTCACTGATACACTTACATATACTCTATCGGTGGGCATGTTTATCTGAAAAAACATCATTTTGATTTATTATTCAATTTAACAACCTATCTCACTTTATTTGAGCAAGTGATGTTTTTCATAATTACTTATGATAAAATACCTCTAAAAACGTTTATTTTGAATATTCTATACTAGTTCTTGTGGAATCAGTTTACTGATGATTCACACCAGTCGTAAGTGTAAAAAACCTGAAGCTGGATTGCTTGAACATGTTAAATTGCAATACTATGACTGTATTGCAACAAATTCAGGAAATTTTACTTCTATAATGCGATTTCAACTGTGTAAAGTAACTATTACGTATTTAAACTAGATGTGCATTTTGCATTCCTACAATTTTTTCAAAGCAAAAAAAGTATAATATTATCACATTTTTTGCAAATCTTACTATTTACTGAACTTTGTGAAAATGTTCACAAAATTTGCAATTTACATGCCACTATTTCATGGTGGCACGATTTTCGATGATTTAAAAATTATAATACGATTATCGAATATTTTTACAAAACGTCTGGCAGCTCTCGTACTAACTACATTTGTGCATGAAAAATTTGGACGCCAATAATTGTGTATATTAAGAAAAAATTCCATTAGTAGTCCAAAATTTAAATAAAGAATAAGTGAAATGTCTTTACAAACTTACGGGGATAAACCGGTAGCATTCCAGTTAGAGGAGGGGGGTGAATATTACTATGTTGGTTCTGAAATAGGTAATTATTTGAGACTTTTTCGTGGTATATTGTACAAAAAATACCCCGGAATGACAAGAATTGTGTTGTCCAACGAGGAACGGAAACGATTAGCAGATTCGGGCCTAAGCCCTCATATATTAGCCAGTTCCGTATCTCTTCTTAGAGCGTGTGAAGTGGACGATATTATGCAAGGAAATGATGAAAAGTAAAATCTGAAACTTATCAACAAAATACCTCATTAATATGGTTTATTTTAGATATAGGGCCATTTCAGTAAATACATCGGATGCTCCATTGCCTCGGGAAAGTAAATCCAAAAAACAGCCACAGTATGTGCCAACAATGCCCAATTCAAGTCATTTGGATGCTGTACCACAAGCAACTCCTATAAATCGAAACAGAGTACACACGAAAAAAGTAAGAACATTCCCCATGTGTTTTGATGATACGGATCATACTGCTAATTTGGAAAATGCTTCACAAAAGGAGTGTCTAGTACCCATACGTTTGGATATGGAATTGGAGGGACAAAAATTACGAGATACCTTCACATGGAATAAAAACGAAAGTATGATTACCCCCGAACAATTTGCAGAAGTCTTGTGTGATGACTTGGACTTAAATCCTATTCCCTTTGTACCGGCAATTGCTCAAGCCATACGCCAACAATTAGAAGCATTTCCAAGTGAACCACCAATAATAGAGGAAAGTTGCGATCAAAGAGTTATAGTGAAATTGAATATACATGTGGGAAATACTTCTTTAGTAGATCAAATAGAATGGGATATGTCAGAAAAAAATAATAATCCAGAGGAATTTGCTATCAAACTGTGTGCTGAATTAGGTCTTGGGGGCGAATTTGTAACCGCTATAGCATACAGTATTCGTGGTCAGTTGTCTTGGCATTATCGAACTTACGCCTTCAGTGAAGCACCACTTTCTACTGTTGATGTTCCATTTCGGAATCCAAGTGATGCGGACGCCTGGGCACCATTTTTAGAAACTCTAACTGATGCCGAAATGGAAAAGAAAATAAGGGACCAGGATCGTAACACCAGACGCATGCGTCGTTTGGCTAATACAACCACAGGGTGGTAAAAAAACGAACACATTTGTGTATAAAACAGAAATTAAAAACAATTTTTACACTTCATTTATGTTACTTATAAAATTATGTATTATTGAATATGTACCTTATAAATAACACACCGAAAGTCTATTAAAATGAACATGCAATTATATGTATGTTGAGTATCTTTTCAACCTTTAACTATCAGTTGTACTATCACCCTTATCTTGATCTTGCTCACCATCATAAAATTCATTTTTCGGTTCAATTATTTTGTCTTCCTCTGCTTGTATATTTCTTATGTCTGGATCTTCCTTTTCTTCTTTAATATTGCGCATTTCCTCCAAGTCAATAACATCGGGTGGAACTTGTACCATCTGAACACTGGGTGAGTGTTGACACATTTTCAAGTTTTCATAAACATGCTTGACAATAGCCTCTAAATATTGTTTGGAATTAGCATTTTCTTGACGGGAATTAACATCTGGATGCAAAGTAAAATCGGGGGCAAAAAATTCTAAATATTCGGTCATGGGCAATTCGTTAGTGATATGTTCATCCACCAACAAAGAAGTTTCGTGCGTCCAACATCTGGCTACATTGCGAAGAGTATATCCACCGCCTCCTACCACTAATGTTGGGACATTAAAACCTTTCACAAATTCTACACATGCTCCATGACCTCTAGTACTAAGAGAAAAACATCCTAGGCGATCGCCAGCCAAAGAATCTGCACCGCACTGCAAAACTATTGCAGTAGGTCGATAAAAATCCATCACAGCTGATATTATTGGTTTAAAAACTTGAAAATAGCTTTGGTCGTCAATCCCTTCTTTTAGCGGTACATTTACACTATAATAACGACCCGATTCAGCACCTATTTCATACATATCTCCAGTACCCGGAAAAAAATAGTTCCCATATTTGTGAAAAGATGCCGTCATTACACGGTCAGTAAGATAAAAAGCTTCTTGCACTCCATCTCCATGGTGAACATCGATATCTATATATAGGACACGGGGATTGTATTTAAGCAATTCCAAAATGCCTATAACAATGTCATTTACATAACAAAAACCAGATGCTTCGAATTTTTTCGCGTGATGCAAACCCCCCGACCAGTTTATACAAATATCGCTATGATCGTGATTTAGTTTCTGAGCTCCTTCTAATGAAGCCCCAGTATACATTGAACAAAACTCAAAAAGACCATCAAATACTGGACAATCCTCACCAACGCTAAAGTGCGAAAGATATTTTGTATAACCCACAGCTGAAATTCAAAGTTTTTAGTATACAAATCAATATGCAAATACTGATAATCACTTACAATTGCAATGAATATTTTGAGGTGTTACTTGCTGTAAGAACTCTATATATTCTTCACTATGAAATCGTAGCATATCCTGTGCACTCGCTCTAAAAAGAATTGGATGATGAATAATTTTACGATTTTTTAGAGATTACTTACTTGTAAGGTCGGTAAATTTTCATTTTTCTGTGCAATCCATAATTCATAACTAAACTATGGGTGACCGACAACCGATGTGGTTTCATAGGGTGGCCCGGACCATAGTGAAAATTTCCTACATCAGGATTATAAAAGTAGGAAACACGTCTTTTGCTCATATTGAATCTAATTATTGTTTGAATAGTCCTCGTTGGAAAATAATTGTTTTACAAACAAAATGATTACTAAAACAATTACTACAAATAATAAACGCCGCGTGAGTGAGAAATTTAATTCACCTAAATTCATCACTGAGTCAAATCAATGCCAATGTATTTATCTTAATTATCATTTAAGTATATTTTATTTAGAATTAAAATAGTTTCAGACGTCTTCGAACAATGTTTCACATTTATTTTTGTTATATTTAGTAAATCTCTTCTGTTATAGGCAGGCGATATATGTTTAGAAAATTGATGTAAAGAAAGTGTCAAGAGCTATTGTAAATGATGCCATATGAAATATTTTACCAATTTAGATATATGTACATTTTGCGATTTTTTAACATGCTATTTCTGATACTGATTGGCAGTTTCAAATTTTTCTTGGAGGAAAAGTCCCTGGAGTTTTAAGGCTTTTAAAATTTCACCCAAATAGGTTATGTAGCTTGCCCTGCTCAGTTATCAAATTTTTATGACAGACATATCCGATCAAATTTTTATGACAGACATATCCGATTGCACTTTGTTGATTGAAATATCTCTATAGTTTAAATTAAATAAAAATCGGTTGAGTCGTTTCAAGCGATAGAAATAACTCCCTTTCTCATCCATATCCTTTGTTATTTTATATATCCGAATCTATCTAAGTTTCGAAAGAAAAGACGTCTCCGGCTATTCTGTTTAAGGTTATAAAAAATGGTTTACGGCATCTTTTCAGATCTGTCATCAACACGCTTATTTTCAAAACACCATTTCCTCAAAATTATATAGAATGAAATATTACGCCAGGATGTTTGTAAAAGACGTATTCAATGACATATGTAGTATATGTACTTATATTGGGTTTTTTTTAGAAACTATTTAATTTTTTTTGAAAGATACCACCAAAAAAATTTTAAATGAGTTACATAATGCTTTGTATATAATTATATATAAGTATATGTATATTTTTAAGAAGAATGTATTACAATTTTGTTAACATCTTTATCCAAAAGCGAATTGGTGCATACGCTAGACGAGTATATACACCTGGATAAAATGGTTCAGCACATCCAACACCCCAAGATACTACTCCAACTAGTGTACCGTTAATTTGTATAGGCCCACCACTATCGCCTTGGCAAGCATCAGTATTGCGTGCAGCAGCACAAAACATTCTGAAAGAAAATTCTTTAATACAGTACACAGCATAGATTCACATTTTTAACAATATAAACAAGTAAACCCTATACATAACGTTCGTCCCAATTAGAAAAGCCATAACGATATAGCATGCCTACTACGCACGCATAGTAAAACTTGTATATTGAAAGTAAAAACAATATGCAAGTATGCATGCACATATGGATGTGTATGCAAAACTTCAATTTTAAGATTTTTGCAAATAAAAATACATACAGATGTACATATATATTTGGCTATATAAACGATTTGCTTTTTGCTTGATTGTATTAGAATAAAAACATGTAGTCAATTTCTAGTGACATTATGGGTTGGGTTAGATATACCTAGAAATATAATAAAACTTCCGAACTTGTTTTTTTTTATTGTATTCCAAGCAGTTTGGCTACAACTAGCTTGATGCAGATTTCAAACATGGTAAAAATCCGTTAATATACAATTCCATAGACGAGTACATACAGAAATCATTACTTACGCACTTGTGACGCCACCATAAAAACGCAAGTTTTCATGGCAAAGCTTTTGGTTGATCGTGTAAATAGTTGTATATTTGAGTTCTGATGTCAGTATATGATCGCTAGAGTCTTGATAACCCCACCCAGACACAGTAGCTGCAGCATTGTCTTCAATTTTTTCGGACAATTTTGTTAGTTTAATAGATCTAACTTGTAAATCGTAACGGTCAAATGCATTCTGGCGGACTCTTATTAAGGCGACATCGAAGTTCATTGTCTGCGGATTGTAGTTCGGATGGGAATATATTTGCTTGGCTGGTAATATTACACCATCACGAGAGCGCCAACGACTACCCATGCGCAATGTTATATAGCTGGGTATATGTTCGACACCATGAACGCAATGAGCTGCTGTAATCGCCCAATTTCCATTAAGAATCGCTGCTCCACAGATATGAATTGTATGTCGTCTTAGTGAAAGCTTTAATTACACAATTACATACATAAGTATATTAAAATTTACATGCATGTTTGTATATTGGAAATAAGATATAAGGCACAAATCATGAGTTTTAAAAGCGGGGGCTAAATTTAATATCATTTTGTATTTATTTGAAACTTGTGTTTCATAACTACTAATTTAAATTACTGGTAAACCTAATGGCAATTTTTCCAAATTGCGCGAAAGTAGAAATTTTCTGTGTTGTACATATTTACATGCATACACACATATGTATATGTATGCATATTTTGTTTTAAATTAAAAAATGTAATTGGGTGTTGTAAAACACAAATAAATATGTATTTATGTTCACATATTTAAATTCTGATTGGAAGCGAAGAATTATAATTTTGATGATTATCAAAAAACGATATATATGTATGTGTATAAATGTAAGCACATAATAGCTGGTATTTATTTAAAAAAACATTTCGTGCTATATTTTGACATAAAAACACCGGCATTGACCAAAATAATAATTTTTATTATATGTTAAAAAAATATATGTTATAATATATGTTATTATATGTTAAAAAATTTCACATTTCTTATTAATGCCAAATATCGGCAGTTTACAATATTGCTGTACAATTTTCTTCTTAATGTATTAGAATTGTATTATGAGCCTAAGGTCCACATCCAATGGTCTATTGAATACAATAGTTAATAATTTGAAATTATTCTCTAACGAATTAAATAAATAAATACTTATGCATTTGTGTACAAAAATGATATACTATTATTATTTTTAGAAATTATGCCGTTTTCGGAAGTGATTATTTGAAACTCTTTTAGAATTATCGAATCAGTATTAAAAATCGTAAAATTAGACAAACACTGTCAATAGTCGATTTGTTATATTATTTACTCACCACAATTATTTTTTAACTTACTTGAAACGGAAACTGACTTATGTTGGCGTTATTTCCGTTAACAATGCGATATTGGACTGTTTCAATATAACTAAAACGAATTAATAAAATGATTAAAAAGTTGTAGTTAATTAACATCCGCATGATTCAAATGCCGTTTTCACACTGTGCTATTAGCACACGATGTCTTCTTGTTTTTCAAGAATTTAATGTAATACAAACATTTATATTTCTCTATCATTCTTTTCTCGTTTGTACGCTTTGCTTATCTAAAGATATTTTAAATATAACATAAGCAATTATTAAAAAGATATTGAAAATCATAATGAAAAATTTAACTTCCGAATACTACAAGAAAGTTGTCATTTCATCATATTATCAATTGATAAAAACAACTAACACACGCATTTGTAATCAACATATTCTTACATATATAAACTTCTTCAATCAATATTAAAAAGGTAGAATTTAACGAATACAAATTGAGGTTAAGGTTAAAATTTTTTGTAAAGATTCTATACAGTTTTATTTTATAAAAATGCTTCTTTGGGTACAAAAATAAATACGAAAATCTTCAAACATAAATATAGACTTTAAAGTTACTACTTAAACTCATACATGCAGGTGTATAAAAAATAAATGAAGTAACAAAGGATAGATTAACTAAAGCGTTTATGGAATTGCAATGAATTTAACTATACTGTATTAGGAAATCGCTACTCAGTTTTTTCCTTGGCACAATTTTTAATAACACGTTCAATATGTAGATGTAAAAAGCATACGATTATACGTAATGGTCCTAAGAGTAAAGAATGTAGCAGGTTTTGAAAAAAGCCGCCCCATCGAAAAAGACCGCCACCCAATAAGGCAATCATCCAAGATTCAGCACCCAATATTGATATAAAATTTCCTTTCTGTAACAATAATTATTTGTATATATTTGCAGTGTTTAACGTTTGTGGTTATGCTCAACTTGCTTACCAAAGCATCATTAATAATTCGTTTTGCGACTTTGTCTGGTTCTGCTAATCCACCACTACCTGATATAATTTTGGTTTCTTTCGGTTTCGTTTTTTCTTCATTCTCAAAACCAAGTGTCTTTGTATCACATGGCAGAGCCAGGGTCACCGAAACACCTAAATGTGTCGATTCCATTGCTATTGTTTCAGCCAAACCACGTAAAGCATATTTTGAGGCAGTATACGGTCCATAACCATATATACCTATCAAAGCAGACATTGATGCAGTCACAACAATGATACCTTCACGATTTTTTTTCATTTTTTGTATAACACAACGTGTGCAATTGTATGTACCCCAATAGTTTACTTCCATAAGCTTGCGAGCATCTTCAACTGATACTTCTTCAAAAACACCACATGTAGCAAATCCGGCGCAATTTATGAGCATATAAATATCACCAAAACTTTCTTCGATTTCTGCTAAGCATTTTTTAACATTGTCATAGTCTGACGATAAGTCTAAACAACGATATTGGAATTTTTGTTCCGGTCTTTGACGTATAACTTCCATAAGAGCTACAGCTCCTTCTAAATAAATAAAAATTAAGAAACGGTTATGTTATGCCATATTGGAGTAAATGCATTGAATAAATAATTGCCACATTTCAATGTCTTGATTGCATTTTTGTATACATAATTATAAAATAAAAAAATCAAGTACAATTTCCTATAAATGTATGTAGTAAATGTTCATTACATATGCCAAACTATACTCAATAGCGTATTTCGAAGTTATTACACACCCACGATTTACATTTTACTAAAACCAAAAATACATACTTTAGTGCTACTTAAAGGCGATCGAACCATTTCATCTTTCGATGACTCGCAAAACAATTCATTTTGCACAATTAAACCGTATGTGATTTTTGTCAGTTATTAATTAAAAAAAATTTATGTGCACCAAGATTATGAATGCAAAGCGTAGTTGCAGACCCTCAAGTCTTACAACCTAGTTTTAAAAACATTATATATGGCATCAACTTACTTAACATTTTTTCATCGCGCGCTATTACTGTTACATTAGCTCCTTTTAAAGCACACTCTACTGCTAAGCACAAGCCGATTCCTTTGCTGCCTCCCGTTATAACTACATGTTTGTCCACTATATTCTTGGCTCGTTTACGTGTAACAAATATGTAGACTAAAATGTGACACAAGACTCCAATTCCAATATAAAGAGCAATTTCCCACGTTATCGAAGCAGCCATGATTTTGGTAAAGTTATTCTAGAAAAAAAATAAGCATTCATGTTAGAAATTGCATTGGTGTACTTTTGCTATTAGAAAGTTTTCCTTCAATATATATAGTCGCACATCTTCTAGATGAAAAATGTAGTTATTTGTTCTATAAGTGGCTAATGCACCAATACAAAAAACTTTTTTTTACGAAACCAACGCTTTAAAATGATAATTCGAATAATATATGTAATTTCTTACCTATAATTGTAAAATACAAATTGTCAATTCAAATGTTAAGGGAGAAATCGTTTACTATTAAGGCGAACTGACTACTATCAATCACAGGGTAACCTGTTTTACCCTGTGCTATTAATTCGCCATAATTACTACACTTGTAAAAAGTTTTATACGAAGAAGGCATATAACTAAAGCAACTATTTTAGCGATTTTGAAAGAAAATTAGACCCAAACTTACAATTACAACTTGCTAAATGTTTACCCTTTGCATAAATGTTTATGCTTGCTGGTGTCTTTAACAACATTTTCCTTTTGCAACAGTTTCCTTTTTGCTTATATAGAAGCTTAACAATGTATTTAAATAAACTTATTATACATACTTTAATAAACTTATTTTCAACGCTCGAATTTCCTACACCGATTGCAAATCGCATGTTAATCGTTGCTTATATATCACTGGAAAGAATCAAATGATTGAGCAGTATTGAGCAGTTAATTTAAAATTATATAATACGACTATAATGCTCTGGAAAAAAACTTGCAGTTAGCAGTTCCATAATAATGAGGTTCATAAGCTATAAAATAATTACAATGAAAATAGTAGTAACAAGAAATTCTATCACCTCATTTGCAAATAAGAATTCCCTGTAAAATTTTTCTTTATCCCGTGTTTCCTTATTTAAACCACATCTATAGGGAAATTTTTGTCTTTTATTTTAAATAAAATTCGAATTGGATTTCTTATTCACTCGTGCGATCATTGCTTGAAGTAAATGCAACTCTGACCACTGGAGAGAATCATTTTATTAAAATTTTCATAAAGTTTTGCAATACATCGGATAGGTTGGTTAATCATATCCTAATTCTAGATTGAAGCAGATTGAAAAAAAAGCCAAACAAAAACCATTTTAACGCCGATGGTTAAAATTTCAGCGACATATTCCTATAGGAAATATTTCCTTGACTACAAGGAAATAAATAAATAAACAATAATGTTTGGTAATTTTATACCTTATGAAGTATAAAAATTCGAAGAAATCGGTATGAAATCGTTAATAATATACAAACTTTGATAACCATCACATCTTATAAAGTGTAAAAGTTTTAAGATATGAGTATGGAATTATCAACGGGTAACCCGCTCGCAATTGAGAATAAGTATTATTTAATTATGTTACACAGATTAAATACCTCTTTAATATTTCTGCTCCTTTTAGAATGATTTTGAAATTCTCAAGGGATGATGAAATTTGGTAACTATTATTTCAATATTTTGGGACATTTTTAAAATACTGATGAATTTTTAGCATGCTTGAGCATATGTTCGACCAAGAGGACAAAACGCTAATAGAAAAATTTCCTTTGGAATGTGATTCAATATTGTCAAAAATAAAGGACAAAAATGGGTACATATGTACATACTACATATTGTTTCACTTTATCTCAAAATAAATTTTCATGATTTAGAGCCATTCCTTCCACATCAAAGAAAAGGCAAAGAAAACCAGAATGGTGGGAATGTAACGTTAGAAAACGCCTTCGAGAATCTGGGCAAGCTTATGTTTCCATAAATAAAAAAAAATTTCCAGCTAGAAAAATGAAACCAGGATGCAGTAACTGCTTTCTCAAATGCGATACAGTTTTCTCCCTTAGTGACCGAATGCAGATTCATCAATCATTTTGGAAGATGCCTGACATGGAAAAATCAAACTTCTATTTTAAATATGTTACTCGGAATCCTGTTAAAAGTCGAAAATCAAATTCAAATCTAAAACAATTCTCATTTAATTATTATTTCGAAAAAGATACGATTACACATCGCGTATGTCGCACTTTCTTCTTAAATACTTTATGCATAGACCAAAAAAGGATTTACTATTGTTTTGAACACTTGAATGATGCTAATACGGGGGTTCCCCTCCCAAGGAAAAAGGGCAAGAATGTCAAGAAAATTACATCACTTGAAAAGCTGAACGAAGTGCGTTCTCATATTTCAAGTTTTCCTCTCATCGAGTCTCATCACTGCCGAGCGCATTCTCAAAAACGATATATCGATGGCATTCCGAATTTAAATAAAATGTATTCCTTGTATAGCCAAAATAATAAAAATCCTGTTGGTATACATATATATCGCGACATTTTTAATAAAGAATTCAACATTTCCTTTTTTAATGCTAAAATAGGCCAATGCGTTAAATGTGCCCTATTTTATAATGAACAAAATATTTTAACCGTTAATGGCAACTACATTTATGAACATCAGTCTAAAGATCAGAATATTTCATTATCAACGGCTCCTTCAGTGGATAATCAAAACAAGTAAGTATTACATAATAATATAATATAAATGTAACGTACTTACTACTTTCAGAACCAATTTTGAATACATTACGGATGATTTTATTTGGTAACTAATACAAAATTTATTGAAATGTGTTTTAAAATTATATAAATTTTAGTATGCCTGAAGACGCTTCTTATCTAGACGACAAGTGTTCCATACAAAAATTTTCATTGGAATTTGCATCAAAATTTGAGAAAATGAAAGATAGTGATGGGTAGATACATTTAACTTTTTATTTTGTTTTATTTAAAAGTATATATCTCTTATATATTATTTAGAACCATTAGCCCCACAACAAAGAAAAGAAAAAAAAATCCCGAATGTTGGGAAGAAAACGTAAGAAAACGCCTTCGTGAATCTGGGCAGGCATATGTTTCCATAAACAAAAAACAATTTCCAGCGAGAAATATAAAACCACCATGTAATAACTGTTTTTTCAAATGTGAAAACATTTTTTCTTCTAATGACCGCAAGAAAATTCATCAATTATTTTGGGACATGTCTGATAACGAAAAATCCAACTTCTATTTTAAATTTGTTAAACGGCATCCTGTTAAACGACGCAAATCAAATTCAAACCTAAAGCAGTTCTCATTTAATTATTATTTTGAGAAAGATACGATTACCCACCGCGTATGCCGCACTTTTTTCCTAAATACGTTATGCATAGACCAAAAAAGAATTTACTATTGTTTTGAACATTTGAATGATGCAAATACGGGAATGCCGCTCCCAAGGAAAAAAGGAAAAAATGTGAAAAAAGTTACGCCACTCGAAAAACTTTCGGAAGTGCGAGTCCATATTTCGAGTTTTCCTTCTATTGAGTTCCATTATTGCCAAGCAAATTTTCAAAAAAAATATATAGATGGCTGTCTTAATATAAATAAAATGTACTCCTTGTATACCCAAAATAATGAAAATCCGGTTGGTATACATATATATCGTGAAGTATTTAATAAAGAATTCAACATTTCCTTTTTCAAACATAAAAGAGACCAGTGTGATAAGTGCATTATGTTTGCTAATGAGAAAAATATTTCAAATACACAAGAGAAATATACTTACGAACAGCATCTAGCTGAAGTGGATGCATTAAAATCCGATCGCAATAACGACAGGCTGAATACAGACTCAACTATGTGTACGATTTGTTACGAATTGCAAAGTGTTTTTAGTTTGCCTAAGGGAAATGCTTCAACATTTTACTACAAACGAAAATTAAATATGTACAATCTTACGGCAACCATTGTCATGCCAAATATACCAACATTTACATATTGCGTCTTATGGTCAGAAGCTTACAGTGATCGGAGCGGTAATGATATTGCAAGCGCTTTAATTAAAATTTTAAATGAATTAATAAAAGATTATCCTATCATAAAAACGTTGATATTATGGAGCGATTCCTACATACCAGTAAATATAAATCGAGTTAACTCAACCGCACTCAAAATGTTCATTAAACAAAATAAACTTAATACTGTATTACACAAGTTTTCCGAAACAGGACATTGTGTAATTCAAGAAGTAGAGTATGTCCATGGAGCGATCGATCGTTATTTGAAAAACATTGAGATACACAGTCCTCTACATTTAATAAAATTGCTTAAAACTATGCCGAATAAAAAAACAAAATTAGTAGTTTTAGAGATGCTTCCAGATGATTTTCGCATATACTCATTGGTGGCAAATAAAATGGACTTCACTAAAGTGCCGTTTGATAAAATTAAAGTACTTTTCTACGATAAAGAAAATGAATTAAACTTATATTATAAATTTTCTGTGAGAGATAAGGAATACACTATTGCGACTTTGATTAAATCAGGCTTAAAAAATAATTTAAAATCTTCTTCCGACTTGTTGGCGCATAGATTAAGAACTTTGAAACCATTAACCATAGCAAGCAATAAAAAAGAAGATATAAAAGAATTGCTTGTATTTCTTCCGCATGATGATAGAGCATATTTTAAATATTTATTCAATATTTAGTTTTACATCTTAATGTGTTTTCTGTTGATTTAACTTTTTTAATAGAAGCACACGCTTTGTAATCTCTTTCTCTTGTATATGTAGATAAACATATATGTACATATATCTGAAACTTGCTGTAATAAATTGTAACCACTATTAATAACTCTATTATCATATTTCATTTTGCAAGTTTAAGAATTTTTATATAGCTAATAATGCAGAATATTTTATAATTAGTTGCTGATTACTAAAAATCCGTCGAAAAAAGAAAAATAATCGAGCATGCGTTATATTTCAAATGTTATAATTCGACTGAATTCTTTATTTCCAAGAATACATTTACAATATTAACACTGGTGTTATACTAGTTTCTGGTTTTTAACAAAGTAAAGAAATTTATTGTATTGTACATATGCAAATCTTACGTGGATTTATTTAAAATACTTTTATGTAGCAAAAAGTTCATGTTCATTGAACTCTTTCACAAGCATCTTTAAACAGTTTAAATTGTACTGGTTATATAAAATATACATCACATTACATAGGAATCGTAGACAAACTTAATAGGATATATAATAATTATTCCAAGGATATGAAAAGAGCTAAAACTTAAGGGTAATGTTATGCGTTCCCAATCAACGTTTTTCTTGCGATTCCCAATTCCATAGACTAATTCTGTGCCCAGCCCACTTCTTAACTTTAGTCTATGTCTTCAACAATTGAAAATGCTAGCAAAGTTTGTCAGAGATGCCAGAGTTTTTCTTCACCTCAATCATTAGTAATTTTCTTATTGATATATACTTTTATTTCCAACCTTTAAAACACATCTGTTATATTGTGTTTGTTTTCATAGATAAAAAATCAGAAAACATTGAAATTTGTGAAAGATATAAATAAAATAATATCGTTCTAATACAAAATGCAAATGAACTCAAATATTTCAATTGAGCGTAAGAAAGTGGACTGTCATGTTCTGCCTAAAGGTTGGCAAAGAGAAGAAGTTTTACGAAAGTCTGGAATTTCAGCAGGAAAAGTCGATGTCTATTATTACAGGTACATATTAAGAAAAATGCTAAAGAAAAAAAAATTTATATATTTAATAAAGAAACGCACGATAAAACACAACAGTTTCCTTTTATTCTTGAGTTAAAAAACTGCCACAATATTCCTTCTAACCTTTATATATATATCTATATGTATGTATATGTACCATGTTTCTTTGTATCTTTATACACATCATGTTTAACCCTAATCCCCACCGCTTTAAATTGTTAATATAATTGTAACAACGTCTGTTCAATGATTCGTCCACTGATGCTAATGATGATGGTGTTGTGTAGTCCAACTGGAAAGCGTATAGATAACAAACCACAATTAGCACGACATTTAGGAGAAGCTATAGATATAAGCAGTTTTGATTTTCAAAAAGGCAAGTTCGTACAACATATACCACCACCTTCTATATCGCTGCACCGCTGTATCTCTAGTGCAACATCTGCCGTCAGTAGCAGTGGAACTAGTGTAGGAGGTGTTGGTACCAGAACTGGCAGTACCACTGGTAATGCTACTGCATTACCAAAATTGAGTGGTGGTATTACAATAATACCATCATATCAAGCATCGGCCGGTCACAATTTAAAACGCAAACACAGAATGGGGCCGCAAGCAACGGCATTAAATTTGCCTTCGTTGTCTTCCACTTCAATTTCCAGTCATCAAAATATTTTAAGCTCTTGCGCAACGATGACGATGATGAAATCAACAAATTTGCCAATTAATCAACAACAATTAGAATTCAGGTAGAGCCTAAAAATATTAAATAGAAGGCAAATTTGTGTTGCATGTCTTTGTCAAGTAATTTCAAATTATTAAAAAAATTAATTGGCAATTTTAGGATTTAAAGTGATTTGGATGTATTTTTTTTAATTAATTTCATGTCTTTTCTATTGGCATATTCAAAATGTAAAATTTCTCTTTATTTCGTTCGAAGAAAAAGGACAACTTTAAAATATCTTGCACATGTTTTATTTTTGGAATATGTAATTATATTTTATGCATGAACCTTAATAAGCGTGCCCCTTTAATTTCAAAGTTACGAAATTGTGAATGCTTGTAATTACAAGCATTCACATTAAATAATACTATATATATATATATATATATATTACAAATCAAATTTCACCTTACAATTGTATTATGATTTAATAATCAATTGAACTTTGGAACCAAGGAGCATGTTAAATGTTTCTGTATAAGACAAAAATAATGAAATTCTAATTAGTCGTACTTAAATTAACAGTCGTGCTATGAGAACAGATGTCTCCTTGGTACCTCCTATACGGCAGACTGCATCAATATTTAAACAACCCGTTACTGTAATAAGGAACCACGAAAATAGTAAGACTAAAAATGATGCAAAACAAGGAGCACAGGATAAGCCAAAGCAACTATTTTGGGAAAAACGTTTAGAAAGTATGAGAGCTTGTCATGCAACCGGCGAACAATTTGATGATATTGTGTTACCCAAAACCCTTAAACCTTTGGGGCCTAATGTCCATGAACAGACTGTGATGCAATCACTAGCTACAGCTTTACATGTCCTTAATGCTCCTGTAACTGGGCAAACTGCTCCTAAAGCCGAATTTCAAAAGAATTCTACTGCATTTATAAATACAGACCAACCTCTAATGCAAAGTATTCTCATATCAGATGATGATATACGCCGGCAAGAAGATCGTGTTAATTCGGCGCGTAGAAAGCTGCAAGAAGCTTTAAAAGCTTGATCTGTTGTTTAAGTAATACAAAAAGTATGATTAGCCAATAAGTTTGATATAATTAAGGAATACTTTCACCGGACATATTTTTTAATGTTTTTATTTCAAGTAATAAATTAAAATTAATAAAAAGAAATGATAATAAACTAAAAACTTTCTAACAATATTTTTAAAATACTTGATGGAAGTCAGTTTTTATGACGCTGGCCTGGATAACTCTGGTATTGCAATATGAATACAATAAAATAAACAGCACGTCAATCCATATCATCCTCTTCATACTCATCATCGTCCCCATAATTTAAACCATAATATTCTTGAGGGCTGGAGGACTGATAAAATCTCTCATATTATACATGTATACGGATTTTAAAATAAATTTCATTTTCGCACCTTTTTCTTAAGAAAAAAATTTACTCCTGCAAATGCTGACATGGCTACTACAGCCGCTATACCAGCTGTTATTTTTGTTTTCTTTTCAGATTGTAGGAACTCTCGTTCAGTTGGTGTTAGCATATGGTTATATGGTGATGCATCATCTTTACTAGTGTTTATTGAATTGAATGATTCTTTTTTAAAAACATCTCTTGAAATTCGATTAATAAAATGAACTAAATTTTGGCAACCTTTAATGTGATTTTGAAGGGGGTTGTTAGGCAGATCTATTTTCCATAAAACAGACAAATATGAAAACACAGTGGCATCTAGCTCACTGAACTGGTCGCCAAAAAACCACACATTTCGTCCGAGTCGTTTGGACAAAACATTAACACATTGCTTTGCAGTATCAGTCAACTAAAACAAAATTATTTCATAAATATTGTTAATGGGAATTTAGGGGTTTGCTTACAGAGTCTCTTCCATGCAACTCTTCTTTATCATCTACATCAAAACGGCCCATTACGTAAACAATATCGCGAGCATCTTTTTGATACGATGATGGGTAACAAAAGTTAAAAGGAAACGGCGTTCTCTTAGCGTATAAAGATCTGGTAATTTCAAAGTTGTCGGGCTCTCCGAAAACATAATAGTGGTAATATGGATGCAGATTTAAAAAAACCCAATTAGAAAAAGACTCCGACAAGAGTTTGTCTTCGGGATTCAACTTTGCATCTATTGGATAACCCTACAATTATATCAATACTACAAAAGTTATTCCACTCAGTGCTGACTATTTTAGGTATGTAAATATTGTTCTGAATGAAATATATGTATGTGTATTTTTTTTAATATTTTATTCACCTCTTTGTCTAGTAACTTCTTTATCTGTCTATAACCAACGAATTTTTCATTGCCAATTACAAGACAAGGTAATTTACCGGTACCGTAATATAGGGGATTGGAATTTGTTTCTATATCCAAAGGGCATCGTGTAAGCTTGACTAGGCACTGGAAATGCAATTTAAAAATGATTAATGAAGTCTTATTACAAAACTTTTAATAAACTTGAACTTACTAATACACGTAAACATTCAAAATCTATCGATGGTAGACCCCATTCGCCTTTGTAAATATATAATACGGCTCCTAATCGCATGCTAATTAATGGTTTGGGTATTCCAAAAATAATTGCAAGATTTTTAACTAATAAAATTACTGAACAAATTAGATTCCAGTCTATTATAGTGAGGTTATGTTTATTAAAAATGTCATAATGAAGTCTTGTTTCTAAAACTACTTGTCAACACTATCCAAGGCGAATTTAATTATGTAGTATCAATTTGCTGTCATGCAAAAAATTACATGAGTTGTGAAAAGTTTTTCTTAAGCAGTGTTGAAATTTCAGGAATGTTTTGCTGACGACCAATTAGTGTGGAATCCACCTGTAATGATAGAAATAAAACTGCAACTTAAAGTTGTCCATGATTTCTTCACATCATCGCAAAGAATAGTGGTGTTCTGCAAAGATGGAAATATACAAAATCAATTCCGAATAACTTTTATGGTTCACGGGCGAATCTTGATAAAAGCTATGTACATATTGCAGCATACAAAATTTTGAGGTTCATTTCGAACTAGTTGCGAACACCTATAACTTACAATCATTTCCAATTTTAATAAAGCCTATCGCTATTTTTTCTGATCTAATGTTAAGGAATTGAAAACCAAGAAATCGAAAGAGTTTATTTGTAAAAAAATGTATTTAAACGGAAAAATTTTCATAAAATACATGTACGTATATGTACACAAAAAAAATTAAAGAATGAAATAACGGAATGGATATAAGAGCAGAGTATTTTCATATTTTCCTTGTAGAGCAACAGGTAAAATAAAACAAGTACAATCATCGAGTAAACACCAGTGTTCGTTATCGACATTGAGAGATTACTATCATTTCCAATTTTGACAGAAAGCAATCGCTAGTTTATCTGAAATAGCTGCAGGATAAAATATAAACAAAAACAAAAAAATTTTCGTATCAAAAAATGCACACCTAAAAACATTGAATAAATAAAAAAGTATTTATTTATATATGTATATATATTTTTACACCAAAAAGTAAATATAAAACAACAGTAACCATAAGAATGCATTGGTTTGCAATAGTGATTCAGAGAGCGAACCAAGAATCATAATAGTGCAATTATAATGTTGTTAGTAGATTACAGTTGCTCATCAGATTCTGAAGAGGATGAAGCAAAGGAGGGTGCTTTTGAAATATTAGCCAAAGCTCCGATAAATAGGTAAGGCAATAAATAAAGAGAAGTGTATGGTAAAAGTAAATTGGTGTATAAAGTACTAAAATACATCAGCCGGTATTGGACATGCATTTTGTTTTTTACGGGCTGATTTGATTCTTAATTTTTTTTTATAAATTTGTAAAAAGAGGTATCCTATATATAATCTCCTAGAGTAACCTTGATAAAATAATGAATCCCTTGTACGAGTATTTAAAGCAACATTCATGAACAAAATTCTGGTTTAAGGATCCCTGCAAAAGAAAAATATGTAGTAAATTCCGATATTTTTTTCATCTAGAAAATTGTTGCCAGAAGCTAAATCCTTATTGGGAAAACATAAAATAAATGATGTGAATGAAGTTATGGATGATCCTACAAAGCATGATGGGCGCATAAGAAGTTTCAAGCATGAGCGTGGTAATTGGGCCACGTACGTTTACATACCTGTGAACAAAAATTTAATTGAAGATTTACAAGATATTTGTCTGTCGCATTTAGGAATTAAGTATAATTTTAAAATATCAATCGAAACGCACATGAGCTTAACCAAGACGATAGTTTTGCAATATCATTTAATAGAATCATTTGTTGCAACAATGCGAGCAATAACACGAAATTTTGAAAGGTAATACAAGATATATTCATGTACACACATCCATATATGTACATACATTCATATGGTAGGATCTAATATACATAAGTGCTTTTTAACTGCGTGATGTCTCACAGTGGAATATTTATGTATGCCACATTGTGCATACACTTCTCTTTACTAAATTTTGATAACTCATTACAAATCCTACAACGGCTGAAAAACATTTCCAAATTGCAGAACTTTACTTAGAACAAATTAAATCTGCTCATGGAATTCGTAAGGAATTATTATAAGAGAATGCGTTTTAATGTTGACGCTTATTTCCGACTATTTCATAACAGCTGATAAATCAGTAACTCTTTAGCATTGCCCGGCATTGAAAGTGAACCTGTTCACAAGGTCGCACGTTTACTCTATATGGGGCTAAGCAAGTAATTGCTTTGTTCCCACAAACCAGCAAATCTATCATAGTATGGTTTGAAAATCAATATTCAAAAATACTTAACAATGTATGTATGTATGGATGTGTTGATACTATGATCGCCCAATGAAAGTAAACACCACTTATTATTTCAAAAATAATATTTTGATTTTTTTTTATGCATTCAGGTCCTCCGATTTTTTTATACGAAATTTACTGTTAGTTTTTTGTTTAATATTTCAAGCAACTCTGTTGCTCTTCATCCAGAACTAAATAATTTTTTTTGCTTAAGTTAAGGAAAATGAAAATTCTAATTATGTTTGCTGTATTTATAACTTTATCAATGTTTCGTTCTCGCATTTTTTTTGTCGAAATATTTCTTCACGTCTTGTAGGGATTGTGATGAATGTATAGTCCAGTGTCGTAACCATATGAGAGAACAACTACTATATGTTTCTTGATACTAGCAATTCTGTAAAATGTCAGTTTCTCCAAACTAACCGTCGCATTGTGTATAGTAGTGGTGCTTACTTTCATTAGGTGGTCGTTTTACACATGTATAAAAACTTTAAGGAATTTTAAAAATTTATATTTACTTCATTTTTAGTCTTACAGTGTCGTTTAATAATTTAAAAGTTTATACAAATGCCGAACGTACTCGTACTTTCTTGGCTTTGAAAATAGACGACATGTATTTCGAAAAAATTTCAAATATTTTACAAAAAGTTGACTCAGTAATGAAGGACTTTAAACTGGCAACATTTTATAAGGTACATTTTATTAGTATGTATACGGAGAATATAATCTAATTACCATGAAATATAAATGCTTATATAGAATTTTATTTAATTTTACCACATTTTCAGGATCCATCGTTTCACATCAGTATTTTATGGTGCTCTGGCGACTGCGTTGGCTTAGTGGAAAATTTATTACCGACTATTTTAGATTCCTTAACGGAACGTTTACCTCTGTATTTGAAAATTGATAAAATATGTTGTACAAGTGGTTTTAAACAATATTATTTTAATTTAAAATAATAGGAAAAATGTGATCATATTAAAATAATTGAAATTTTGTTGCCATTTATTTGTTGTGCAGCCTAAATTTGTTCTTCCAAGCGGGATTCTTCTTCAGCTTCCAATAACCGCTGACGCCTACGTCCTAGAGGAGTTTTTAACCACCACGACTCGAATGCATCTTCCTCTTCACGATATACAGGATCTCTAGTGCTTTGAAAGTGATTTATAAACACAAATGTAAATTTAAAAAATGTTAATATAAATAAATACCTTAATGCATTTATAAGTTCAACATGAGTCAAGGGTTGCGTACGTAATTGCAATTTCCGTTTACAAGTCAAAACTTCTTGCAGACAAGCATTTACGGAGCCTACAGTATAACCATCTGAAATCTTTGCCATAACACTACAATCCAAGCTGGCTATACCGCCGGAGTACTTGCTAAGTATAATTTCAAATTAGAAAACTACAAGAAATAAGAGGCAAATCCATACTGTAATAATTTGTTCCAAACGTATGATAAAGCTCCATAATCCGGCCTTGGTATGTATATAAAGCGATTGAATGTCTGTTGCAAGGGTTTCTGATCAGCTTCCCATGGTAAGTTTGAAATTCCTATAAATAATACCCGATCCTCAGGTGCAATGCTTTTAATCAACTTGGGTAAATCTTTTCTTAAACGTTTGGGATCTGTGCGATCCGTTTTTGGTACTTTTTTCATAAACGGCCTTTCCGCATCGCCCATGTAAATGACGGACGGTTGTAATAAGCGTGATACTTTTAATACCAAATGTATTAACATAATTAAACCCGATTTACCTGGATATTTGCCAACAATATTGGCTGGCGTTAAATCAAATAATACGGCTCCAACTTCAGTACAAATGGCATGCAATAATGTCTTCTTGCCCGAACCCTTCGGGCCAACTAGAAATATAGAACGTATTAAAGGACTAGAGTTGCGAATTTGTTCTGAGCCCAGAGGTAATATGCAATATTCTATTAGAATTTGTCTTATATCTCCTGGCGAAGGATTAGTGCCCAATCTTGCGGTGATACCTTTGTCACCCAGATATTGGTCCAATTTCACTTCGGTATATTTTCGTATAATACCATTAGTAACTAACTCTTCGTAGAGAGATTCGGTGGTGCGATCTGGTGTTAAATCTTTTTCCTTTTTCTTTTTTCCTCTTTTGCCCCCTCGTTTACCTTTTTTATCATCTTTCTTGGATTTTTTCCCTGTGGCATTCTTATAGTTTTAATATAAATAAATAATAAGTATGTGTTTGTTAGCAAGATTATTCTGTATTCTATTCGAAGTTAAATCTTTCAGAATAGTCAATACGTTATTATACACATTTATAATTAAAAAGAATACAAAAGCAACGAAATTGGTTTAGGGTTTTATACGAATATTTTTGCAACGAGGCAAAACGGTTGGTTTTTAGCCATCAACCTATTTCTGTTGTATATACCTGCAATAATTCCAATTCTTGTCTCATAACATCATCAACGATTGCCCGAAACTCTCTTTCAATTTCACTGTATTTTTCATTGTAAATCATTTCCTCATAAGGCGCCTGCCGAAAATTCCCTGACTCATCCTTGTACCGCCAGATTTCATTAAATCTAAATTAAGTGTAATGATAATAATAGCATTAGGAGCAGTGATAATCTTGTATTATTACCTTTCAATTTCCGTTTTTATATCGGGCAAACAATTCGATTGTTCTGGTTGTAAACCTCTTTCTTCAAGTTCGTTTTCATTGGCGTTCAAGTCTCCACTTCTTGCTGGTGATTTAGATTTGTCTTTCGTCTTGCGCGACTCTTTAGATGATCGTGCCGAGGAACGACTGATTTCGCTTCCGGTACCGAGACGACTGAATATATGCAAAGAACCGCCTTGCTCTTCTGTGGGAAAATCTGGCAATTTTCCACTTTTTTCATAACAATCTTTTATCCAGGAACGGATTTCGTCGGCTATATCTTCGGTTATATTAGCACCATGTTTACTCTTTATCTCTTCACAGATTCTCTTGGTGCTGGTTTCAAAGTTTTCTTGGAAGGATTCTTGAGCAGCATAGCGTCGTTTGAAAATCTTCGATTGAAAAATTTTTTTTTAAAACATTTTTTGCCAATAGTATATATTAATAGTGTACTTGTGTTTAGATCTGTTCGAACAAAGCTTGATTCTCACCTCGTTTAATTTATCCACTTCTTCTGCTCTTGTTTTTACAACTTGTAAAGGCGGTGGCACCATTCCTATTAAAATCATTTCCTCAAGTTTACGTCTTCGTGTCTTCTGTCTATCCGTATGACCACGCCACATTTTTTGTATTGTCCTCGCAGCCACTAGACCGCTATCAGTACGATCTTTATCTTTTTCCTCTGCTCTACCTTTTTCCTTAAGCATGCGTATCTCTTTCATGAAGTGGGCTCTCAGCCGTCCTTGGCGAGCTCTTTCATGTATTTGTATTAAACGTATGGCTTCGATCTGCGTCATTTGCTCCACAATAGGATTTTCCTCTAACCAACCTAGTTTCACTAATATATCATGCATGACTTTGTTCCTCTCTTCAATTTCTACTCGTCTTTCCCTTTGAAAATATCTGGGTATTCTCAATTCTGTATCAATAGGTGTTAATTTTAAACGTTCGATTATGGCATCATTATAACTGAATTCTTGTAAATCTAAATTAACCAAATCGTGCTTTAGCTCTATAATTCTACCCAAAGTGCCTTCGAGAATATTTCGTATTAATTTACGTTTTTGTGGCTGTATCATTTTATCATGCACTTCTTCAAGTCTATTTGCCAAGACAATGTACTTAATGTAAAATTCATAAGTGCTGGCCTGCATCAAGGCCCGGGTATCACCACCAGCCAAAACGCTATTGGCGTTAGCTGTAGCAAACGCCTCAACTGTGGTTTCTACATCTTGATTTTGACGCTCATAATCACCCAGCGCCAATAGTTCGAGTTCAGATTGGGCCACATGCCACATATCATTGTAATAATTGTTGGACATTTTTTTCAATTGTATTGCATGGATGTTCCAAAAAGAACTAGAGAGTGTTGACTGATTTTCATGGCCAATATCTTGCAAGACATTTGTTACGTTGCTACAATAACAGAATTTGGTATCTTAGCGATAGCATAACTGGTAGGTATGCTTTTCCTCTCCTCTACAGCAAGGAAAAAATGAAATAATATTAATTAGAATTTAAATAGCATTGGCGTAGAACAAGCTGTTCCAGGGTGGCAAATATTTTTATTCTCTTATAGCTTTTTCGAAAGAAGCATGAATCCAAGTTGGAGCTGTACTTGAGAGACATTTCAGAAAACAACAATTTTTAGCACCTTAGAGAATAATAACCACAATTCACACATATGAAGCATATTATGGTTTCTTTAACTGAAAGAAAACAATATTCAAAATCATATTCATTATAAATTAAGGACACTAATTGGAGGAGCATTTCAATCCAAAACCTGAAAAGCATATTTTTAATTTCGACCACAAACCGTCTTTGTTTATGAATCCAAAATATTGGAAATGAAACGCATTCCTTTTTTTTAGCTATAATTAAGTTTACTCTAGTTTTTTATATCTCAAATAATTTATTTAGACATTATTGATTTATTGATGTTTTACTTGTTAAATTTAATATTGTTTTCACACTGAAACTGTGTTTATATGGATGTATACGTATGCATGTATGTGTCGTTATATAAATGTATGTATTTTGTTATAATTCTGTAATTTCATTATTTGCAAGTTAAGTTTCGTAATTGTTAAACACATGTAACTTTGAAGTACGTTATCAGCTTCCTTACGTGATCATTTTTTTTTTAGTATTTACATTACATGTAATTGTATTTTGTCAAAGTGTGTATGATTAATTATGTATGTATTCATTTTGCCAAATTTTCGAAATAATTAAGTTATTAAACTCTTTTAAATACACAATTTGGAAAATCTTTTAATAGGAAATTCAGTTATATACATAATTCATATAATTTAAAAAATCATTATTATTATTTTTAATCTATTAGGACACAAAATTGAAAGTATGTAATGTATGTATGTTGGAATAGACTTAGTATATATGTAGGTAGGAAATTGCATATAATGTAGCTAGAGATGGAGAAATTTGATAACAGGCTTTATTTTAGAAATAAAAAGATACTTATTACAACCAAACAAAAATGATATATGTAAGTTCATTTATTTTGTATGCATTTGGTTTTTTCTTTTTTATAAATATTTAATTATTTTACACGATCCAAATATGATTTTTAAAAAGAAATGTTTATGTTCGCGGAAGTGATGTGTATGCAATTATTGTGCTGGATTTAAAATTTTAAACAAAGAAAAACGTTTGCATACACATCATATATTTTTATACTTTCTATGTTAACAACTAATAAATACAAACTCAACATTTAAATTAAGAGTTACTTAGAGAAAATTTAGCTTTAAGCAAATAAGTTACGGTATTTTTAAATAAATTAAAAATATATATCTTTGGTCTCAAGTAGGCCAACGACGGATTTTTTTAATGATTTCAATTTATGAACTGCGTATATATTGAAATCACTAAAAAATCTATTACAAATAAAGTGCGTCTTAAGGTCTTTCTACTTGACACCAACGAATTATATGATACACTTTTTCTATATGAATGTAGATGTTGAAGTATGATGCATATTGTGTAAACGTGTTGCTAAGCAAACGTGTATCTCCACTGTCGTACAACATGCTGTCATACAGTCATTCATTGTGTTGTAAAGTGAAAAATAATTTTTACAAATATAATGTAAGCAAATTTAGAGAATATTAGTGTACAAAACAAAGCTTATGCGGATTTTTTTTTTTTTTTTTTTGCTTTTACACAACTATGTATATGTATTCTGTCTACCTACAGGACACTAGCAATACTGGAACATCTTGCAGTAATAAATTTTTATTTAAAATCCTGTATTCTTGTATGTACATATGTATGGGTGTGTAAATTTAATTTAGGATGGTGGTGTGCTTTTTTTTATTCGTTTGTTGTATGGTTAAGATAGTCGAAATGCTTGTATTGCCTTTGGTGCTAAAACCTAACTAATCAAAAATAATCTCCAATCTTGTTATATTGTACATGCATTCTCAACAATCAATGTTAATTTGATATGAATCTAATTATATATTATTACCATTATAGATCCATATAACTATCCTTTTTGCGTTTGTTTTGATTTTAATATCTAGATATATGTTAAATGCATAGTCTGGTGTTTTCAGAATAGCAACTGGATAATAGAAGTGTATATGTAAGTTAATTCGCTTAAAATTTACACGATTAATTTACACTTCTGTAAATTTTTTTAATCATATGATTGTTTCAAGTCAATCGCTTTCTTCGGTTGCTAATTGTAAATGAAAGTAAAAATTACGGAAGAAAAATATCATTTTTAAGTTTCCAATAATGAAACAGTCATTAGTTATCGAGAGATATATTAGGTAAAGTTATCCTTCCAAAAACCATTGATACAATGCATATTAGGCAGCGAATTGATTCTTTAAATACTGCTACCACACCTACGTAAGTTTGGTATTTAGTTTTTGGACACGAAAGTGATCCTCGGCTTTGGTTTGTTGTGTGTTTAAGCTAGTCTAGATTTTGTTGATACTAAAATCAAACTCACACTAGACCTTCAATCAATATATTAAAAAATAATCCTAAGCCCATATTCTCAACAATCAATTGAGAGTTTCTAAAACTCAGTCAAAATAAGCCTTAATTTTTTTTTTTTTTTTGACAAATTTACACAACAAACAAATTTTCTTCATTTTCCTACAGATTAGCTTAACTACACAACAAACAAAAGCAAAATACCAATAAATCGGTGGAATGCCCCGAATAATAATAATTTTTATGAAATCTATCTTTACTATTATTGTAGGTTTACATACATCCTTGACACATTCAGAAAACTCTTCCGATATTCTATTTTAAGTATGCTTTAGTATTTATTTCTAACTTTTGTGATGACATATAGCCATGCGTTATACATTGTTTTAAATCAACATTCGATTACGCCAAGTGCCTGTACTTATAGATGTCGAAATATTTCATTATTAGTTTTTTACTAACTTTTTATTAAGTACACAATTTTTAAAATATTTGATAGAGAGATATTTTAGTTGGCATTACACAAAAATTACTTGATATATTTTATTAAAGTTTCCTGCAAATTTTTAGAAGCGATAGAGAATTTCTCTTCTACAAGCAAAGTACAAAAATATAATTATGTAATTATATTTTATATGCATTTTCCCCCTAAAAACGATAGTGGAATTTAAAATTATTTCCAAGCATTTTGCTTCCTAATCATCAATTGATCAGAAAAAGTCTTAAAGTGTTTCGAAATACACCAACGATTTCACTAGCATAGTTCTTAGGAGCACTTGTTCACCTCCACAGACAACACATTACTTGCGCGTCAACAGCAAGGTCCTTTTGATTATTTTAAAAGTTCGTTTCTTTTCCATTTGGCCGTTTAGAAATGAATCAATTAGTTCCCTTAGCATTTCTTAAATTAGATTTTTTTTAACTTCCGCCTTGTTCTGCTTAATAAAACCTTGCCTTATATATCGTTTTTCATATTCTACTTTCACGGAATTAAACAAAGTCGTCCCGATTGTAATTAAAATCATAATGTATTTTAGTTTAAAACTGTAATAAAATACATGCAAACTGACAAACAACATAAAATTACAACTTTGCAAGTTCTTTAATCTACTGCGAAAAATAATATAAATTAATTAATAATAAAAAAAAAGTTAAAATATTTCCATAACGAAACTATATATTAAAATTGATTTGATATTATTTTTTTAGATTATCAACTGGGGGCGATCGAATATACATAAATAACATACGTAATATAAGTTACTTAAGTTTTGGATATATAATATATAATGGCTTAAAACTAATGTTGGTTTTTTATTTAGAATAAGTTTTTAAATTAAACTTAGGACCTGTTGTAGTTAATTTTTTTTTTAAAGTGAGTTTCGAAATAAACTAAAGATTGTTATTGTTGCGTTAAATTGTTACTTTCACGTCGCAGACTCTTTTAAATTTTTACTTCTGCTTAATCATTATCAAATATTTTATTAATTTTAAGGGATGGTAAAGGTTTTTTATCATGTTGTATTTGTTATGCTTTTTACAATATTTTTTATATTACGTGTTACTTGTTATTTATTTTATTTATTACTATTATTAATATTCAAAGTACATATTAAAAAACACATATAAATATTATTTGATATACATGACGCATTGCATGTTTTTTAACTTCTTATAAAAAAAAAACATGCAGTTTTATCTGTTGCTGCAAATAATTTTATTATATTAAATTAATTTTATATATGGGATAGAAATAAGTGGTGTTTTGTTTACTCGGGGTTTTCCTATATTTATTCAATGTATTATTTTTTATTTATTCTTTATATATTTGATATACGGAAATGTGGTAGTCATTTAAATTTTCATTATTTTTTAACAGCTGCTACCTCTAAATTATTGATTAAGATTGTATTAAATCTGAGAGAAAATTGGGAGGGACTTTGGATTTTATGTTAGTAAATTAAATTTAAAGTAGCAATTATTATTATATTATTATGTCACTGTTATTCTACTATGCATATCTTTTCACGCTGTATTATTTTTCAAATGTAATAATTTAACTTTAAGTTCGGAAAATGTTGGTCTTTTGGCAGGATTAAGATCCCAAGCTTGTCTCATCATTTCATAGATTTCTGGAGGACAACCTTCGGGAGCCTCCATTTTATAACCCACTTCCACATGCTTCACAACATCAGCTAAAGGCTAGAAAAGAAAACATTTCAAATTCGTTTAATAAAATGCAGATAAATAAATTTAAAAATAAATTATTATTCAGTAGAATATTAAAAATGCATTGGAATGCTAGTAACTATTCAAATTTCACCTTAGAATAACTGGGATTTTATTACTTGGAAGGTTTATTTAAATGAAAGTTGCTACAAGAGCAAAGCAAGCAATATATGTATATGTACTAATTTTCTTACAACCTTTTACATTGACTGATATTTGTCAGTTTAAATGAAAAACAAAGAAGGCGACAAAACAAATGAAAATCAACAATAATTCTTAAGACATGTGCTGTTTTTTTTTAACAGTTAATGTTTTATTTTACTATTATTATATATTCCATAATAAAATAAAACATTAAAAATAAAGCAAAAAGTTTAAAGGAAACCATTTAACAATAAAAATGTTATGCGTTCCATTTTGAAATAAAAGTAAATTGTGACCACTTCAATTTTACTGGTTGAAGTTGCAGATTATACTTTTTACTCTTCATTTCTGCTTTTTTGTGCATATTGTGAGCCGGAGATGGCCGTAAGAGTTACTTATCCCTAACTTGTCTCAACTGAATAGTCTATGATTTCATATGAAATGTGTCGTTTTCAATATTGCATATAATAAAAAATATCATAATAAACAATTATAAAATAAACTTACAATTCTAGGATAAGGAACACGACCAAATGAATAAATCTCCCATAAAAGTATACCAAAACTCCACATATCCGACTTGTTGGAAAATCGCTAAAATCAAAATTAATAAAATATTAATTAGAATACATATTAAAATAGTTGAAATTTAATTCAACGGAAATCTTTTTAAGTTTTGCATTTACCCCGTTTTTTAATGCTTCAGGTGCGGTCCATTTAATTGGCAGCTTGCCAACGTCTAAATTGTAACACTCTTCCCGTGCCAAACCAAAATCGGAAACCTTGGCCACGCACTCTTCGGATATAAGAACATTACGGGCAGCTAAATCTCGATGAACAACCTTTTTCGCCTCTAAATATTCCATTCCTGAGGCAGTATCGCTATTTCATATTAAAAGTGATAAAAAAAAATTTACCTTCAATTTTTTTCATTAATAGAGATAATGAAAATTAAGTAAACATAGTTTTATATAAACTGTTTCAAAAATTCAGAAATGGTTTAGTTCATTTTATTTTGAGACCATTCATCGTAGAATGAACTAATTTTTTCTTGGAGTTTTTTGCAACCATTTCCGAATTTATAAAATGGATGTACTTGTATTTTTAATCTTATTATAAGAATATGAAATTTAGAAACATCTATATATGTAACAAAAAACAAACTTACAAAGCAAAATTAATTTGATCCTTCTTGGTAATGTGCTGTCGTCCGCGAGATCTCAGATAATCAACAAGAGATCCTTTGCTCATATATTCAGTTACTAAATAAATATGCTTGTTAGTAAAAACTAGACCCACGAATTTGACCAGATTTTCGTGTTCCAAAGTTCTTTAAAAGCAATAAAAAATTAAACTTGCATTGTCAATTTTATTAAGTGCAAAAAATTACTCACGTCATAACGGAAGCCTCTGCTAAGAATTTTTGCACAGCTCCCTCATCTTTAAGCATTTTTACAGCCACTTTCTCGTTGCGCAATATACCAAGCATGACATCACCAAACTCACCTTTGCCTATGCTTTCGCGCAATTGCAAATCAGATTCCGGTATAACCCAACCTTTATCGATGAAATCTTTTGAATTAATACAATATTCCTGTTTGCCTTGTTTAGGTAAACATTTTATAAGTTGTGTGCACAAGCCGTCGGCATCAGCTTCGTAATGCTGCAAATTGAATAATATTTTCATAGTTTAAAAAGTATTATTTATTGTTTTGTGGAAAAAATTACCGCCACTAATTGCCCCAAATTTTCAAAGTATTCCTCATCGTCTATGGTTAATTTATTTTCCAAATATTTTACACGATAATGCTCCACTTTGCCCTGAAAACATACACACAATGTGTAGTCTCCTGGAAAGTTAGTTGATTCACGTACTAAAAATAGCCCATCTTCACGGGGTTGCAATAAATGTTCAGCTTCATCACGGGTAATACTGCCATGGAACCATCTGCAAATAATATAAAATTATGATGCTGTTGAAATCCCCAAATATTTACCTAAACAAGCATGCTTTTGAAAAATTATTACCCAAACTTTCTAACAAGAACCGGGAAACAAATATATCGTTATCAAATAGAAAGGCCCTAAATCGCATTTTTTTTTTTGCAATAAATTTTTTTAGTGATTTTATGTATAATCAGTTTATACAATAAAATCACTTAAAAAGTCTATTGAAACAAAAGGCGAGTTTGGTGCCTTTCTACTTGAGGCCTATACTTCTATTGCATACATATAAAATCAAATAATAATATATAGTATACAACTGGAAAACTATGGCACAAAAAATATGTTAAAAAAAAGTTATCTGCTGTCTTAGTTGCTAGAGCGAGAGAGAGAGTAGTGGCACACATTTTTATTTCATCATTCTCACACAAATAGAATTTATACAACAAAAATTTTGTAGGAGCTTAAGACCGATCCACATAGAATACATCATACGTATGCTTTGTACTTTCTTAGGTGACATGAAGGTAGTGACGAAAAAGGTTGCACTATCAATACTTTGTTAACGAATTTTAAATCACCAGTTTTTAGCGCAAGTAATCGTAATAAATTTTAAACTATATTTTTTCACTTCAATTTTACAACTGTCATATGTTAAAGAGCCGGACGTATGGAAGCAATTTAAATTTGCTCAACTTTTGTTCTTTTCGGTAACTGGTACGTATTGATTGTAACGAAAAAATACAACGTAACGTAAATATATGTAGGTAGTTCCAGCGCGTATATTTTGAAGAAAGAGGGGAACAATATTAGTTAGATTGAAATTAAATTTGAAAAGAGTTGACTTATTACCTTTACTCCTTTTCACGCGACAATGACAATCAAATAGACAAGGACCGCATATAGTTTGCTCTCACTTTCCAATTCATTGTGATGCACCCAATAGAAAAATGGCAAATAACAAATTAAAAAGTGCAATGCAATAACTTTTGCCAGGTGGGCGAAATTTCTTTCGTGTAAAATACTTTTAAATTATTGCGATTGAATTTTTGAGCGTCGGAAAACTAAGATTATTCAAAATTTTTTGCTATTGTCTAATGAAAATACTCTGTTTACTCTTTTTTGTATAAAAGTTCCACACAGCTTCTTCTAGACTAGTAAATATTTGTGCAAGAAAAGGCATTACCTAGATACAAAAATGCGCAACCACTCACTTGAAAAAGCTTCGCAATATCCAAAATAAAAATTTGAAAATTATATATTATCCACACAGACGCTACCCTATAATGGACTTACACAGAAATTGTAGTCTAGTCTGTGAATTAAAAGAAGGATTTTAAAACTAAAATTTGTAGTGCTGAGATCTACGCGAACTTCAGACTAGAAGCGGTTTAAAAATTTGAGCAATAATTTCTTATAAAACAAATTTTATTTTTTATGTTCTCTTTAATACTTGATGAGGTGCTATTGAATAATAACGCAAAAAGAATATTTATAAATAAAGATAAATAAATGAATTGGAATTGGAATTGGCGAAAAATGAGATCATATTTAATACTTACGGCATTGCATTCAGTTTAACTTCGCATTTCTTGGCGTGCTGATGGCCATGCAGTATACTATGATTGGGATTCAAGCCACTCGTTGGCGATAAGGATGGTGTAGTCCATGCTTGGGTGGTTGCAGGCACCGCTGCACCACCATTGATATCAAAGCCATGTAAAGACGTTGTCATTGATGAGGCATTTGCCGACTGATTTACATTCATCGTTGGTTGGGATTGATGATGCTGTTGAATGGGATGTTGCGTATGAAGTAACATGTTACTACCACCGCCTGCATTTGATTGCAGCGCTATACTCTTTGGTGGTAAACCACGATCGTGCAAGGAGAGAGCACTATGTGCAGCGTTGAGGGAAGATGACATGAGATTGTTGTTGCAATTGTTGGCGGAAGAAATTAGCTGTAAATGTTGTTGCTGTTGTTGGTTAACACCGGCAACAGCTGCTGCCGTAGAAGAGGAGGTTGTTGAACCAATAGGGGCAAATGTTGACATAATGTGTTGCTGCTGATGTTGTTGCTGTTGTTGTATTTGAGGCTGCTGATGCTGATTTGGAGATTTGGGTGAATGATTAGATGAAGGAACTACGACAGCACCAGAGGCATTTGCTATTAAATTATGACTATTAAGTGCATGTGAGGACACATGAATCGCATTATGATGGTGTGGATTCTGCAAATAAAAAAAATTGCCTTATCAACTTAATCTTCGAAAATGCAAATGAGTATAAATAACCATTATTTTCTAGTTTATATTATATAATATATTAATATATAATTATATTTGATTAATTAAAAGTTATTGTTTTTATCAAAACGGGAGATATCGGAACAACTGAGTTATTATAATAAACGAAACCAAAGAATTAATGCGGCAAACGAAATATTTATGCAGTTTGTATTTTCGCGGAATTTATTTAGCGGATTCGCCGCTCGTAATACAATTTTAAACTTGTGAAATGTTAAACTTTTTTTTAAAAAAAAAAAAATAAACATATATATGATATAGTATAATAAAGCAAATCATACATACAATGTTATATACAATACAATATTTACATTTTGCATTCCAAATACATTTAAAAAATGTTAGTAAAACTTTTCAGATATTCCATAAATGCAGTAAGAAATTCTATATTAATTTCATACACTTTATGTGGAGGGGAAAAAAGATCGCATTCGAATTTTTCTAAAAATTATTTTAAAAATGAATTTGTCGTATATCTCTATCTCTATATATATAAAAATGACGTGTATGTTCGTGATCGATAAACTCAAAAACTAATGAACCGATTTTGACCACATTTTATATGCTTGCTCTATGGGGCGTGAGGAGTGTTTCTATGTAGTTTTAACTTCGTCCGACAGATGGCGCAATCTTTTTTTTTTTTGGTATGTTTGCCTAATAGAGGTTAGCGCCATACTCTGTTTCGCTGAAAGCGTTGAGTGCTTAATCAATGCGCAGCAGCGTTAATTAGTAATTTATAATTATAAAAATTTAAATTTTTAAATTTTCAAACATATAAAATATGAAAGAATATAAACTGTGTGCGGTATTACAATTTTGGTTTTTTGAATAAAACATTTTTTCTATTATAAATAACTAAAAATTTGATTTTCCCCGATTGCAGTTCAATTTGGGGCCAGAAACGCGTACCGGACCCAGCTAGTTGTAAATAAAAATGTTTCTTACAAATAAGTTTACGATACATGCACCTAGTGAAATAAATTTTTATGTATGTATGCAAATGCACGCACATAATTTGCTTACGTTAAAAAAATATATTTAAAAAAAGGCTAAATAAAGATCGAAATGATATAATAATTAAAAAAATTCTAATAGTTGTGTATAATCCAAAAGTAAAAATCTATTTTCTACATCTTTTAAGTCCAGATTTAATTTCCATCATCTGTTTTACCAACCATATTCATTTTTAATCATTTTCCTGTATGGAACGTGAATATAATCAACTTAGAAGTGGCGTAAAAAAGCCGTCAATAATATAATGCTGTGAATAAAAACGGTGTAGAAAAAGAATTTCTAGCTTTGGATTCGAAGTTCTACTATATTTTATATGTTTTTATTTTTTCTATTACCACGTTATTATGATGTGTGGATAACTGCGCTGATTGCGCTCCAATGTGAGGTTGGGATTGGCTAAACTGTTGCTGGAGTGTTATATTTGTGTTAACACCCACACCGACACCGACAGCGGCACCTCCACTGCTACTATTTCCCAATAAGTTATTAGAATGTGTAGCTGAAATACTGCCGGCTGCTGTTGGCTGTGGGGCTGGTCGTTTATTGTGACGCAAGGGCGCTGTTGGTGGCATTTGATGCCCAGTTGATTGCAAAAACCATGGATCTCCACCAGTATTGGAGGCGGCCACCGTTACTGTTGGCTGAGAGAAACCTCGATGATGACCCACCACTGTTGTTTGTCCGTTTTGTGCCGCTGAAATGTGACTATTCATAACTGTACTGTTTAAACTTGTATCCGCAGCAGTAACTGACTGCGTCAGATGGTTTTCTACTGTTTCTCTAATTCTCTCTTGCTGTATTTTACTCTGCTTAGTTGCTGCTTTACTTTGACCTATTACGTTTATAGAATCCTTTGAACTTTTTAAAATGAGAGAGGGAGAAACAGCAAGTTCGCTGTCTATTGCATTTAACTTGGCAGATTGTGTTTTAAATTTGAGTCTATCATCCGAATTGGTTCCTTTATATTGGAGGGAATTATTATTATTGTTTTTATAAGCTATAGCTTTTATATTATTATGTTTCTCTTTGCTAACGCGTTGATTTAGATGCTGCTGGTTAGTCTCCTCAATAGCAAGATTCTTTATTTGATCAGGGAACGAATTTTTATTTTCACTACAATCTGTGCAGGTTGATTCTTCATCTACAAGTATAAAAAAAGAGGAACGAAACATTATAAATTTTTCTATATATGCATATATACATACATATATATTTATGCATGTGTTAGTATAATTATATATGCTATATACATATATGTACACTTTTCCATGCAACAGCATGTGTTATTTGAATTCACATATTTAAAACCACTGATTCTCAGTCAGCAAATTTTAATTAGAATCGTCAACAGTTTGCGGTTTTGAATACGTTTACTCAAAAATAGCATTTATTGTTTGAAATATTTAACCCTCAAGTTTAGTGTTTCATATACCCTATCGGACAAAGGTTGTTATTATATGCAGAAATTAATTATTTCAGAATTGAGAGGAACAATTCAAAGAGGAACAAATAAAGGTGTTGCCTTTAAAATATTTTAACAGTTTAACTACACAGTTTCCATACTAACCATCATTATTCTTAATATTTGGAATATTGCAATGCCAAGAATTTCTAGTCCGGATCTTCTAGATAACCAACTTCATGCAAACTCGTATTTACATATGTATAGAAAACGAATGTGTTCAGTATGTGCTTGCTTTTGTATTACGGAGTTTTTTAATTAAACTATGAACAGAAGAATCTTTTCATTTCATCGATGTAAAACCAAATCAAAATTCAATTCGGTTTCAGTTCGCATTATAATTATCAATAACAATAAGCACAAAATCATTAGGGTAGGGTTCCACAAGTAAGTATGGGGGAGTGTGTGCATACAAATGAATTAATTATTGTGTATGGCTGTGCTCTATTTAGCACTATTTAGTTACAAACTAAAATGAACCGCTACTTACGGAAAAGATATATTAGAATGAGTTTCGCTGACCTATGCAAGAATGAAATTTATAATTTCAATAAATTTTAATAATATATCAAATTAGATTTTAATAAATCAGAGCAATAACATGATAAGGCTCCAAATACAACTTGCATGACCGACGAAATTTGATAAAGTCAAAAGAAACTCAGTTTTGTATACCACAATTCACACAATCACGGTGTCAAACGAAATTCGTTATATACGGCTTTTACTGCCATAGAACTGTTGACGAAAAGACGAACAAAGTACGTGTTACCATGTTGCTTTTAACAGAGAAAAAATAATTTTTATGTTAATAATTGTTTTACTTATAGCAGATTCAATATTAACTATAAAAATTACTTTTATTTGTGTTTCTACTTCTGTTAGCAAGGATGTTGTCAATTATAAAAACTACAATATATCCGTCAAAACAATATAAATAAATTTATATAGCGCAGTTTTAATTACGATTTCGTAGTGTTGGAGGAAATTTGTGGTTCAAACTGATTGATTGGATTGACATAAGGGTCTGTATATTGTATATAAATATCGCTTTAAACTTGTCGCTGCTGGCTATATGCAGGGCTAGGTGGTTCATAAGTAAATCATATAGCGAGCTGGTTGTCTGGTCACTCAGCCTTCTTTTGTCATTAAAATTACGAGTTTTGATATTTAGAAAAGCTTTTAACCATACAGGCGGGAATGTTCAAAAACAAGCGTCTTTTATTAGCTAACATAGCTAAATGCCGACAATTTTGTATTATTTTATATTAACATCAGAAACTTTAAAATTCTTCAATTGATAAATGAAAACCAATTTTTTTTTGCCAACACATTCTACATAAATATACAAATAATATCAAGATGAATCAACTTTAGATTTAATTCCCAAAATCAAAACAATTTATGAAAAGAAATAGTAGACTTTCTTTAGAAAGCACAAAGTCTTGCTTCTTGGTATCAGAAGTAAGTTAGTGATTACCCCAAACCACCATACCCAGCTAACTCAAACTATTGTCAAAAGAGTTACAAGGTATTGAATCACAATGCAGACGCTAAATGGATTTTAAGGCATCATATCTATTAATCTCCAGTTTGGTAACTAAATCTTTTTTACATACATAAGTTTTACGTAAAAAGATGAAACAATACTTTCACTTATTGCATAACAACTTGTTATGAAAAATATGTATTTTACAAAAGTCACAATAAATTTAGCTGCATTTACGCTTTCCATACAAATATTACATATTTTTTTTTGGAGTGTATTTGAGTTGCGTCACTAATTTTCTTTAAATTTATTTAATCTTTCAAAAATTAATGATAAGGAATAGTTATTATAGTGGTAAGATCAGCAGCTACGAATTCGCTGATATTCTCTCATATTTACAGCCTGAATTTATTTTTAAACACAACCAAAATACTTTTTTTGTGAAAAAATCTGAATTAAATAATTAAGACTACACTTTTTACAATTGTTTCGACTTTTCTGTGTATAATTTTCTCATAATAAAATTTTCTTAATGGAAAATATTAAAATTATTCCTATTGTCTCAGAAAGCAAAGAAATACATATATTGTTATACTAAATATATGTATGGTTGTATGCATGTATGTATGTATGCATTTGTATGCAATAGGGCATGATAATGATCTGCCTGTATGGTTTAGATGCGGCTTAAACAACAATAACAGCAAGGAAGCAAATGTCAAAAAATAGTTCACACGTACCGGTTTTATTGTCTATAAAACTCATACATTTTTCTTATGCTTCGTCTTCTTCTGCTATAAAACGAGGGTGGTGCAAGAAGTCTTAAGCAAAACCCACACACATATATATATGATGTATTATATAAATAAAAACACACTATTATGTTTGAGGGAGTTGGTAGCACTTGCCAGTGTTGCAACAGAAGGTATGCATACCTGTGAGCTAATTTCCGGTTGTCACAGAGTACGGATGTTAATATTTATGATTTATTATTTACCAACAAATATGAGTGCATACACACCCCATATGTGTGTGTTCATGTGTACAGACATGTGAATCTTAGGTATGCCTTAATATGCAAATTAATTTAATTTTTCTACAGCATATAAAATTTTCCTTGTTAACATACGCGTTGTAAATGTATTTAAACTGCTTGAGCTTTTTCCTTGTGTATTAAATAAACTGCTTAAGAAATGAACAGACAAATTTATTTCACGTTGTTGTTGCTTAAGAGTGCACAGCAATGCGTTGTTTCATAAAAATATCCATTAAATATTTTGCTGTACAGCTTGTATTTATTTGCAACATTTGCAGTTGCAATCGTTGAAATATATTATGGATACATATTAATCATTTATTTTCAGTATTTTTTCCACTAATAAATTTTTATTTGTGTTTAATATCTGATTTTATTTCACAGTCAATAAACATAAATTATTTTATGTACAAATTGATTAATTTAACTGTGTAAAATATTTTAGAAAGGAATAATACCGCAAAACTTTTAATGTGAAAAGTGGCACGATCCTCTCAAAAAATTCCGAACGTTAATACCATTGAGATAAAAGCAAGGCTAAAAAGTTCTTAATAATTGTTTCCTATTTTAAGTCTAGTAATGAATTTTTCCTGAATTTTAATTCTACTTTTATTTATTCATTTATTTCTCATAAAGAAATGCATTACCGATAAATTTAGCAATTGTTGGTACACAAGCAGTGATGAAAATGTGGGTGGTATTCGAAGCATTTGTCATTCTTAATTAATGCCTGCTTTAAAAAATTTATGAGTAAATAAATAATTTAATTGCAAAATTAAGTTGAACGAACTTAAGCCAGAATAATTAAATATATTTCTTAATTTTTCATTATTAATATCGAATTACTTTTTTGAATTACAGTGGCGGTAAGATATAACATTATTTTACTAGGATATAGAAATCCTTTTATATCGAAAGTAAATTGCATTACCGATAAATAAAAGCCAATTACAATGAACTCTTTTTAATCTATTTTGTTTACAATATAATGAACAATTTTGTTGTTGTTGTTGTTATATATTTTCTTAATTGATGTTAGAGCAGAAAACGATAATTTGTTTTTTTTTTTTTTGTTTAATTAAAAAATATTTTATACAAGTTAAAAAAAGAACGGAAAGAAAGTCTAACAAATTGCTTTTAACACAAAAGCTTGGATGAGTGATCTTAAAAGTAATACAAAATGATTACACACCATAAATAAAGACTTTCTTCTTCATTATTTTAAAATGTTAACAAAAACATTTTAATATACGACTACATTTATTTGCTTTATTTCTTATTTTTTAATTTAAAGCATTATTTTTTTCCTTAATTGAAACGTGAATTTTAATAAATTTTACTTATATTATTATTATTATAATTAGTATTATTATTAGTATTATTACACCTTGACTTAAGCGTATGTCTTTTAAAAAAAGTCTTGATTTAAAATTAGAACTTTTATTAATGATAATGCTTTAATACTAACCAAACCAATCCTCATTATATGTTGTATTATCGTTTTCAATAATTTTGGCATTGATATGAGTTTTATTTTTGTTATGAAAGTAATTTTTATTGTTGCTTTCTTTGTTATTATTATTAGTCGTTAAACTTTTCATACCATATATGTACGTTTGTTTCAATTTTTCTGCCAACGTGGTGTTATTTAACTTCATTTCACTTAAATTTTCATTAATGCGATTTTGATTTAAGTTGTTAGTACTCTTCTCATATGATATTTTGGTTTTATCAGCTGATGGGGAGTTGCCACTGTTAAAAATGTTTTTTTGTTGGGTTGTATTGTTATTTAAACGCATGCTATCACGGTAGAATTTACGAGCCGACCGCAAAAAACTCAACAGACGTGTATCCGGTGCATAATACCTGCTATTGTCGTAAGCATGCGAGTTGGCACTAAATGCGTTGACAAGAAATATTGAACTGGCATCGCATGTCGTGTTTGGCGTATCCGCTTTTAATGCAGCAGCATTAGATTTATTTATGTTATAGCAGGCATTGGAATAATTGGAATGAGATTTTCGATTATTTTGTTGCTGATTATTTGGTAATAACGAAAGACTACTTGTTGACGTTAAAGATTTGTGTTTAAAACGACCAGCGTAATTGTGACATTTATGATGTTGTAATTCTTTGTGGGTTATAGAACTAGCACTACGTTGTAAATACGACGTGTTACGATTCAGAGCAATATCACTTTTATAACCGAAACCGAAATTCGGGTGGCGATCTTGCGATTGTTTACACCAATAGATTTTATTACTACCGAAATAATAACGTTTACGATTATCACATTTAGGAGTACGTGGCCTTTTCACACGGTTGGCGCAGTTACTTGCCGTTGATTTTTGGGTACTCCGTATGCTTGAGTTTGATGTGTTTGTAGAAATCATATGATGTCGTTTATTACAATCCAATATGCTGCTTGCCGATTTATCTTTGTCACTGCTAAGACTAGTGAAACGTAGAGAAGAGTTGTTGGAGATGGATTCTGTAGATGTGATCGTATCTCTAGCGTTTATAGTATCCGCTGTTGTTGCAGTTGAAGTTAAAGTGGATGACGAGGATAAAAATGAGTTGCATTGTATAAACACACCATCGCAGGTAATTTTTATTGTTGTCACCATTGTTTTTGATAAAAAAACATATTTAATTTGCTTTATTTTATCAAATATTATTCATGATAAAAAGCTAAATTTATACAAAATTTAAAAAACTTTCGAAAGTACACATTCCGAATTACTTGCTCAATTTAAGAATGATTTAACAATTTAAAAATTTAAATTGGTTTAAAATTTGTTTTCTTCTGGTTTGTTTACATTTTATGAAATATGGTATGTAAAGTGAAAAAATTTATTTAATATTGAAAACTTTTGAAGAACAATAGTATCAGTTGCTTTTGCTGCAGAGATGGCAAACTAAATTTTTGATTTGCCACTGAAGACTTTAAACACAAATATATATCCGGCTCGATAATTCTCCTTTTTACATATAAAATTTCAAATAGATTTATAGAAACGTAAATATAGGATAAACCGATTATTACTCATATATTAGAGATTATGACTATTCGTAGGTTTTTCTTTTTTGAAATATAAAACATTTGCCACTCTACGAACCGACTAAAATCAATTTAATCGATTAGAGTAAAACTGAAAGCTGTCAACAATATGGCGAATTATGGATTAGGGAATTCGATCAGTATTTTCATAGCTAATATATTTTGATATTTTTCACCAAAGATGATAAACTTTTTGAAATTATTTAATATTATTAATAGCTACCTTAGTAATTTCTAGACGTCCAACTCATTCCTTTTTCATTGAATTACTCCTTAAGTTGAATTCCAAACGTTGAAAATACATTAAAATGGCAAAAACTTAACTAGAAGCAAAGAAGATGCTCTATTTGATGACTACCTTCTTCTGGAAGTAAGCCTTGAATTAAATTCCAAATTTTTCTAAGCTGAACTCATGTTTTATTACTTTTACTAGTCAATTTTTTGTCTCAAAATACGAGTATATTTCTTATATATTTGCCACTAATTAAATAACATAAAAAATTGCGATTTTTGTAAGGTAGCTACCTTAGTAATTTCTAGACGTCCAACTCATTCCTTTTTCATTGAATTACTCCTTAAGTTGAATTCCAAACGTAGAAATACATTAAAATCGCAAAAACTTGACTAAAAGTAAAGAAGATGCTCTATTTGATGACTACCTTCTTCTGGAAGTAAGCCTTGAATTAAATTCCAAATTTTTCTAAGCTGAGCTCACGTTTTATTACTTTTACTAGTCAATTTTTTGTCTCAAAATACGAGTATATTTCTTATATATTTGCCACTAATTAAATAACATAAAAAATTGCGATTTTTGTAAGGTAGCTACCTTAGTAATTTCTAGACGTCCAACTCATTCCTTTTTCATTGAATTACTCCTTAAGTTGAATTCCAAACGTGAAAATACATTAAAATGGCAAAAACTTAACTAAAAGTAAAGAAGATGCTCTATTTGATGACTACCTTCTTCTGGAAGTAAGCCTTAAATTACATTCCAAATTTTTCTAAGCTGAACTCACGTTTTATTACTTTTACTAGTCAATTTTTTGTCTCAAAATACGAGTATATTTCTTATATATTTGCCACTAATTAAATAACATAAAAAATTGCGATTTTTGTAAGGTAGCTACCTTAGTAATTTCTAGACGTCCAACTCATTCCTTTTTCATTGAATTACTCCTTAAGTTGAATTCCAAACGTGAAAATACATTAAAATTGCAAAAACTTAACTGAAATTAAAGAAGATGCTCTATTTGATGACTACCTTCTTCTGGAAGTAAGCCTTAAATTAAATTCCAAATTTTCCTAAGCTGAGCTCACGTTTTATTACTTTTACTAGTCAATTTTTTGTCTCAAAATACGAGTATATTTCTTATATATTTGCCACTAATTAAATAACATAAAAAATTGCGATTTTTGTAAGGTAGCTACCTAGTAATTTCTAGACGTCCAACTCATTCCTTTTTCATTGAATTACTCCTTAAGTTGAATTCCAAACGTGAAAATACATTAAAATGGCAAAAACTTAACTAAAATTAAAGAAGATGCTCTATTTGATGACTACCTTCTTCTGGAAGTAAGCCTTGAATTAAATTCCAAATTTTTCTAAGCTGAGCTCACGTTTTATTACTTTTACTAGTCAATTTTTTGTCTCAAAATACGAGTATATTTCTTATATATTTGCCACTAATTAAATAACATAAAAAATTGCGATTTTTGTAAGGTAGCTACCTAGTAATTTCTAGACGTCCAACTCATTCCTTTTTCATTGAATTACTCCTTAAGTTGAATTCCAAACGTGAAAATACATTAAAATGGCAAAAACTTAACTAAAATTAAAGAAGATGCTCTATTTGATGACTACCTTCTTCTGGAAGTAAGCCTTGAATTAAATTCCAAATTTTTCTAAGCTGAGCTCACGTTTTATTACTTTTACTAGTCAATTTTTTGTCTCAAAATACGAGTATATTTCTTATATATTTGCCACTAATTAAATAACATAAAAAATTGCGATTTTTGTAAGGTAGCTACCTAGTAATTTCTAGACGTCCAACTCATTCCTTTTTCATTGAATTACTCCTTAAGTTGAATTCCAAACGTGAAAATACATTAAAATGGCAAAAACTTAACTAAAAGTAAAGAAGATGCTCTATTTGATGACTACCTTCTTCTGAAAGTAAGCCTTGAATTAAATTCCAAATTTTTCTAAGCTGAACTCACGTTTTATTACTTTTACTAGTCAATTTTTTGTCTCAAAATACGAGTATATTTCTTATATATTTGCCACTAATTAAATAACATAAAAAATTGCGATTTTTGTAAGGTAGCTACCTTAGTAATTTCTAGACGTCCAACTCATTCCTTTTTCATTGAATTACTCCTTAAGTTGAATTCCAAACGTGAAAATACATTAAAATGGCAAAAACTTAACTAAAAGTAAAGAAGATGCTCTATTTGATGACTACCCTCTTCTGGAAGTAAGCCTTAAATTAAATTCCAAATTTTTCTAAGCTGAACTCACGTTTTATTACTTTTACTAGTTAATTTTTTGTCTCAAAATACGAGTATATTTCTTATATATTTGCCACTAATTAAATAACATAAAAAATTGCGATTTTTGTAAGGTAGCTACCTTAGTAATTTCTAGACGTCCAACTCATTCCTTTTTCATTGAATTACTCCTTAAGTTGAATTCCAAACGTGAAAATACATTAAAATGGCAAAAACTTAACCAAAAGTAAAGAAGATGCTCTATTTGATGACTACCTTCTTCTGGAAGTAAGCCTTAAATTAAATTCCAAATTTTTCTAAGCTGAACTCACGTTTTATTACTTTTACTAGTCAATTTTTTGTCTCAAAATACGAGTATATTTCTTATATATTTGCCACTAATTAAATAACATAAAAAATTGCGATTTTTGTAAGGTAGCTACCTAGTAATTTCTAGACGTCCAACTCATTCCTTTTTCATTGAATTACTCCTTAAGTTGAATTCCAAACGTGAAAATACATTAAAATGGCAAAAACTTAACTAAAAGTAAAGAAGATGCTCTATTTGATGACTACCTTCTTCTGAAAGTAAGCCTTGAATTAAATTCCAAATTTTTCTAAGCTGAACTCACGTTTTATTACTTTTACTAGTCAATTTTTTGTCTCAAAATACGAGTATATTTCTTATATATTTGCCACTAATTAAATAACATAAAAAATTGCGATTTTTGTAAGGTAGCTACCTTAGTAATTTCTAGACGTCCAACTCATTCCTTTTTCATTGAATTACTCCTTAAGTTGAATTCCAAACGTGAAAATACATTAAAATGGCAAAAACTTAACTAAAAGTAAAGAAGATGCTCTATTTGATGACTACCTTCTTCTGGAAGTAAGCCTTGAATTAAATTCCAAATTTTTCTAAGCTGAGCTCACGTTTTATTACTTTTACTAGTCAATTTTTTGTCTCAAAATACGAGTATATTTCTTATATATTTGCCACTAATTAAATAACATAAAAAATTGCGATTTTTGTAAGGTAGCTACCTAGTAATTTCTAGACGTCCAACTCATTCCTTTTTCATTGAATTACTCCTTAAGTTGAATTCCAAACGTGAAAATACATTAAAATGGCAAAAACTTAACTAAAAGTAAAGAAGATGCTCTATTTGATGACTACCTTCTTCTGAAAGTAAGCCTTGAATTAAATTCCAAATTTTTCTAAGCTGAACTCACGTTTTATTACTTTTACTAGTCAATTTTTTGTCTCAAAATACGAGTATATTTCTTATATATTTGCCACTAATTAAATAACATAAAAAATTGCGATTTTTGTAAGGTAGCTACCTTAGTAATTTCTAGACGTCCAACTCATTCCTTTTTCATTGAATTACTCCTTAAGTTGAATTCCAAACGTGAAAATACATTAAAATGGCAAAAACTTAACTAAAATTAAAGAAGATGCTCTATTTGATGACTACCTTCTTCTGGAAGTAAGCCTTGAATTAAATTCCAAATTTTTCTAAGCTGAGCTCACGTTTTATTACTTTTACTAGTCAATTTTTTGTCTCAAAATACGAGTATATTTCTTATATATTTGCCACTAATTAAATAACATAAAAAATTGCGATTTTTGTAAGGTAGCTACCTTAGTAATTTCTAGACGTCCAACTCATTCCTTTTTCATTGAATTACTCCTTAAGTTGAATTCCAAACGTGAAAATACATTAAAATGGCAAAAACTTAACTAAAATTAAAGAAGATGCTCTATTTGATGACTACCTTCTTCTGGAAGTAAGCCTTGAATTAAATTCCAAATTTTTCTAAGCTGAGCTCACGTTTTATTACTTTTACTAGTCAATTTTTTGTCTCAAAATACGAGTATATTTCTTATATATTTGCCACTAATTAAATAACATAAAAAATTGCGATTTTTGTAAGGTAGCTACCTTAGTAATTTCTAGACGTCCAACTCATTCCTTTTTCATTGAATTACTCCTTAAGTTGAATTCCAAACGTGAAAATACATTAAAATGGCAAAAACTTAACTAAAATTAAAGAAGATGCTCTATTTGATGACTACCTTCTTCTGGAAGTAAGCCTTGAATTAAATTCCAAATTTTTCTAAGCTGAGCTCACGTTTTATTACTTTTACTAGTCAATTTTTTGTCTCAAAATACGAGTATATTTCTTATATATTTGCCACTAATTAAATAACATAAAAAATTGCGATTTTTGTAAGGTAGCTACCTAGTAATTTCTAGACGTCCAACTCATTCCTTTTTCATTGAATTACTCCTTAAGTTGAATTCCAAACGTGAAAATACATTAAAATGGCAAAAACTTAACTAAAAGTAAAGAAGATGCTCTATTTGATGACTACCTTCTTCTGAAAGTAAGCCTTGAATTAAATTCCAAATTTTTCTAAGCTGAACTCACGTTTTATTACTTTTACTAGTCAATTTTTTGTCTCAAAATACGAGTATATTTCTTATATATTTGCCACTAATTAAATAACATAAAAAATTGCGATTTTTGTAAGGTAGCTACCTTAGTAATTTCTAGACGTCCAACTCATTCCTTTTTCATTGAATTACTCCTTAAGTTGAATTCCAAACGTGAAAATACATTAAAATGGCAAAAACTTAACCAAAATTAAAGAAGATGCTTTATTTGATGACTACCTTCTTCTGGAAGTAAGCCTTGAATTAAATTCCAAATTTTTCTAAGCTGAGCTCACGTTTTATTACTTTTACTAGTCAATTTTTTGTCTCAAAATACGAGTATATTTCTTATATATTTGCCACTAATTAAATAACATAAAAAATTGCGATTTTTGTAAGGTAGCTACCTTAGTAATTTCTAGACGTCCAACTCATTCCTTTTTCATTGAATTACTCCTTAAGTTGAATTCCAAACGTAGAAATACATTAAAATCGCAAAAACTTGACTAAAAGTAAAGAAGATGCTCTATTTGATGACTACCTTCTTCTGGAAGTAAGCCTTGAATTAAATTCCAAATTTTTCTAAGCTGAGCTCACGTTTTATTACTTTTACTAGTCAATTTTTTGTCTCAAAATACGAGTATATTTCTTATATATTTGCCACTAATTAAATAACATAAAAAATTGCGATTTTTGTAAGGTAGCTACCTTAGTAATTTCTAGACGTCCAACTCATTCCTTTTTCATTGAATTACTCCTTAAGTTGAATTCCAAACGTGAAAATACATTAAAATGGCAAAAACTTAACCAAAATTAAAGAAGATGCTCTATTTGATGACTACCTTCTTCTGGAAGTAAGCCTTGAATTAAATTCCAAATTTTTCTAAGCTGAGCTCACGTTTTATTACTTTTACTAGTCAATTTTTTGTCTCAAAATACGAGTATATTTCTTATATATTTGCCACTAATTAAATAACATAAAAAATTGCGATTTTTGTAAGGTAGCTACCTTAGTAATTTCTAGACGTCCAACTCATTCCTTTTTCATTGAATTACTCCTTAAGTTGAATTCCAAACGTAGAAATACATTAAAATCGCAAAAACTTGACTAAAAGTAAAGAAGATGCTCTATTTGATGACTACCTTCTTCTGGAAGTCAGCCTTGAATTAAATTCCAAATTTTTCTAAGCTGAACTCACGTTTTATTACTTTTACTAGTCAATTTTTTGTCTCAAAATACGAGTATATTTCTTATATATTTGCCACTAATTAAATAACATAAAAAATTGCGATTTTTGTAAGGTAGCTACCTTAGTAATTTCTAGACGTCCAACTCATTCCTTTTTCATTGAATTACTCCTTAAGTTGAATTCCAAACGTGAAAATACATTAAAATGGCAAAAACTTAACTAAAATTAAAGAAGATGCTCTATTTGATGACTACCTTCTTCTGGAAGTAAGCCTTGAATTAAATTCCAAATTTTTCTAAGCTGAGCTCACGTTTTATTACTTTTACTAGTCAATTTTTTGTCTCAAAATACGAGTATATTTCTTATATATTTGCCACTAATTAAATAACATAAAAAATTGCGATTTTTGTAAGGTAGCTACCTAGTAATTTCTAGACGTCCAACTCATTCCTTTTTCATTGAATTACTCCTTAAGTTGAATTCCAAACGTGAAAATACATTAAAATGGCAAAAACTTAACTAAAAGTAAAGAAGATGCTCTATTTGATGACTACCTTCTTCTGGAAGTCAGCCTTGAATTAAATTCCAAATTTTTCTAAGCTGAACTCACGTTTTATTACTTTTACTAGTCAATTTTTTGTCTCAAAATACGAGTATATTTCTTATATATTTGCCACTAATTAAATAACATAAAAAATTGCGATTTTTGTAAGGTAGCTACCTTAGTAATTTCTAGACGTCCAACTCATTCCTTTTTCATTGAATTACTCCTTAAGTTGAATTCCAAACGTGAAAATACATTAAAATGGCAAAAACTTAACTAAAATTAAAGAAGATGCTCTATTTGATGACTACCTTCTTCTGGAAGTAAGCCTTGAATTAAATTCCAAATTTTTCTAAGCTGAGCTCACGTTTTATTACTTTTACTAGTCAATTTTTTGTCTCAAAATACGAGTATATTTCTTATATATTTGCCACTAATTAAATAACATAAAAAATTGCGATTTTTGTAAGGTAGCTACCTAGTAATTTCTAGACGTCCAACTCATTCCTTTTTCATTGAATTACTCCTTAAGTTGAATTCCAAACGTGAAAATACATTAAAATGGCAAAAACTTAACTAAAAGTAAAGAAGATGCTCTATTTGATGACTACCTTCTTCTGGAAGTCAGCCTTGAATTAAATTCCAAATTTTTCTAAGCTGAACTCACGTTTTATTACTTTTACTAGTCAATTTTTTGTCTCAAAATACGAGTATATTTCTTATATATTTGCCACTAATTAAATAACATAAAAAATTGCGATTTTTGTAAGGTAGCTACCTTAGTAATTTCTAGACGTCCAACTCATTCCTTTTTCATTGAATTACTCCTTAAGTTGAATTCCAAACGTAGAAATACATTAAAATCGCAAAAACTTGACTAAAAGTAAAGAAGATGCTCTATTTGATGACTACCTTCTTCTGGAAGTAAGCCTTAAATTAAATTCCAAATTTTTCTAAGCTGAACTCACGTTTTATTACTTTTACTAGTCAATTTTTTGTCTCAAAATACGAGTATATTTCTTATATATTTGCCACTAATTAAATAACATAAAAAATTGCGATTTTTGTAAGGTAGCTACCTAGTAATTTCTAGACGTCCAACTCATTCCTTTTTCATTGAATTACTCCTTAAGTTGAATTCCAAACGTGAAAATACATTAAAATGGCAAAAACTTAACTAAAAGTAAAGAAGATGCTCTATTTGATGACTACCTTCTTCTGGAAGTCAGCCTTGAATTAAATTCCAAATTTTTCTAAGCTGAACTCACGTTTTATTACTTTTACTAGTCAATTTTTTGTCTCAAAATACGAGTATATTTCTTATATATTTGCCACTAATTAAATAACATAAAAAATTGCGATTTTTGTAAGGTAGCTACCTTAGTAATTTCTAGACGTCCAACTCATTCCTTTTTCATTGAATTACTCCTTAAGTTGAATTCCAAACGTGAAAATACATTAAAATGGCAAAAACTTAACTAAAATTAAAGAAGATGCTCTATTTGATGACTACCTTCTTCTGGAAGTAAGCCTTGAATTAAATTCCAAATTTTTCTAAGCTGAGCTCACGTTTTATTACTTTTACTAGTCAATTTTTTGTCTCAAAATACGAGTATATTTCTTATATATTTGCCACTAATTAAATAACATAAAAAATTGCGATTTTTGTAAGGTAGCTACCTAGTAATTTCTAGACGTCCAACTCATTCCTTTTTCATTGAATTACTCCTTAAGTTGAATTCCAAACGTGAAAATACATTAAAATGGCAAAAACTTAACTAAAAGTAAAGAAGATGCTCTATTTGATGACTACCTTCTTCTGAAAGTAAGCCTTGAATTAAATTCCAAATTTTTCTAAGCTGAACTCACGTTTTATTACTTTTACTAGTCAATTTTTTGTCTCAAAATACGAGTATATTTCTTATATATTTGCCACTAATTAAATAACATAAAAAATTGCGATTTTTGTAAGGTAGCTACCTTAGTAATTTCTAGACGTCCAACTCATTCCTTTTTCATTGAATTACTCCTTAAGTTGAATTCCAAACGTGAAAATACATTAAAATGGCAAAAACTTAACTAAAAGTAAAGAAGATGCTCTATTTGATGACTACCTTCTTCTGGAAGTAAGCCTTAAATTAAATTCCAAATTTTCCTAAGCTGAGCTCACGTTTTATTACTTTTACTAGTCAATTTTTTGTCTCAAAATACGAGTATATTTCTTATATATTTGCCACTAATTAAATAACATAAAAAATTGCGATTTTTGTAAGGTAGCTACCTAGTAATTTCTAGACGTCCAACTCATTCCTTTTTCATTGAATTACTCCTTAAGTTGAATTCCAAACGTGAAAATACATTAAAATGGCAAAAACTTAACTAAAATTAAAGAAGATGCTCTATTTGATGACTACCTTCTTCTGGAAGTAAGCCTTGAATTAAATTCCAAATTTTTCTAAGCTGAGCTCACGTTTTATTACTTTTACTAGTCAATTTTTTGTCTCAAAATACGAGTATATTTCTTATATATTTGCCACTAATTAAATAACATAAAAAATTGCGATTTTTGTAAGGTAGCTACCTAGTAATTTCTAGACGTCCAACTCATTCCTTTTTCATTGAATTACTCCTTAAGTTGAATTCCAAACGTGAAAATACATTAAAATGGCAAAAACTTAACTAAAATTAAAGAAGATGCTCTATTTGATGACTACCTTCTTCTGGAAGTAAGCCTTGAATTAAATTCCAAATTTTTCTAAGCTGAGCTCACGTTTTATTACTTTTACTAGTCAATTTTTTGTCTCAAAATACGAGTATATTTCTTATATATTTGCCACTAATTAAATAACATAAAAAATTGCGATTTTTGTAAGGTAGCTACCTAGTAATTTCTAGACGTCCAACTCATTCCTTTTTCATTGAATTACTCCTTAAGTTGAATTCCAAACGTGAAAATACATTAAAATGGCAAAAACTTAACTAAAATTAAAGAAGATGCTCTATTTGATGACTACCTTCTTCTGGAAGTAAGCCTTGAATTAAATTCCAAATTTTTCTAAGCTGAGCTCACGTTTTATTACTTTTACTAGTCAATTTTTTGTCTCAAAATACGAGTATATTTCTTATATATTTGCCACTAATTAAATAACATAAAAAATTGCGATTTTTGTAAGGTAGCTACCTTAGTAATTTCTAGACGTCCAACTCATTCCTTTTTCATTGAATTACTCCTTAAGTTGAATTCCAAACGTAGAAATACATTAAAATCGCAAAAACTTGACTAAAAATAAAGAAGATGCTCTATTTGATGACTACCTTCTTCTGGAAGTAAGCCTTAAATTAAATTCTAAATTTTTCTAAGCTGAACTCACGTTTTATTACTTTTACTAGTCAATTTTTTGTCTCAAAATACGAGTATATTTCTTATATATTTGCCACTAATTAAATAACATAAAAAATTGCGATTTTTGTAAGGTAGCTACCTAGTAATTTCTAGACGTCCAACTCATTCCTTTTTCATTGAATTACTCCTTAAGTTGAATTCCAAACGTGAAAATACATTAAAATGGCAAAAACTTAACTAAAAGTAAAGAAGATGCTCTATTTGATGACTACCTTCTTCTGGAAGTCAGCCTTGAATTAAATTCCAAATTTTTCTAAGCTGAACTCACGTTTTATTACTTTTACTAGTCAATTTTTTGTCTCAAAATACGAGTATATTTCTTATATATTTGCCACTAATTAAATAACATAAAAAATTGCGATTTTTGTAAGGTAGCTACCTTAGTAATTTCTAGACGTCCAACTCATTCCTTTTTCATTGAATTACTCCTTAAGTTGAATTCCAAACGTAGAAATACATTAAAATCGCAAAAACTTGACTAAAAGTAAAGAAGATGCTCTATTTGATGACTACCTTCTTCTGGAAGTCAGCCTTGAATTAAATTCCAAATTTTTCTAAGCTGAACTCACGTTTTATTACTTTTACTAGTCAATTTTTTGTCTCAAAATACGAGTATATTTCTTATATATTTGCCACTAATTAAATAACATAAAAAATTGCGATTTTTGTAAGGTAGCTACCTTAGTAATTTCTAGACGTCCAACTCATTCCTTTTTCATTGAATTACTCCTTAAGTTGAATTCCAAACGTGAAAATACATTAAAATGGCAAAAACTTAACTAAAAGTAAAGAAGATGCTCTATTTGATGACTACCTTCTTCTGGAAGTCAGCCTTGAATTAAATTCCAAATTTTTCTAAGCTGAACTCACGTTTTATTACTTTTACTAGTCAATTTTTTGTCTCAAAATACGAGTATATTTCTTATATATTTGCCACTAATTAAATAACATAAAAAATTGCGATTTTTGTAAGGTAGCTACCTTAGTAATTTCTAGACGTCCAACTCATTCCTTTTTCATTGAATTACTCCTTAAGTTGAATTCCAAACGTAGAAATACATTAAAATCGCAAAAACTTGACTAAAAGTAAAGAAGATGCTCTATTTGATGACTACCTTCTTCTGGAAGTCAGCCTTGAATTAAATTCCAAATTTTTCTAAGCTGAACTCACGTTTTATTACTTTTACTAGTCAATTTTTTGTCTCAAAATACGAGTATATTTCTTATATATTTGCCACTAATTAAATAACATAAAAAATTGCGATTTTTGTAAGGTAGCTACCTTAGTAATTTCTAGACGTCCAACTCATTCCTTTTTCATTGAATTACTCCTTAAGTTGAATTCCAAACGTAGAAATACATTAAAATCGCAAAAACTTGACTAAAAGTAAAGAAGATGCTCTATTTGATGACTACCTTCTTCTGGAAGTAAGCCTTAAATTAAATTCCAAATTTTTCTAAGCTGAACTCACGTTTTATTACTTTTACTAGTCAATTTTTTGTCTCAAAATACGAGTATATTTCTTATATATTTGCCACTAATTAAATAACATAAAAAATTGCGATTTTTGTAAGGTAGCTACCTTAGTAATTTCTAGACGTCCAACTCATTCCTTTTTCATTGAATTACTCCTTAAGTTGAATTCCAAACGTGAAAATACATTAAAATGGCAAAAACTTAACTAAAAGTAAAGAAGATGCTCTATTTGATGACTACCTTCTTCTGGAAGTAAGCCTTAAATTAAATTCCAAATTTTTCTAAGCTGAACTCACGTTTTATTACTTTTACTAGTCAATTTTTTGTCTCAAAATACGAGTATATTTCTTATATATTTGCCACTAATTAAATAATATAAAAAATTGCGATTCTTGTAAGGTAGCTACCTTAGTAATTTATAGACGTCCAACTCATTCCTTTTTCATTGAATTACTCCTTAAGTTGAATTCCAAACGTGAAAATACATTAAAATGGCAAAAACTTAACTAAAAGTAAAGAAGATGCTCTATTTGATGACTACCTTCTTCTGGAAGTAAGCCTTAAATTAAATTCCAAATTTTCCTAAGCTGAGCTCACGTTTTATTACTTTTACTAGTCAATTTTTTGTCTCAAAATACGAGTATATTTCTTATATATTTGCCACTAATTAAATAACATAAAAAATTGCGATTTTTGTAAGGTAGCTACCTTAGTAATTTCTAGACGTCCAAACTCATTCCTTTTTCATTGAATTACTCCTTAAGTTGAATTCCAAACGTGAAAATACATTAAAATGGCAAAAACTTAACTAAAAGTAAAGAAGATGCTCTATTTGATGACTACCTTCTTCTGGAAGTCAGCCTTGAATTAAATTCCAAATTTTTCTAAGCTGAACTCACGTTTTATTACTTTTACTAGTCAATTTTTTGTCTCAAAATACGAGTATATTTCTTATATATTTGCCACTAATTAAATAACATAAAAAATTGCGATTTTTGTAAGGTAGCTACCTTAGTAATTTCTAGACGTCCAACTCATTCCTTTTTCATTGAATTACTCCTTAAGTTGAATTCCAAACGTGAAAATACATTAAAATGGCAAAAACTTAACTAAAATTAAAGAAGATGCTCTATTTGATGACTACCTTCTTCTGGAAGTAAGCCTTGAATTAAATTCCAAATTTTTCTAAGCTGAGCTCACGTTTTATTACTTTTACTAGTCAATTTTTTGTCTCAAAATACGAGTATATTTCTTATATATTTGCCACTAATTAAATAACATAAAAAATTGCGATTTTTGTAAGGTAGCTACCTTAGTAATTTCTAGACGTCCAACTCATTCCTTTTTCATTGAATTACTCCTTAAGTTGAATTCCAAACGTGAAAATACATTAAAATGGCAAAAACTTAACTAAAATTAAAGAAGATGCTCTATTTGATGACTACCTTCTTCTGGAAGTAAGCCTTGAATTAAATTCCAAATTTTTCTAAGCTGAGCTCACGTTTTATTACTTTTACTAGTCAATTTTTTGTCTCAAAATACGAGTATATTTCTTATATATTTGCCACTAATTAAATAACATAAAAAATTGCGATTTTTGTAAGGTAGCTACCTAGTAATTTCTAGACGTCCAACTCATTCCTTTTTCATTGAATTACTCCTTAAGTTGAATTCCAAACGTGAAAATACATTAAAATGGCAAAAACTTAACTAAAAGTAAAGAAGATGCTCTATTTGATGACTACCTTCTTCTGAAAGTAAGCCTTGAATTAAATTCCAAATTTTTCTAAGCTGAACTCACGTTTTATTACTTTTACTAGTCAATTTTTTGTCTCAAAATACGAGTATATTTCTTATATATTTGCCACTAATTAAATAACATAAAAAATTGCGATTTTTGTAAGGTAGCTACCTTAGTAATTTCTAGACGTCCAACTCATTCCTTTTTCATTGAATTACTCCTTAAGTTGAATTCCAAACGTGAAAATACATTAAAATGGCAAAAACTTAACCAAAATTAAAGAAGATGCTTTATTTGATGACTACCTTCTTCTGGAAGTAAGCCTTGAATTAAATTCCAAATTTTTCTAAGCTGAGCTCACGTTTTATTACTTTTACTAGTCAATTTTTTGTCTCAAAATACGAGTATATTTCTTATATATTTGCCACTAATTAAATAACATAAAAAATTGCGATTTTTGTAAGGTAGCTACCTTAGTAATTTCTAGACGTCCAACTCATTCCTTTTTCATTGAATTACTCCTTAAGTTGAATTCCAAACGTAGAAATACATTAAAATCGCAAAAACTTGACTAAAAGTAAAGAAGATGCTCTATTTGATGACTACCTTCTTCTGGAAGTAAGCCTTGAATTAAATTCCAAATTTTTCTAAGCTGAGCTCACGTTTTATTACTTTTACTAGTCAATTTTTTGTCTCAAAATACGAGTATATTTCTTATATATTTGCCACTAATTAAATAACATAAAAAATTGCGATTTTTGTAAGGTAGCTACCTTAGTAATTTCTAGACGTCCAACTCATTCCTTTTTCATTGAATTACTCCTTAAGTTGAATTCCAAACGTGAAAATACATTAAAATGGCAAAAACTTAACCAAAATTAAAGAAGATGCTCTATTTGATGACTACCTTCTTCTGGAAGTAAGCCTTGAATTAAATTCCAAATTTTTCTAAGCTGAGCTCACGTTTTATTACTTTTACTAGTCAATTTTTTGTCTCAAAATACGAGTATATTTCTTATATATTTGCCACTAATTAAATAACATAAAAAATTGCGATTTTTGTAAGGTAGCTACCTTAGTAATTTCTAGACGTCCAACTCATTCCTTTTTCATTGAATTACTCCTTAAGTTGAATTCCAAACGTAGAAATACATTAAAATCGCAAAAACTTGACTAAAAGTAAAGAAGATGCTCTATTTGATGACTACCTTCTTCTGGAAGTCAGCCTTGAATTAAATTCCAAATTTTTCTAAGCTGAACTCACGTTTTATTACTTTTACTAGTCAATTTTTTGTCTCAAAATACGAGTATATTTCTTATATATTTGCCACTAATTAAATAACATAAAAAATTGCGATTTTTGTAAGGTAGCTACCTTAGTAATTTCTAGACGTCCAACTCATTCCTTTTTCATTGAATTACTCCTTAAGTTGAATTCCAAACGTGAAAATACATTAAAATGGCAAAAACTTAACTAAAATTAAAGAAGATGCTCTATTTGATGACTACCTTCTTCTGGAAGTAAGCCTTGAATTAAATTCCAAATTTTTCTAAGCTGAGCTCACGTTTTATTACTTTTACTAGTCAATTTTTTGTCTCAAAATACGAGTATATTTCTTATATATTTGCCACTAATTAAATAACATAAAAAATTGCGATTTTTGTAAGGTAGCTACCTAGTAATTTCTAGACGTCCAACTCATTCCTTTTTCATTGAATTACTCCTTAAGTTGAATTCCAAACGTGAAAATACATTAAAATGGCAAAAACTTAACTAAAAGTAAAGAAGATGCTCTATTTGATGACTACCTTCTTCTGGAAGTCAGCCTTGAATTAAATTCCAAATTTTTCTAAGCTGAACTCACGTTTTATTACTTTTACTAGTCAATTTTTTGTCTCAAAATACGAGTATATTTCTTATATATTTGCCACTAATTAAATAACATAAAAAATTGCGATTTTTGTAAGGTAGCTACCTTAGTAATTTCTAGACGTCCAACTCATTCCTTTTTCATTGAATTACTCCTTAAGTTGAATTCCAAACGTGAAAATACATTAAAATGGCAAAAACTTAACTAAAATTAAAGAAGATGCTCTATTTGATGACTACCTTCTTCTGGAAGTAAGCCTTGAATTAAATTCCAAATTTTTCTAAGCTGAGCTCACGTTTTATTACTTTTACTAGTCAATTTTTTGTCTCAAAATACGAGTATATTTCTTATATATTTGCCACTAATTAAATAACATAAAAAATTGCGATTTTTGTAAGGTAGCTACCTAGTAATTTCTAGACGTCCAACTCATTCCTTTTTCATTGAATTACTCCTTAAGTTGAATTCCAAACGTGAAAATACATTAAAATGGCAAAAACTTAACTAAAAGTAAAGAAGATGCTCTATTTGATGACTACCTTCTTCTGGAAGTCAGCCTTGAATTAAATTCCAAATTTTTCTAAGCTGAACTCACGTTTTATTACTTTTACTAGTCAATTTTTTGTCTCAAAATACGAGTATATTTCTTATATATTTGCCACTAATTAAATAACATAAAAAATTGCGATTTTTGTAAGGTAGCTACCTTAGTAATTTCTAGACGTCCAACTCATTCCTTTTTCATTGAATTACTCCTTAAGTTGAATTCCAAACGTAGAAATACATTAAAATCGCAAAAACTTGACTAAAAGTAAAGAAGATGCTCTATTTGATGACTACCTTCTTCTGGAAGTAAGCCTTAAATTAAATTCCAAATTTTTCTAAGCTGAACTCACGTTTTATTACTTTTACTAGTCAATTTTTTGTCTCAAAATACGAGTATATTTCTTATATATTTGCCACTAATTAAATAACATAAAAAATTGCGATTTTTGTAAGGTAGCTACCTAGTAATTTCTAGACGTCCAACTCATTCCTTTTTCATTGAATTACTCCTTAAGTTGAATTCCAAACGTGAAAATACATTAAAATGGCAAAAACTTAACTAAAAGTAAAGAAGATGCTCTATTTGATGACTACCTTCTTCTGGAAGTCAGCCTTGAATTAAATTCCAAATTTTTCTAAGCTGAACTCACGTTTTATTACTTTTACTAGTCAATTTTTTGTCTCAAAATACGAGTATATTTCTTATATATTTGCCACTAATTAAATAACATAAAAAATTGCGATTTTTGTAAGGTAGCTACCTTAGTAATTTCTAGACGTCCAACTCATTCCTTTTTCATTGAATTACTCCTTAAGTTGAATTCCAAACGTGAAAATACATTAAAATGGCAAAAACTTAACTAAAATTAAAGAAGATGCTCTATTTGATGACTACCTTCTTCTGGAAGTAAGCCTTGAATTAAATTCCAAATTTTTCTAAGCTGAGCTCACGTTTTATTACTTTTACTAGTCAATTTTTTGTCTCAAAATACGAGTATATTTCTTATATATTTGCCACTAATTAAATAACATAAAAAATTGCGATTTTTGTAAGGTAGCTACCTAGTAATTTCTAGACGTCCAACTCATTCCTTTTTCATTGAATTACTCCTTAAGTTGAATTCCAAACGTGAAAATACATTAAAATGGCAAAAACTTAACTAAAAGTAAAGAAGATGCTCTATTTGATGACTACCTTCTTCTGAAAGTAAGCCTTGAATTAAATTCCAAATTTTTCTAAGCTGAACTCACGTTTTATTACTTTTACTAGTCAATTTTTTGTCTCAAAATACGAGTATATTTCTTATATATTTGCCACTAATTAAATAACATAAAAAATTGCGATTTTTGTAAGGTAGCTACCTTAGTAATTTCTAGACGTCCAACTCATTCCTTTTTCATTGAATTACTCCTTAAGTTGAATTCCAAACGTGAAAATACATTAAAATGGCAAAAACTTAACTAAAAGTAAAGAAGATGCTCTATTTGATGACTACCTTCTTCTGGAAGTAAGCCTTAAATTAAATTCCAAATTTTCCTAAGCTGAGCTCACGTTTTATTACTTTTACTAGTCAATTTTTTGTCTCAAAATACGAGTATATTTCTTATATATTTGCCACTAATTAAATAACATAAAAAATTGCGATTTTTGTAAGGTAGCTACCTAGTAATTTCTAGACGTCCAACTCATTCCTTTTTCATTGAATTACTCCTTAAGTTGAATTCCAAACGTGAAAATACATTAAAATGGCAAAAACTTAACTAAAATTAAAGAAGATGCTCTATTTGATGACTACCTTCTTCTGGAAGTAAGCCTTGAATTAAATTCCAAATTTTTCTAAGCTGAGCTCACGTTTTATTACTTTTACTAGTCAATTTTTTGTCTCAAAATACGAGTATATTTCTTATATATTTGCCACTAATTAAATAACATAAAAAATTGCGATTTTTGTAAGGTAGCTACCTAGTAATTTCTAGACGTCCAACTCATTCCTTTTTCATTGAATTACTCCTTAAGTTGAATTCCAAACGTGAAAATACATTAAAATGGCAAAAACTTAACTAAAATTAAAGAAGATGCTCTATTTGATGACTACCTTCTTCTGGAAGTAAGCCTTGAATTAAATTCCAAATTTTTCTAAGCTGAGCTCACGTTTTATTACTTTTACTAGTCAATTTTTTGTCTCAAAATACGAGTATATTTCTTATATATTTGCCACTAATTAAATAACATAAAAAATTGCGATTTTTGTAAGGTAGCTACCTAGTAATTTCTAGACGTCCAACTCATTCCTTTTTCATTGAATTACTCCTTAAGTTGAATTCCAAACGTGAAAATACATTAAAATGGCAAAAACTTAACTAAAATTAAAGAAGATGCTCTATTTGATGACTACCTTCTTCTGGAAGTAAGCCTTGAATTAAATTCCAAATTTTTCTAAGCTGAGCTCACGTTTTATTACTTTTACTAGTCAATTTTTTGTCTCAAAATACGAGTATATTTCTTATATATTTGCCACTAATTAAATAACATAAAAAATTGCGATTTTTGTAAGGTAGCTACCTAGTAATTTCTAGACGTCCAACTCATTCCTTTTTCATTGAATTACTCCTTAAGTTGAATTCCAAACGTGAAAATACATTAAAATGGCAAAAACTTAACTAAAAGTAAAGAAGATGCTCTATTTGATGACTACCTTCTTCTGGAAGTCAGCCTTGAATTAAATTCCAAATTTTTCTAAGCTGAACTCACGTTTTATTACTTTTACTAGTCAATTTTTTGTCTCAAAATACGAGTATATTTCTTATATATTTGCCACTAATTAAATAACATAAAAAATTGCGATTTTTGTAAGGTAGCTACCTTAGTAATTTCTAGACGTCCAACTCATTCCTTTTTCATTGAATTACTCCTTAAGTTGAATTCCAAACGTAGAAATACATTAAAATCGCAAAAACTTGACTAAAAGTAAAGAAGATGCTCTATTTGATGACTACCTTCTTCTGGAAGTAAGCCTTAAATTAAATTCCAAATTTTTCTAAGCTGAACTCACGTTTTATTACTTTTACTAGTCAATTTTTTGTCTCAAAATACGAGTATATTTCTTATATATTTGCCACTAATTAAATAACATAAAAAATTGCGATTTTTGTAAGGTAGCTACCTAGTAATTTCTAGACGTCCAACTCATTCCTTTTTCATTGAATTACTCCTTAAGTTGAATTCCAAACGTGAAAATACATTAAAATGGCAAAAACTTAACTAAAAGTAAAGAAGATGCTCTATTTGATGACTACCTTCTTCTGGAAGTAAGCCTTGAATTAAATTCCAAATTTTTCTAAGCTGAGCTCACGTTTTATTACTTTTACTAGTCAATTTTTTGTCTCAAAATACGAGTATATTTCTTATATATTTGCCACTAATTAAATAACATAAAAAATTGCGATTTTTGTAAGGTAGCTACCTTAGTAATTTCTAGACGTCCAACTCATTCCTTTTTCATTGAATTACTCCTTAAGTTGAATTCCAAACGTAGAAATACATTAAAATCGCAAAAACTTGACTAAAAGTAAAGAAGATGCTCTATTTGATGACTACCTTCTTCTGGAAGTCAGCCTTGAATTAAATTCCAAATTTTTCTAAGCTGAACTCACGTTTTATTACTTTTACTAGTCAATTTTTTGTCTCAAAATACGAGTATATTTCTTATATATTTGCCACTAATTAAATAACATAAAAAATTGCGATTTTTGTAAGGTAGCTACCTTAGTAATTTCTAGACGTCCAACTCATTCCTTTTTCATTGAATTACTCCTTAAGTTGAATTCCAAACGTGAAAATACATTAAAATGGCAAAAACTTAACTAAAAGTAAAGAAGATGCTCTATTTGATGACTACCTTCTTCTGGAAGTCAGCCTTGAATTAAATTCCAAATTTTTCTAAGCTGAACTCACGTTTTATTACTTTTACTAGTCAATTTTTTGTCTCAAAATACGAGTATATTTCTTATATATTTGCCACTAATTAAATAACATAAAAAATTGCGATTTTTGTAAGGTAGCTACCTTAGTAATTTCTAGACGTCCAACTCATTCCTTTTTCATTGAATTACTCCTTAAGTTGAATTCCAAACGTAGAAATACATTAAAATCGCAAAAACTTGACTAAAAGTAAAGAAGATGCTCTATTTGATGACTACCTTCTTCTGGAAGTCAGCCTTGAATTAAATTCCAAATTTTTCTAAGCTGAACTCACGTTTTATTACTTTTACTAGTCAATTTTTTGTCTCAAAATACGAGTATATTTCTTATATATTTGCCACTAATTAAATAACATAAAAAATTGCGATTTTTGTAAGGTAGCTACCTTAGTAATTTCTAGACGTCCAACTCATTCCTTTTTCATTGAATTACTCCTTAAGTTGAATTCCAAACGTAGAAATACATTAAAATCGCAAAAACTTGACTAAAAGTAAAGAAGATGCTCTATTTGATGACTACCTTCTTCTGGAAGTAAGCCTTAAATTAAATTCCAAATTTTTCTAAGCTGAACTCACGTTTTATTACTTTTACTAGTCAATTTTTTGTCTCAAAATACGAGTATATTTCTTATATATTTGCCACTAATTAAATAACATAAAAAATTGCGATTTTTGTAAGGTAGCTACCTTAGTAATTTCTAGACGTCCAACTCATTCCTTTTTCATTGAATTACTCCTTAAGTTGAATTCCAAACGTGAAAATACATTAAAATGGCAAAAACTTAACTAAAAGTAAAGAAGATGCTCTATTTGATGACTACCTTCTTCTGGAAGTAAGCCTTAAATTAAATTCCAAATTTTTCTAAGCTGAACTCACGTTTTATTACTTTTACTAGTCAATTTTTTGTCTCAAAATACGAGTATATTTCTTATATATTTGCCACTAATTAAATAATATAAAAAATTGCGATTCTTGTAAGGTAGCTACCTTAGTAATTTATAGACGTCCAACTCATTCCTTTTTCATTGAATTACTCCTTAAGTTGAATTCCAAACGTGAAAATACATTAAAATGGCAAAAACTTAACTAAAAGTAAAGAAGATGCTCTATTTGATGACTACCTTCTTCTGGAAGTCAGCCTTGAATTAAATTCCAAATTTTTCTAAGCTGAACTCACGTTTTATTACTTTTACTAGTCAATTTTTTGTCTCAAAATACGAGTATATTTCTTATATATTTGCCACTAATTAAATAACATAAAAAATTGCGATTTTTGTAAGGTAGCTACCTTAGTAATTTCTAGACGTCCAACTCATTCCTTTTTCATTGAATTACTCCTTAAGTTGAATTCCAAACGTAGAAATACATTAAAATCGCAAAAACTTGACTAAAAGTAAAGAAGATGCTCTATTTCATGACTACCTTCTTCTGGAAGTAAGCCTTAAATTACATTCCAAATTTTTCTAAGCTGAACTCACGTTTTATTACTTTTACTAGTCAATTTTTTGTCTCAAAATACGAGTATATTTCTTATATATTTGCCACTAATTAAATAACATAAAAAATTGCGATTTTTGTAAGGTAGCTACCTTAGTAATTTCTAGACGTCCAACTCATTCCTTTTTCATTGAATTACTCCTTAAGTTGAATTCCAAACGTGAAAATACATTAAAATGGCAAAAACTTAACTAAAAGTAAAGAAGATGCTCTATTTGATGACTACCTTCTTCTGGAAGTCAGCCTTGAATTAAATTCCAAATTTTTCTAAGCTGAACTCACGTTTTATTACTTTTACTAGTCAATTTTTTGTCTCAAAATACGAGTATATTTCTTATATATTTGCCACTAATTAAATAACATAAAAAATTGCGATTTTTGTAAGGTAGCTACCTTAGTAATTTCTAGACGTCCAACTCATTCCTTTTTCATTGAATTACTCCTTAAGTTGAATTCCAAACGTGAAAATACATTAAAATGGCAAAAACTTAACTAAAAGTAAAGAAGATGCTCTATTTGATGACTACCTTCTTCTGGAAGTCAGCCTTGAATTAAATTCCAAATTTTTCTAAGCTGAACTCACATTTTATTACTTTTACTAGTCAATTTTTTGTCTCAAAATACGAGTATATTTCTTATATATTTGCCACTAATTAAATAACATAAAAAATTGCGATTTTTGTAAGGTAGCTACCTTAGTAATTTCTAGACGTCCAACTCATTCCTTTTTCATTGAATTACTCCTTAAGTTGAATTCCAAACGTAGAAATACATTAAAATCGCAAAAACTTGACTAAAAGTAAAGAAGATGCTCTATTTGATGACTACCTTCTTCTGGAAGTAAGCCTTAAATTAAATTCCAAATTTTTCTAAGCTGAACTCACGTTTTATTACTTTTACTAGTCAATTTTTTGTCTCAAAATACGAGTATATTTCTTATATATTTGCCACTAATTAAATAACATAAAAAATTGCGATTTTTGTAAGGTAGCTACCTTAGTAATTTCTAGACGTCCAACTCATTCCTTTTTCATTGAATTACTCCTTAAGTTGAATTCCAAACGTGAAAATACATTAAAATGGCAAAAACTTAAGTAAAAGTAAAGAAGATGCTCTATTTGATGACTACCTTCTTCTGGAAGTAAGCCTTAAATTAAATTCCAAATTTTTCTAAGCTGAACTCACGTTTTATTACTTTTACTAGTCAATTTTTTGTCTCAAAATACGAGTATATTTCTTATATATTTGCCACTAATTAAATAATATAAAAAATTGCGATTCTTGTAAGGTAGCTACCTTAGTAATTTCTAGACGTCCAACTCATTCCTTTTTCATTGAATTACTCCTTAAGTTGAATTCCAAACGTGAAAATACATTAAAATGGCAAAAACTTAACTAAAAGTAAAGAAGATGCTCTATTTGATGACTACCTTCTTCTGGAAGTCAGCCTTGAATTAAATTCCAAATTTTTCTAAGCTGAACTCACGTTTTATTACTTTTACTAGTCAATTTTTTGTCTCAAAATACGAGTATATTTCTTATATATTTGCCACTAATTAAATAACATAAAAAATTGCGATTTTTGTAAGGTAGCTACCTTAGTAATTTCTAGACGTCCAACTCATTCCTTTTTCATTGAATTACTCCTTAAGTTGAATTCCAAACGTAGAAATACATTAAAATCGCAAAAACTTGACTAAAAGTAAAGAAGATGCTCTATTTGATGACTACCTTCTTCTGGAAGTCAGCCTTGAATTAAATTCCAAATTTTTCTAAGCTGAACTCACGTTTTATTACTTTTACTAGTCAATTTTTTGTCTCAAAATACGAGTATATTTCTTATATATTTGCCACTAATTAAATAACATAAAAAATTGCGATTTTTGTAAGGTAGCTACCTTAGTAATTTCTAGACGTCCAACTCATTCCTTTTTCATTGAATTACTCCTTAAGTTGAATTCCAAACGTGAAAATACATTAAAATGGCAAAAACTTAACTAAAAGTAAAGAAGATGCTCTATTTGATGACTACCTTCTTCTGGAAGTCAGCCTTGAATTAAATTCCAAATTTTTCTAAGCTGAACTCACGTTTTATTACTTTTACTAGTCAATTTTTTGTCTCAAAATACGAGTATATTTCTTATATATTTGCCACTAATTAAATAACATAAAAAATTGCGATTTTTGTAAGGTAGCTACCTTAGTAATTTCTAGACGTCCAACTCATTCCTTTTTCATTGAATTACTCCTTAAGTTGAATTCCAAACGTAGAAATACATTAAAATCGCAAAAACTTGACTAAAAGTAAAGAAGATGCTCTATTTGATGACTACCTTCTTCTGGAAGTCAGCCTTGAATTAAATTCCAAATTTTTCTAAGCTGAACTCACGTTTTATTACTTTTACTAGTCAATTTTTTGTCTCAAAATACGAGTATATTTCTTATATATTTGCCACTAATTAAATAACATAAAAAATTGCGATTTTTGTAAGGTAGCTACCTTAGTAATTTCTAGACGTCCAACTCATTCCTTTTTCATTGAATTACTCCTTAAGTTGAATTCCAAACGTAGAAATACATTAAAATCGCAAAAACTTGACTAAAAGTAAAGAAGATGCTCTATTTGATGACTACCTTCTTCTGGAAGTAAGCCTTAAATTAAATTCCAAATTTTTCTAAGCTGAACTCACGTTTTATTACTTTTACTAGTCAATTTTTTGTCTCAAAATACGAGTATATTTCTTATATATTTGCCACTAATTAAATAACATAAAAAATTGCGATTTTTGTAAGGTAGCTACCTTAGTAATTTCTAGACGTCCAACTCATTCCTTTTTCATTGAATTACTCCTTAAGTTGAATTCCAAACGTGAAAATACATTAAAATGGCAAAAACTTAACTAAAAGTAAAGAAGATGCTCTATTTGATGACTACCTTCTTCTGGAAGTCAGCCTTGAATTAAATTCCAAATTTTTCTAAGCTGAACTCACGTTTTATTACTTTTACTAGTCAATTTTTTGTCTCAAAATACGAGTATATTTCTTATATATTTGCCACTAATTAAATAACATAAAAAATTGCGATTTTTGTAAGGTAGCTACCTTAGTAATTTCTAGACGTCCAACTCATTCCTTTTTCATTGAATTACTCCTTAAGTTGAATTCCAAACGTAGAAATACATTAAAATCGCAAAAACTTGACTAAAAGTAAAGAAGATGCTCTATTTGATGACTACCTTCTTCTGGAAGTAAGCCTTAAATTAAATTCCAAATTTTTCTAAGCTGAACTCACGTTTTATTACTTTTACTAGTCAATTTTTTGTCTCAAAATACGAGTATATTTCTTATATATTTGCCACTAATTAAATAACATAAAAAATTGCGATTTTTGTAAGGTAGCTACCTTAGTAATTTCTAGACGTCCAACTCATTCCTTTTTCATTGAATTACTCCTTAAGTTGAATTCCAAACGTGAAAATACATTAAAATGGCAAAAACTTAACTAAAAGTAAAGAAGATGCTCTATTTGATGACTACCTTCTTCTGGAAGTCAGCCTTGAATTAAATTCCAAATTTTTCTAAGCTGAACTCACGTTTTATTACTTTTACTAGTCAATTTTTTGTCTCAAAATACGAGTATATTTCTTATATATTTGCCACTAATTAAATAACATAAAAAATTGCGATTTTTGTAAGGTAGCTACCTTAGTAATTTCTAGACGTCCAACTCATTCCTTTTTCATTGAATTACTCCTTAAGTTGAATTCCAAACGTAGAAATACATTAAAATCGCAAAAACTTGACTAAAAGTAAAGAAGATGCTCTATTTGATGACTACCTTCTTCTGGAAGTAAGCCTTAAATTAAATTCCAAATTTTTCTAAGCTGAACTCACGTTTTATTACTTTTACTAGTCAATTTTTTGTCTCAAAATACGAGTATATTTCTTATATATTTGCCACTAATTAAATAACATAAAAAATTGCGATTTTTGTAAGGTAGCTACCTTAGTAATTTCTAGACGTCCAACTCATTCCTTTTTCATTGAATTACTCCTTAAGTTGAATTCCAAACGTGAAAATACATTAAAATGGCAAAAACTTAAGTAAAAGTAAAGAAGATGCTCTATTTGATGACTACCTTCTTCTGGAAGTAAGCCTTAAATTAAATTCCAAATTTTTCTAAGCTGAACTCACGTTTTATTACTTTTACTAGTCAATTTTTTGTCTCAAAATACGAGTATATTTCTTATATATTTGCCACTAATTAAATAACATAAAAAAGTGCGATTTTTGTTAGGTAGCTACCTTAGTAAAGCAATGAGACTAAATAAAAACCAACAAAAAAAAAAAACAAATTAATAATAAAATCATGGAATGCGTACTATATCAAGTGCCGTCTTGCCTTTTTGTATCTATTCAAACGTGTCAAACTTTCGGTGCCCCAGAATATACATATATATGTATATGTATATAAAATGAAGATATTAATTACTATTTTTAAAGTAATAAAAAAACCGTCGCTCAGAAACAAAAGTCAGATACTTAAATAAAGCAGTCAGTGAAATAAATAAAATAAATTCACTTATATTGCCATTGTTAACGCTTTGATAATAAAAAAAAAAAAAGTAGAAATATATGCATCGGTACACAAACGAGTATGTAAGCATATATCGGTTAAATTAAATGTACGTGAAGGCAATGAATCCAAATGCAAAATGAAATCATAACAAATTCATGTCAAATATTTTATGGCACAGTGGGCCAAGTAAATAAAGCAACCGACTACTATTAAAAAAATTATACTGATATGCCGATTACTAAAAGAGCCCTTTTTACTAAAAAAGCATAAGCAATGAGCAAATCGAGTATTCCATTTTAAGTTATGCAGTTAAAGGATGCATAATTTTAAAATAAGAAGATTGTTGCTCTTAGAAGTAACCAATTAAGAATAATGCCCATATTCAAAACTACATAACCTCGTTTTCTTTCATGTCTGTGAATGGTATTGAAAATGCACAGTAACTTCTTTATGAAATAAAAAAAATTTTTATCGGAGACCTTGAAGGTCAAAAATTTGCCAAATATCGTGATAAAGCATATCATTGACCGGTTATTTGACAAGTCGTATGGTTTGTAAAACTTTATGAACATTTTCATAAATTTCTATACGCTCAGAGTTGCATTTAGTTGAAGCCGCTAACGAAACACTTGTTTGCATCACATTTGTATAATAGTGTGGCACCTACGAAGACATTTTGGTGCGAATTTTTATACCAGAATTACATCAGGTGTTCGTGTGAAGGAATCGTACAATTGCATAGGTTAGTGAAGAATGGTCTGAATGCGGGGGAAAATATTATAATATTTATAAGATAATAAAATTGAATAAAACAGAAAAAAACTATTTTAATTTACAAAAAGTATTTTGGAAGAAAAGTTGACGGCTTTTGGACATATCTTACAATGAAACGGTTAGATAAAACCAAGAAATTACAATATACGACAATGGAAGTTAGTTAATTTCAATATTATTTCAAAAAATGTAAGTTCATACTGCCTTAAGATGAGCCAAAGTTAATTTTCCCAACACCTCCACTGTATGTAAGCTGTAAGCAAACTGAAAACAGAAACAACACACAAGCGCTATTGCTTTTTGCCGGCAGTATAGTATATAGAAGCTAAATGTTGTAAAATAATACATACAGTAAATGTATGAGATAATGCAATAGACTATGTACGTTTTGCTCTAGTTTCTTGCGGTTCGTTTAGACATACCAATTGGCAAACCTAGTCAAATATGCTCATACCCATACATATTAATAAGTATGGCTAATATAGTACATAAAAATTGTATACAATGGAAAGAAGAATGACCGATTGAGGGGTATCATATATAATGAGCAATTATTTTTCCCCATTGCTGGTTGCCCATGAAATACATTTAACTTGATAACTGGAGGTGTTTATAGGCATTAGCTTATTACCGATTTGCTGCCTTAAGTAAGTCGAGCTAATGTTGAGCAGACGAGATAGGAAACTGCAAATCTCATATGTATGGCGCAGGTAGTTGTATCGACGGCAAACTAACTGAACTAGTTTATCCTCAACTAAAAAGGACAAGATTAATTTTTTATATCTTTGCAAAAAATTTATGGAAAATTATTATTAATGAGTAAAAAATTTATTTATTTGTTCTGTTCTTTGCGATATCAGTTTGGAGCTTTATTTTAACTATCTGTAAACAAAATGCGACAAATATAATGCAATATGAAAATGATTTATTGACACAATGATTTACTACTGTTGACTATTTCCAGCGTTTCTTGGTTTTTGTGGAAACAAATTTAAATAAATTAATTAAAAATTTTATGAAATGTAAACCCCGTATAAAAATTTTATTAAAATAAATTTATATTTTAAAACAAGTTTTTCCATACAAAATCTGTATGTTTAATAACTTTAATAAATTGAGCTTTGAAAAGCCTTATCGCTATTACTTCAATCTAAACACCTCTTTTTTTATTTAATTAGGAGCCATTATATTTGGTTATATCACTGATTGGATAATAAAACTAAATACAATAAATATTATACACGGGCATACAGTGTGTCGATGTTGTTTATTTTTTATGTATGAGCATTGTTGCCAGCTATATAATAAAATCCCAAATAAAGCAATTGCAATTAAACAAATGCCGAATGGAGGGCAAAGGGAATTATTTAGAATTGTATATCATTTTGTGCCGTACAATGTCAACAGGCTGTGACTGGTTTTGTGTTCTGAAAAAGTGCTTGCATGCAGCTGTAGCCACTTATTTCACTACATATTTTGTGTTTACGCTGAACTGGTAATTTATTTAGTTGGCCTTGGGGGCATATTTGACCCCATGACTTTACTTTGGAAAAAAGTGAGAATATTTCGGCGTATAAATAACGTGTCATGTATACGCAAATAGTTTTAGTCGTTGATAAAAATATATTAAATCACTGTAGTAGTTTAAAGTGCCTTATGAAAGAGTTTGCAAACATCTTGAGGTATGGTCCTAACAGTTAACGGAGCTGTGGTTTCCGGCCTTAGAAAAAAAAATCATTTTCAATAAATATTGAACAAATTAAAGTACTTCCGTTGGTAAATGAGAAGAGGTCGCAAGTTTGATTCCTACCCAGACATATTTTTGGGTATTTTTCTGCAGACGAGCGGAAAACTTTTCATGTTTGTTAAAAAAAAAAAACCGAGGTGCCGAATTCGTAAAAACCCGGAAGAAGAACTAAAGGGCGAAATTTATTAAATTTACATTTGAAACGACACAACCACTAATATTTTCTATGGCCAAAGTTAAACGGAATAAAATTCAATTATGCTATATACTGAATAAAAATATTGTAATCTGCAATTTTCTGGGTAAGGGTATATATTTACAACTAAATTATCTTTGCTCTAATATTATTTTTGTCTTTTTTTTGCAAAGTTAAACTATAAAGCATGGTATGTTTTTCCGCCAATTTATTATTCCTACCAATTTATTGGTAGTAGCATGTTGTTATTAGTGTGAAAAAGTGTCCACCTGTTGTAAATTATGATTCACAGTATTTTGAAACAAGTCGCAAACTTATTCCCCAACCCAATATGCATGCCAACCTTTTTAAGGGCGCAGTATCATCTGGCCGTAAATAAAAAATGCCGATTTCTTCACACTTTTTATAGCTGGTGCTGTGAAGTAATGGATGCGATGGCTGATGGCTATAAAGCATTTAACATTTTAACAAACCAAACTACCTATAAGTTGATAGTGAAAGTAAAATATAAATTCAGCAAATGAAGAGGCTTCAGCTTACAAAAAAATTTTTTTTTTTTTTCGTAATAAACGAAATAAAAAAAGCTATAATTGAAGATGGAAAACAATCAAAGTTTTAATACATAAATTTGTACAAACAAAACAAATATTAAAACATTAGCATTTATTCACATAAATTAAATTCAGTTTAATTGCGTGAGGCTGCGTTTTGGCCCTGAAATAATGATTATTTTGTTTTAACGAAAAATCTAAAGCTGCGCATGCGCAACATAAATATGAAAAAAAGCCAAAATTTAAGTGCTCGCATTGTAATTTTACTTGTATGAGATCCGTATACACATAAACAATTTACGAATTTTATTTTTTTTTCTTTTCTGTTATTAAATATTTATTTATATATACTGAATAAAAGTGTTGAATTTAATGAAAAAAAAAAAAAAAGCAAGAAAAATTACAGAGCGTAGAACGAAAACACATACATACATACATATATGTAATGTTTTCGTCAGCAACAGCAAGTAAATAATCCATAAAAAGTCCACTTTCACTTAACACAAAAGTAATAGCAAATACCAAAATCATAAAAAGTGAAGAAATAAAATTTACCAGTCAGCAGTTGTCGGCTGTGCGATGGAAATAATATACACACTTACAGAGAAGAAGCAAAAAAATTGCAAAGAAAATGGCAATGGAGATTGTGGTGAATAAAAAAATAGGTTTTCTATAGAGTTTTGTATATGTGGTAAGTGGATGATGCTAAAACGATGAAGACGACGTTTGTTGATTATTAAATCTTTATTTTGTTACTCGTAAGTGACATTATTACAAGCAATTGTATTGATTCATGATGAAGGAAAGAAAAATTGGGAAAACTTGTTTGTGGCTTTTTGCGTAGACAACTTTTTATTTCAAAGTAATACTTTATTAATTCATTTGTTGGGTTCGCTCGCGCAAACAATACAAACATTTACAATAAATTTGTTAAAATTGACGATGACTAATCCTCGCTCAGTCAATTGTGCATGGATGATTGTTTAGTAAACGTTGTCAATAATAAATAATAATAAAAAGTTTGTTTTGCTTTCAGCAATATCGTATTTGCATGTACACGCAAACACACACGACTTATTAAATCGCCAATTTTGGTTACCAGGAAGGGCCAAGAGCATCGTGTTTATATATTTACACCTCCACGGAGTACAGATAAGTTGATTGCGATTAAAAAACTTACAGTCAACTAATCAAAATGCTTCGAATAAAAATTGTTTATTTTGTAATATACAAAGGCGAGTAGAAACTAATGTCACTGAAAGATCAATGATAAATCCCACAATCATATCAGCACGATCCGGATTGTCTACCAAAATCAGGCTTCGGTTTTAGTTGCTATTGCGAAAAAATATGGCAAGCGAAAGGGGTTGATTGGAAAGTATAAAGTAATGGGACTTATGCGCACAATCAGACACTTGTCAGAGATATTTTTTGTGCCTCAACAGACTCTAATTTTGAAGACGGTTAAGTGTTTTTTTAACGATTAGAAAGAAACTAACAGACTGGTGTTTATCTTGCAAAGATGTGCTCAGCAAGATGTTTATATGCAGACTGAACCTTAGTAGGAAATTGAAATTATGAACACTAAATCTACCTGACTAACCATCGGAAATTGTCGGATATTGTCTTGCTAACACAGTGACAATAATCCATTAAACAAAGGTCTCGAATGGAAGTAATTTTCATATCTGCTTCAATGCTAGCAGAATTGATGCATATGATCATTAGATAAGCCGAAGATCATTTTTCTGTGTGAGTAGAGTGATAATAAATGTTTAAAAATTGTTTTATTTAAGTCTAAGTTATTATGTTACGTTTTAAATAATTTTATAATTTGATGCGGAATTTGTTGTAATATAAATATCGTTTAAAAATTTGTAAGCTGTACTGCTACTACAGACCTCGTGTGCTAGCGGAACTGCACCTTAGCCATATCATATGATGACAAAACTCTGCCAATAAGGTAGCCTAGTTCGCAAAGCCCTACTTGACCAGCCTCCTTCTAGATTTGAAAAACGCCTGATAAATATTCAAAACGCGGCAAAGTCTTAAGTTCATAGCATTTGTAACTTCTAAAGCCTAGTGTGCCGCCTAATTGCTTATAATTAGCTACAGGAACAATCTTTTCCATTTAAAGTTAAGCTTTACAAAAGTTTCAAATGACTTTAAAACTTTTGTATTTGTTGTTGAAAAGAGGATTCAAAACAATTCATGTCTCTAAGCCCGTTACTGACTTTGAAATGTATGAGACGATTTAGGTAGTTCTCACGTAAATTGATTTGCTTTAATTTTGCGTGATATACATAAATATCGGAGACGCCATGCCCACTTATTTTCAAAATTAAAGAAGATGCTACAACTAATAGGAAATTACTTATCAGTTTTAGAGAGAATTAGATAAACTGTAGAAAACTATTAACAACAAACTATTCTAAATTGCATTTTCTAAATCATCTGCACGCATGCGCCCCATACAAGCATGTTTAAGCATGTAAACAAGATAATGTTGAAATATTAAGTGATATATAAAAATACAATTAACCTTTAATTTTTTTTTTTTTTTTTTTTTTTTGATTTGAATTGTTATTCAATTACGAGTATATCTTTTAAATAAAACTTCAATCATGCAAGTTTCAAGATTTGTTATGAAATGCTTAAAAATAAATTTTTTAATTAACGTTTTTACTAACGTTTTTACAGATAAAAAAAAAATTTTTAACTGCCACTTTTTTGAAAACCGTAACTGAAATTGAAATTAATGCAATTTCGCAATTTTTATATAATTTAGACTTTAATTAACATTATCATTGTTATAGACAGTGTCATTGTGATTGTAATTTTCATTTTATTGGCGGATGTCATAAAAATGCCTTTTTATTCATTTTATAGTTACAATAGTGATAATAATGGTTTTAAAAATGTGTTATGTTGTATTTAAGTCTAAGTTATTATGTCACGTTTTAAATAATCTTATAATTGGGCTATTAGTTTTATTTCGATTTATTTATTTATAATTTGAACGTTGGCCGTGCATTTTATTTAATTTTTATTTGTATGCGATGGATTTTAGATTTAGGCAGCGCTTTGCTTGCCAGTGTTCGCGTCAACAAGTTATTGCAACAAGCAAGTTTGAATATAAACTGAACTTGTTCGTTTTATTTTAAGACTTCGTGCCCATATTAAGTTAAACTTAAAGCTTAGAGTACAAAATGTGTTCTCTTCTCAAAATGTGAGTTTTTTAAGAGTTGTGTAAATATTTTCAGCGTGATCGTTGTAAAAATAGTGCTGAGAATTCCCACTATTAGCAACTCTTTTTTAAAATAAAGCAAATATGCCATTATTTGGATTGCTTATTCACTAAAGTGATAGCTTGTGGTTAAGAGAGACACTTGTGCGATATAATAACTGAGAGTTACATTATTAGACTATTTGTGAATTAATGGGATACAAAAAAAAAAAAAAAAAAAAGAAAACAAGATTTTGTGAAACTATGGAAAACATTCAGAGTTTTCATAATAAATTTAAGATCATACCAGTTGGAGTTAACTGAGATCAGAGATGTAGGAATAATATCTCTGCACAAACGGCAGTTTTATTTTACATTTTCCTAGAAATTTTGATAATGTCACTATACTCGTACGTATGTATGTGCAAAACTTTGTATATTATCATTGTAATAATGGAGCCAATAATAATATTTTATATCTCTATAGATATTAATTAAAATATTTATTACTTAATTTTTATTTTTTTTATTTTCGAGCAAGTGGATTTACTTAAAAATTGCTCATACGACTAGGAGAAATATACTGTCTTCAAAAGGATCACTTATTTTTTCCACACCTTAATTCCAAAATTTGTGTTTTAGCTTAGTTTGTAATATTTACGGAATTCCCCGCTTTTTAATTACCAAATTCGACACTAATTCTACGCCCTATTTTTCGCAAACTTAACATGTATTAAGAAAAAAGGATTACCTCAGTTTAACAAATGATACAAAACATTTACTGGCAAATCAATTTTCACCGAAAAAAAATAATTGATTTCCTCTTCTATATTAGAAATGCTTTTATAAAAAAAAAACTTTAAATACAAAGTATAAATTCTAAAAAATTTCTATCAAATATTTTATATTTTATGTTCAGTGATTTGGTTGAAACTATTGTAAAAAATGAACCATCTTTTAATTTCACATTTTTTTTGTTTTGCAGGATATTAAATATTCGAACATTATTTTTTTTGAAAATCTGCTTGTAATTCTTTATGGAAATAAAACCAATCGATTTTACAGCCAATTTTTAGCTCTGTCGATTTATACAGTGCTAAAAGTGCGATGCCTTTCAGCCTGACTAAGAGCAACTATTTTAGAATAGAACACCTTTATGAGATCAATAAATAAAAAATTGAACTTTTAACAAAAGTGTTGTCCTTTTTCGCAAAAAAAAAATGTCATTAGAGATTTTTATTTATATGTTTTACCCCCACTTTTTCGATTTGCTCTTTAACTCTTAGAACTTCTCGCAGCCGTTTAGTGGAAAGCGTTTTACAAAACTCAAACGCGATACTTAAATAAATTCATAAAATGTTGACTGATCACTTGCTCCGTTTTGTGATCACTACAACTAATGAAGAATCATTAAAAATTAACAAGTTGCAGTTTTACAGTATTTAATTGAATTGACGTAATTTTCATTTAATTGAATTTGTAAAAAAAAATGTAAATTAACAACTACACAATTTGCGTATTACAGTTACTACATATTCAATTTATAACTAAACATTTCTACATTAATCAGCGCCCAGCGAACGTGACTAATACTCAATTTTGCCTTTAGCTTCTTCGAATAAACATTTTTTATTCGAAACTGCAATTGAAAATATTGAAAAGAAAAACACTGTTTGCTGCCATGCACTCCATACACACCAATACATTTATTTACTTAGCAAGAAAACTGCAAACGTCTTCAATTAATATATTTAATTTCCTTTTCTTTACATATTTTCATTTTCTTTTCAGTTGTAATTTTTGTGTATTTTCTTCTTAATATATCACGTTAACACTTTCATTCTAAAAGAAAAATACCAATGGTCCGTCCGATAGGAGCATGCTTGCTTGTTCTTTAACAGTGTAGTGTGATAAAGAAGCCTAACTGTATATTAGTTACTTTGCTTCACTTCACTTCAGTTACTTTACTTCACTTAATAGGATTTACAAAGCGAAACGTGAGCTCGTGCTTTAATGTGAAATTGAAGTTTTGCGCAGCAATGATATTGATCATCTGTGGAGTTATGTAGGAAAGAAAGTTGACCATCTTAGATACATGGATACGCATGTAATAGAGTTGCAATTCACCAATACTCTATTCGTAAAATCGCTTCTTTTCAAATTGATAAAAAAAAAAGGAACGATATGATTTTACTTAAACGTCAAATGTAGCTTATGGACTATTTAGCCAATGGTAAATGTAGAAGTGTAAATGTAACCAACTCTGAAGATCGAAAAAAATTAATGAGAGTTAATTTCTATAAGATAGGTATATCGAAATACTGAACGAGATCGTATGGCTACCTTTTGACCCATTGGCTTGTTTTACCAGTACCAAGTGGACCATGAAGTAATATTAAACGATTGCACGATATTATATTTTGATTGACGTTATGTTGGGAGAATAGCAAAGCAGATAGGGCAAATTTTAACAGTTTCTCCTTAAGACCTTTCTCAAAGATTAAATGCTCCCACACTTTATCAAAAGAGTGAACTGGCAAATCCAATGAATAGAGGGAGGCACGGAGTCAATATTAGCATCTTCATCGCCGGCTTCTGAAGCGAACATTTCCAATTCCATGTCCCTACATTGTGGCCAATAAAAGTTAAATACAATAAATTCGCCGTCCTCAGTGGATAATAAGTATAAATACAAAAAATTATAATAACATTTTTAATAACAAATTCCATGACATTCCCAATATGCATAAAATAAACAAAAAAAATTATGAATACATTGCAATGTGGAAGAGTTATCTTCATACCTGACCTTCCTGCTTTGATTTGCATTTTAGTAATACACTTTCCACATCACGCAGGAGTTCATTACTTAATTCTATATCTTAAAATTTAATTCTATCGTTTCTCTTAGTAAATTCTTCAAAGTTTTTTCCAACTGTACCTGGGCAAGTTCAATCGTTCTGCAAAAAAATAATATGCAACCCTCAAAGGTTACTAGCAAATTACAAGTGTTGCACAACTTACCCGCACAATTGATTTAAACATACTTCTGCATGTACTGCCCTCTTCGGCTTAAAGAATTCCATTTAAATTTTCTTTTACTAGAAAACTATTTGAGCAACAATAAGCAACATTTTTTTATTTTACGCAGAAGTAGTGCTGATCTTTTGTAAATTTAATATTTATCTATTTTGGCGGCTATTTTAAAGAGACATTTAAACACAGGGTAGACTCCCACAATATATCATATCCAAAAATATAAGGAGGATTGTTGTGTGAGTAATTTGGCAGTGAGTATTCCATTTTTTGTATAAATTTTGACGTAGTAGCAATATATTAGCTCTTACATTATCTTTACCATAATGTACATTGAGACCTCTGGATGTGAAATCGAGAAAGATCAGCGAAATTGCCCTTGCTGCCAATTGTTTTTCATCTAAGGCAGAGTTGCCAAACATGTTAAAAAAAGTGGGTGTATTCTAATGGGATTTTCAGAAAGCATTGTTCAAAAAAATTCTTCAAAATAGTATGCTTTAAAATTTCCCAAAATTCACATATGTCCATTCATATATAGCACACATGTGAATGCCCCTAAGCATATGTTTGAATATAATTCACGATATTGATTCATTTTTTTGCTTTCCTTCAATACAAATGCAATTTTTTTTTAATAAGAAAATAAGAAAAATAGTTTGAAATAAATAATGTCAGCAATTGCCAAGTAATAAGATTTATAATATTTTGTGCTCAATATTTTTGTTTTCTATTTTCAAACTGAAACTGAAAGCAACATAAGAAAGCGAACTTGATTATTAAAAGGCAATATATTGGCCACAATAGAAGGATGTAAAAACGGGAGATGTTAAGTAGTTAGAAAATACGCAATAACATAATTATGCATAATTATGTTTTTTAAATACCTTCTTTATAAGATATGCAAATTTCATTTCCACTCATTTAATTTTTTGAAAGTGGCTTTGCTTCGTAATCGGTTTTCTCTTAATTTTTTATGTACATAAATAATTAAAATTGTAAAGGCAGAATATATTTCAGATTTTGAAATAGAATAAGGAAAAACCAGTGTTGAAAAGGATCCCACGTAAAGGGCAATGGTTGTAAATCGCAGTGTACTGGTAACACTGGCAGAGATTTGTAATTTAAATAAAGATCTGGCTACATTTGGATCTCATGTTTGTTTACAATAAAACACCTGTAGACTATAATGGTTCGATTGAAATGCTGAGTGCAAGTGTAATTCTGTTAAAAAAATTTATTTTTATATTTTTCATTTAAAGTTAAATAATAATGAAATAAGGAAAGAAAGACGAAAAAGGTAAAATTAAATAAATGAATACCAGCAACATTGGTAAGCTATTAATTTAACAAAAAATACTGCTTCTTAATTAACAAAGATTGCATACATGAGAACATAAACAATAAACATTTTGTTATAGTTAAGTTTTGCATTTTTATAAAGCACTATCTTTGCAATTATTAAATGCTGTATTTAAAATATATTTTTGGAAGTTATGAACCTTTTTATGAAAATTTCTGCATTTGGGGATAAGACTTCCTAAGTATACTTCTATAACATTACGTGTGCACCTTTTTTATTGGTGCCAGACAGTAATAGAATGTAGCCCTTTGCGAAGAATGTGTTTAATGCTTAATGGACTAAGTAATAAAGATGCATGATGTAGGGTGGACTTTGTTCTAACTAAGCGATGTGTAAATTCTGACCTGATCTATTATTAAACTAAAGTAAATACAATAAAATTTTATTAAAATATAAAAACTTTGCCGTAAATAAAGTGTTGTAAAATATTTACAAACCATTCCAAAAAGAGTAGAAACTATAAACGGAAGCGTCTAAAACATTTTAAATTCTCAACAACATTCGTACTAGCAGATGGTTGAAGATGGGTTTAGAACATCATTTTGTAACAATATTTTGACCACACATCACTCAACTGGTCATGCCGCCATATACTGCTACTGTTGCTAGGACTTTATTGCATTATTTATTTATTTTTCGTATTTTTATATTTGTTTCTGTTTCAATATTTTGTGGATATTCACACTTGACAAATATTTATTTCAATTTCTATTATTTTCATAGAATAAATTCTCTTTTCCCAAATTCGAAATTTTTGAAAGATTCCTTATTTACATATTCAATGTGAATTTCGCTGCAATATTAGGTTGCGCATTAGCAACCCCTTCTAGACCTCTTTCTGGTCTTCATATTTTTACTATTCAAATTACAACAGATTAGTCTATTGAATATAGTCATTTAATAAATTAATTCTCTGGATTATAATTTAGTTTAAATTCCTATCAAAAATGTACAACAAAAAATTGAAAAATCGAAAAGTACCCAAAAATCTGGAAAAAAATGTTTCCTTTATTTTTAACAAAAATAAAAGGAATAAATAATTAAATTAAAATAAAAATATTTTAAACATTTGAAAACATAAAATAACATACAAGGCCAATAAAAACGCAAATTTTTCATTCAAAAATACACAAATGGATGTTTTCAAAAAATGACGATTTTTGGCCAAAAATGCAAAGGGGGACCCAAAAATTTAAATTTACCCCAAATCTAGAAAAATAAATTTTTTCTTCATTATTAGCAAACAAAACTTGACTTTGTTACTTATGTTTGTATATACACGGTTATGTATGTTTGTAAATGTAAGCCCGTATGTATGTATATGGATGAATGAATAGCTAAGATGAGACAACAAAAAAGCGGCTGAGACTGTGTATGTATTTTAGCCTTTTGCTCGAACCACATAATTAAACACAGTATGTCAAAAATAATTGTATTAAAAGAATTCTCTATCGTAGAAATTCCAAAAGTATTCATTGGCAAAACACAGAAATACATTCACACACACATCCATACGTACGTACATATGTACATACAACAAAACCAATCATGAAGAAACAACTCTAGCGGAAAAAAATGACATACAAAAGTTTTGAAAAAAAAAATTGGCGTAGAAAGGGGAACATTCTATTTTCAATTACGAATATATATGTATGTGAATGTACATATGTGCATATACATATGTACGTATACTAAATGCAATGGAAATATAAACAATTCTCCAACAACAAAAACTGTTTGTGTGACTGGAAGATTAGCGGCGACGGTATTTGTGGGATTCAGTCAGTTGAATAAATAAATAACATTTATTCCACTTGTTTTACTTATTTTTATTTGTATGCATACGTATGAATGAATGTGTGAAGTATTTGTGCAATAAAAGCACAAACATGACGCATTGTCTCATGAATGTAGTTCTTTGTATGTATTTATCGTATGGATCTGGAAACGGTGGTGGATGCAAGCAAGCATGAATGCAGCTAGCATAATTATTATTATGCTGTAATGGAATTACTCCATTTTTTAGTGACCAGCAAACACTTGCTGATAACTACATACATGAACACACATATGCAAGCACATTATTAGAGGGCTGCTTAAAATCATTATTTTAATCTTTCCAATACACAATTGCGACCACTTCACCTCTAACCTTTATCGCCGTTATTGTAACATCTTAATGACGCCTACTTTGGTACTACGCCTTCCTGCGAAATCCCGTACAAGAGTGGAGCTTTGCTCTTGCCCGAAGCTTCAGTATATACGAATGTTTGTATATATGGATCTGTGCAGGAGTGTGTAGTCCGATTATAATATGTAGCCCCTTCAAGTTTATACGCTAAATCGGTATGAAACAATTACAAAACATAAGAAAATCAAAAGGAACTTCCTGTAATAATAAATTATATTATACATTCACCTAAAACTCCACTGAGAAGCAAAATGCAAATATGAAGTTTTCACTTTATTTGATTCCCAATTCTATTTTAAAAATGGATTCTCCTTTCGAATGATTTTTTACACCAAATATGAATAATAACAATTATTTCCCAAAAAAAAAAAAAAAAAAACAATTTTACTTGAAACTATGTTTGATATTTACTGGCCAACAGTTTTTATTAACTTCGTTCAATTATTTTATTAACTTTCGTATTTCCATCACCTGATTTATTAAAAATTGTTCAGAAATAGGACTGATATCTATCATTTTCAATAAAAAATGTGCATTGAGATTTATTTAGAGACAAACGCGCAAGCGCTTCGCAATTTGTGGGCATCAATTCATCACAACATTGCAATTGAGTCCATTTGGCGAAAATCCTAACAGATTAAATTAATCCAACATTAAAAAAAATTCGTTTCTATTGAAACCCCTAAGAATTACGTAAAATCATAGATGAATACGTATTATATTTTTTAATTTTGCGCAATGTTGCTTATGATTCTACTTGCAACTAAATTTCGTATGGTTGTGATTGTTTTGATGCAGTTTTGTTATTGCAGATCCATTCGCAGGCATTAAAAATAGAATGATCGTCTAAAATAAGTAACTAAAATTCCAAAGAGAAAACATATTTATATATATACAGAGTACAATCAAGCACATCCATATATATTCTTGCGTATGTATTTATACAAACGGACACAGTAGTGGTGAAAATAGTTGATGTATAACGAATGTGCATAAAAGTAGTTTTGTATTGAAAAGAATTGAAGAGTATTGTTTCAAAAAATAAAAAGCTATTTGAGTATAACAAAACTTAAATTAAAAGCAAATAATAAGAAAAATATATATTAGTACATATTATAAAAAAACACTTTTAAAAAATTTTAAAAAATTATTAATTATTTTCTGCTGAAAAAAAATGGAGTTTATGTATTACATATAATTAAACACATTCATTATTTTTTTAACTATTTTTTGATTTATTGGAAAAGAAAGTGATTTTATTGTAACTACCGCTGCGAATTGTCGCTTTTATTACAACAAACATTTATTTGAATATATGCAGATAAATATAACAGATGGACACCATTTACAATGTATCCGATTTTGAATTACCACAAGTTTTGTATCATTATAATGTTTTTTTAAATTTCATTTAATATTTCTTAAAACACTATTTTAATAGTAATAAGATAATAAAAATATAAAAATAAATAAAAATTTTTAATATTCTCGCCAGCGGTTTAGGGATCGTTGTTAATTTCACAATCAAAATAAGCAAAAATCTTGGGCATGCACGAGCGTTAGTGAAGAGTTGCCCACAATTCCATCTCTATTAAAAATACCTCTATACATACACGGATAAGTAGATACAATCAATGTACGTCGGCACTCAACAAGTTTTAGGAATTTTTATGAGTGCGAGGGGATCCAAATGGTTACACCATGAAATATCTAGAGTAAAATATATACATATGTGTCGATGTATGTGTATATTTATGTATGTATGGAGTGGCAAATAATATTGCTATGTTGCTTTTAATAAAAGAATAAAAACAATACAAGATCGTTAGTTATAACAAAGTGAAGAAAATTAATATTTTCTCACAATATATGCATACACACACACATACACACACACTCATATCCGTATATATTTAAGCAGCTGCATAAATACGTAGTAAATTTGTTTTACTTAATTAAAGTTTACAAATGCGAGTGGCACGACGTTAATGTTGCCTAATCAGACGCTTGTTGAATTTTGTTAATTATTTATTGTGAATTCCCTAAAAGCGCAAAACACATGCACAATACAAATTTTCCTTACAATGAAAAATAAATTCCAAAACGAAAACAAAGGTAAACATTTATCACTTGTCAGTTTTACTACGCCAGCTTTGATGGCATACTATAAAACGAAAACAGTAAGCAAGTGTGTTACTGTGTGTATGTAGTTACCAGTTAATGCAAGTGTTTTCGCTTATACGAGTATAGTGTACACATATACTTGCATAAGCATGCATATGGGCATCTACATACTTATATAGCTACACAATATGCATTGGCGTTAGCTCAACAGACATCGGCTGTCTTACAAACTTTTTCGTTAGTTAAAAATAAAAATTAACATTTAGTATTTGATAAATTAAAATGTTGATATTAGCAATCGAAGAACAATGAACTTCCAGTCCGTGGGATATTAGGGGATGATCATCTGGCCAAATAATAAAAACTACATTTCTATCAAAAAAAAAAAGTTAATAGTTTTTATATGCTAAAGTAGCGTGATATGCAGGGTGTTCAGCGAGAAGGACACAAATGCCAGCTCTTTTGAGGACATCCGTCGTTTTTCATTATTTTCATGACGAATATTTTGTTTGACTTGGCGGAAGTCTGACAGCAATTCCATTGTAATCCTGCTTGTATGCTGTGTGGCACCGTTTTATTGAAACTACTTGATAATCAAACAAAGCATGCAGTTGTGGCGTTAAAAACTTTTCAATCATATCACGATATCGCTCCCCATTGAAAGTTACAGTCACACCAGATGTTTCTAAGATGTAAGGTCCAATGATTTCTCGTAGCCAAATTGCATACCAGATTGCCACTTTTAATAGATGCAAAAATGGCTGAAGAATAAATTGAGGGTTTCGCATCGCCAAGAACAGGCTATTCGGTTTATTCACATACGCATTCAAAAGAAAATATGCCTCTTCACCGATTGCGAATTGCTCATGAAAATCGGTGTTGTCATGGCATTGGCTTATGTGCAACGTCGTAAACAAATGCAAGTTCTTATGCACAATTGTGGCCACAGTCGTTCTTTCAAGATCAACCTCCTGTGCACGTAACTTTCTCATCTCCACAGTAACCGGTAAATGATTCCCATAAAATGTTTAACGATTAAAGCACGTTGATTTACCGAATATTTTTTCATAATAAATTTGACATTTAATGGCTAAACATTGATTGCTGATTTTGAAAATACGATGAACTATTCTGAAATCCTTAAAAGGTTTTCTTTTTGGCCCAGTAGGGCCAGGATTTCAATTTTGTATAATTTTGTTCCCCAAAAAGGACGCAAGTACACAGAAAACTACTATTTTTTCTAATTTCGCAGCATAATGGTTTCGTTATGGCTTTTATATGTGTAATGCAACTCCAGAAATTATTTAGAAAGTAGATAAACGTAACAAAAATATAAAATATATTTAAATATATGTAGCCAATTTTAGAATTTGGTTTAAAAATTTCACAAATGCTATTGAGAAATACCACGGCAACAGATTAGTCCTTCTGGGAATAGAGGCTTTTCTGCTGAGTAAATATGTTTTCCCTACCGGAATATATACATACATATATAGAGCAATTAGAACTAAGTCATACTTTCAGTCGAACTACTGCAATATATCACAAGTTGCTCCGCATTTACAGAACGGAAAATTATAAAATTAAAATCAAAAAATCTCAATTTTTAAAATTTTACTTTACAAACATGTTTCTTTAAAATATAAAACAATTAGCATGGACTACTTTATGGCATCGCAGCTTACTACACTAATTCTATTCTACAAGGGGTAAATCCACTGAATACACATGTGTACAAAAACCCATTTTATTTTACAGACACATAATTAGATGTAAACGAGTAAATAGTTTTATTTTTGCCATGATTAGTTTTTTCTAATATGTTGATATTTTGTCGCGCAAATTGCCAGGGACAATTTGTAAGTCGCAGGGTATTACTGCCGCAAACTTATTTTTCAAACACCGTATACGTATCCAGACATACATACATACATATGTATGTATATATGGATGTTATACATGATATTTCTAAAAGACATATATATGGACGAGTATGTATTATGTATGTAAATAATCCATATACGTAGATATATTGAACATTTCATAATTTCGCATTTAAAAAAATTGTTTTAACAATGCATGTACTAAAGCAATCTGAAAACGGACGAAAAAAAATGATATTTTAATAATGGGCGCGTCCCTCACTAAAGAAAAAATACAAAAATAACACACCAATACATATGTACAAATGAAAACATATACATACATATGTTTTGAATTAAAAAGGATAACGAAAAAAACCCCCGGAAAAATATTGAGTGTCCTTCAAATTGCAGTATATGAAGTAGAAGAAGAAGAAGGAAAATCATGGCATACAAAGCCATTGCCAAATAAATTTGAATAATATTTTAACATTTTACCGACAATTCATAACAGCATTTGCAAAAGCGGCGATAGCAAAAAGTAAAAACAGAAGCAGCATCATACGTCTGTCTGGGCTTCATTGGAAAATACCAGCAATACTAAACAACCCTCAATATCTTGTTTAATGATGTTCTTTATTAACGTCGTTCATAATGCCGACTAAAAATTATAAACAAATTTAACATTATATTTAAAATGTTTTGTTTCGAATAGTTGTTTTTTATTTTCTTAAATTTGTGAGGTGGATAATATACCTTATAAACATTTTCCGTTACGAATGCTGTTCTGTAAAGCAAATGTTTTTACTTCCACTAAATAAAAACGGTATTAATCAATATTATAAACAGTTTGTTTTAAATATATATAATGCTGTTGACATTTTGTACGCCAATTAGACCGTTGTAGTTATACGTAAAAATGCATTTGAAGAAAAATGATAAATCGTTTATAATTAGCCATTTTTAAATATTTGAAAGTAAACTAGTGAATATTGAATATGCAAGCAAACAGATAGGGGCAAGCCCGTCAGCATTCTTCTGCCAAATTGAAAGGAATGAAAAATATGTTAAGGACCTGACTGCTCCTGTGGACGTCGGAGATATAACCCGATTGCCACATGTTCATTGTAAATTCGGTATTTTTACCAAACTTCGCGAATAACGGAGTGAATTTTTTTCAAAATTGAAAATGAAACCCTGAATAACAGATAATTTTTCTAAATTCAATGCGTTAAACATCCGTACAATGACATGCATAAATGCATTTTTGGAAATTTGCAAATAATAAAATTTATTTTCAAATTGATTCCACCCCAATACTTGTAGATATATAAATTGGAAAAAGGTAAGGCACAGAATGTTAAGATCATTAGATTACTTTAAAAACCTTTATTTAATTTCCTTTTATAATGCTAAAGTGCATCGCATGCGAAATATACATACATGTTGTATTGGAAAAGTACACCCTTTTTTATTTATTCTAAAACAAAAGAATATTTTCACTTACCGGAAAGTAGATCATTGAATTTTTTTTTGACATATGCTAACAAGCTCTTGTTAGCTTTTCTTTTCGACTACCAGTTAGTTGTAATAGCTTTATGGAATTGGAATAGGTAATTTATTTAAAGTTAAAACTGATTGTCGCACTTGTTTCCAATATTTTGATTTTTATTTTTTATGTGTGCAATTGTGTGTTTGCATTTTGCAACATTTTGTTATTCTCACATAGTTATTTGTTTTCGTTATTTTCACTATTTCACTTCTTTCGTAATTTTATTTTATGGAATTTCTTAAGAAAATATTTTTCTTTTGCTTTTGGTATTTTAATTTTCCAATATATATTTTGCCGTTTTCCTTTCATCTACTCTTTCATACTATTCCTTTTTAGCTTACACAACCTTTTACACTCAATTTACTAACACAAATATATCAAGTGGTAAAACATGCCCATTATTAAAAAGAAAATGAAAAATAGAAAAATTCCTGCTTTTTCTTTTACATTTGCTTTTCTATATGACGACTTTTAAACGCACTTTATTCATTTTTTTGGCCACTTTTCAATTGTGTACTTGGTTAAGTCTAGTCAGCCATTTCTGTTTTATTAAAACACATAAATTATATTAATTTTTTTAAAGACTTATAAATTTTCACCGATTATTACTACAGTCGTCACACAAAAATATTCACAACTCCGAGACTAAATTTTAAGTATTGCCAACAGCAGTTTTATATATAGGAAGTGTTTGAAAATAGCTTACATCAACAATTTTAAGCTGGCAGTTCTCTTTTGACAAGCTATCACTTCAGAAGTCCTAACAAGTTTGATGTAAAACAACAAAGGTATTTGTTTTCATTCTTCTAAATACACGTGCTGGAATTTTTCTGAGAAACAGTTTATTGCACAAGTTAAAGAATCATGCGTAATTTGAGATTAAAGTATAACCGACAATATAAAAAAGGTATTGAACATCCAAAATGTATGCTACTTAATAACAGTCCTGGTAAAACCAATAGTTGCTTTGTGATAACTAATGAAAAATTGTTTTTGTACAAGCCGGGCGCAGAGGAGTACAAAAAGGTTTTAACTGAAGTACCAAACATTGTCACAGCTGAGTACTTGACTTTAGAAAATTTAATCTGTGTAGCTACTGCCGATGGTGAAGTTTTGTTAGTGAACCCAGATACACAAGAGGTAAATGAAGGTACTTTTTGTGATGTTGGCATTGAAGCCATGTCTTGGAGCCCCGACCAAGAAGTTGTTGTATTTGTAACTAAGCAATACCATGTTGTTCTAATGACATGCACTTATGATACACTGTCGGAACATACTTTGCTTGATGAAACAGCTGTAGCAGAAGGAGAATTCATTAATGTTGGCTGGGGTAAAAAAGAAACACAATTTCATGGTTCTGAAGGAAAACAAGCTGCCGTACAAAAATTAGATGATAGTGTAAAAATAAATGCAGATGAATTACCCAAAGTAAGGAATATATTTATTAATATTTTTGTGAATTACATTTATAAGACATACTTATTTGTTTCCTTATGAATGTTTAGAACATTTCCATTGATTGGCGCGCTGATGGTGCTTATTTTGTGGTATCGTATGTATCCCAAGTTCGAGGTCGCACGTTCAAAGTTTTCAATAAAGAGGGCAAATTGTATTATGTGGCTGAAAAGCAGCCAAACCTTGGTCATGCTACAGCATGGCGTCCTTGTGGCACTTGGATTGTCATGCCTCAAAGGTTTCCCAACAAAAGCTGCATTGCCATGTTTGAAAAGAATGGTCTACGACATCGTGAACTAGTTTTACCCTTTGATCTACTGGATGAGCCCATTGAGTATGTCAAATGGAGCTCAGATTCGGATATTCTCGCTTTAAAAACTCAAAACAAGTTGTATTTGTATACAATTTGTAATTACCATTGGTATTTGAAACAGGTATTAGAATTTTCGTCGGAAAATGAAATAAGTTATATTCAATGGGATAATCGCATTGGAGAAGAGAAAACCTTACACATACTTTTGGACAAAGGCGAATATTTGATTTATAATTGGCATTGGGTTATTGATCGCTACGATAGATCTGGTTTGGTGTGTGTTATAGATGGTAAACGATTGTTATTAACAGATTTTTCCAAAGCTGTCATACCGCCTCCTATGAGCAGCAAGGAAATATTGCTTGACGGTGAAACATATATAACTTCTATCTGCTTACCGAGTGATATTTCACAAGATTTCCATTTATTTATATATGATTCCAGTCATAATATACATATTTATAAAGCTAAAGCTGAAACACCAACTCTAGTCAGTAAACACGTTATTTTGAAACAATTGGATACTACAAATAGTATAGTACCTTTACAATATGGCAATTTGCAATTGTTTAACGCTATTGGCGATAGTTCTTTGGTAGCCAATCATACCGTGGAAAACTTCACAAGTTTACAATTTTTGAAAATTGATTTGGGACAATGCTGCTATGAAGTTGTGTCTGTTACCCAGATACATGGAACGATATACAATCTAACTAGTTACCAAAACGAACTTTTCTATCAAATATTGGAAGATTGCAGTTTAATAAAAATGATATTTGATGATGCCAATCGTGAAACCAGCAGACATGTACATGCTCATTTTTCAAATTTAATAGAGCAATTGGATGCTTTTAAAACTCCTGGAAAATCTGAAAACAGCAGAAGGGAAACTTTTACTATTGCACTTACCAGCAATCAAGTTTTGTTTATAAATTCCCAGCATATAGAGCAGGATGTTACTTCTTATTGTATGGCTGGCAATTACTTGGTGTTTACAAAATTGGCTTCGTTGCACTTTCTACGCTTAAGTGATTTGTGTCTAGTGAATGAAAGGCGTTTGGAAAGGGGCTCAAAATTGGTAACTACAATCATAGATTCTGCTCGTACAGTGTTGCAAATGCCGCGTGGAAATTTGGAAGTGATTTGTCCCAGAGTTTTGGCTTTAGAATTGTTGGGTTCTTTATTAAATAATAAAAAATATTATTTGGCGTTTGATATGCTGCGCAAACAGCGTCTCAATTTAAATATATTATGTGACCACAATATGTCTGTTTTTATTAACAATCTAACAAATTTCCTGGAGGAAATACAAAATCCAAACTGGTTAAATCTATTTCTCAGCGATTTACAAAACGAGGTAAATTTTAATTGCACACATAACCAATGGAAAATTTTTAAACTCTTTAAATTATTTCAAGGATTTCTCCAAGACAATGTATTCCAGCAATTATAAAGAAAATTCACAAACTTATCCCGAAGGCTTCAAAATCGAAGGCAAAATTACCTATTTGTGTAAAGCCCTGTGCACGCGAATGGAAAGCCTTGGGGAAGAACGTTTCCGTCTACCCATATTAACAGCTTATGTAAAAATGGGAGATTTACAAAAGGCTTTAGAACTTATATGGGAAGATAAGAAAAAAGGATTAGCAACTGCAGAAGATGCTTTAAAATATTTGCTTTATTTAGTGGATGTTAATGAGCTTTACAACGTGGCTTTGGGAAGTTATGATTTTGGTCTTGTTTTGTTTGTAGCGCAAAAATCTCAGAAAGATCCGAAAGAATATTTGGCATTCTTAAATCAGTTGAAATCGTATGAAGTAAACTATCGACAATTTAAAATCGATGAACATTTAAAACGTTACGAGAAGGCCTTCACAAATATTGTCAATTGTGGAAGCGAGAAGTTTAATGAGGCCTTAGAATTTATTAAAAAACACGAATATTATGTCCAGGCTTTAAGAGCTTTTCAGACGAATGAGGAATGTTACAAGCAAATTTGTTTGGCTTTTGCTGATTATTTGAGAACCAAAGGAAAATTCGAAAATGCTAGTATATTATATGAACGAGGTGGAAACTTAGAGCAAGCCATGCTCAGTGCCAGGCATGTGTTAGATTGGCAAAGAGTTTTGTTTTTGTGTGAAAAAATGGGAAGTGAATCTGTCGCAACAGCAGCAATGTAAGTTTGTTTCTATTATTTGTGCGAACTGACTTTATTAATTATAAACTAATTCCCTCTTAGCTCCTTGATATCGCCTTTGCAAGAGAAGGGCCGATATTTGGAAGCCTACGAAGTGGCAGAGAAGTATACAAATGATTTTAGCACAGCTTTAGGAAGCCTATTTGCCGGCAAACTGTTCTTAGACGCATTTTACAAAATACAGTTACAAGGGAGTTCAGCCAGTACTGTTCTGCAAACAGTACTGCAGCCTAAACTGTTGGCATATGTTGATGAACTTTCCAATAGTTTAACAAATGAAGAGACTATATTTTTAAAACACAAAGAACGATTATTAGAAGTGCGTATTTTGCGCTCAAAGCAGGTACAAAATTTAATCGACAGTAATGCCCAAGGGGATATAGATGAATGTGATTTATTATCGGATACTACAAGTTTGCGCTCCTCACAATATACTGCCAGCTCAAGACGTACTGGGTAAACTAACAGACTCACACAAATATTTCATATATTTCGGTTTTGTTTGTCAACAAAATTTATTGCTGAAGTTGACTTTTGAATAGAGGTCATCAAATGCAATGCAGTGTTTTATAGTTCACGCTGAATTGAATTTAATGAACTCTAGAATGTTTTCTTTTATTGGACTAAAGATTCTTAGTTAAAAAGAAATGCCTACACTACTCCCTATTAACCTTCTTTTTCGATATATCTTTTTTTTTTGCATAGCAAAACATTCCGCTCTAGCAAAAACCGACGCAAACATGAACGCAAAATATTTAGTTTTAAACCTGGCAATCCATTCGAAGACATTGCTTATATCGATGCCCTCTACAACCAAATTACCACTTGTCATAAACAGCAGCAGCACATACATGATACATGCAAAGTTCTAGTACTCTGTAAGTTCGACAACTTGGCCATTGCCTTACAAAAGCAGTTGAAAAATTTATTAAAATTGATGCAAGATTCTCTTGACGACATTTGGATACCGGAAATGTCATTATCATTTGCTCAGCAAGTTTTGCAGGGCCCAAACATCGATTATACACAATTGCAGAATGAGCAACGTTATGCCATGATGGGTGAGTGTTTCGCTGTCTTTTTGCATTTATGATATTTGTGTATCAGAATTTAAAATCAATTTTAGTATGAATTTTGTCTTAAAATCAACCTAAATTTATTTTTATTTGAGGAAAACAAATGCATTTGTTTACACATGATTTCTTATTATGGAACTGTGCTCCGCCTAAAAACGACAAAGGGACGAAAACATCGACCATAAAATATTTACTTTTAAAAATTGTGTTATTCTCCTTCAAATATGGTCCGGAAATTTCCAGACAAAAAATGTGGTATAGAATTTCTCACTTTTTCTAGAAATCGCACCAGTGCATATAAATCATTCTTCCTCAGCGGATAAGACCCATGTGGTCATGAAGGCGACCCATTAGACTATTAAACTGCATTTGTGGAATAACTGAATTTCATTTCTGAAAGTTTTTCAACCTTTTGAAAGGATAACATACGGAAAAAACTCGTATAACTAATAATTCTATTCTCTTTATATATATATTTTTATGTGCATCTTTCAAAATCATTGTATAAAGGTAGGCGAAAGATTGTATATGGCCTCGATTGTATACCTAAACATTTTAACAACAATTAAGTCTTTCTAGATATTGAAACATATGAGAATTTTCTATTTTATGACTGACGTAGTTGTCTAATTATATTTTATTTGTTGGAAAATTCGTAAAACTTATATTGGAATGGAAAGAAGGAAAAATTGCTTTTAATTTAGTAATTCTTATTTAGTTTTTTTTCTTTTCATATCATGTCTTAAAACTTTTGAAAAGTGTGATTTCACATTCACTGGTCGTTTAGTGTAATCACCAATGGAGAGCATATATGTATTTTTTACATTGTATTAACAATGTTTTCTTCCATTACAGATCGTCAGAAACGCTTCAAGCCACAACTAACACTAATCGATTGGGAACATGATATGCTGATAATATAAATTTTTTATACTGAACTTTTTTAAACACAATTGTAGTTAATTTGGACAAAATATGTGTACGTGTTTGTGTGTATGCATATAATTAAAATAAGCAAATTTGAAATAAAAAAAAATCAATAAATTATTTTTAAAAATTTTAGAAGTTAATTGCAGTTATTTTATCAAGTAATTTTTATTTCACTAGTTACATGTTTTGGTTTTACAGGTTTCTACTTTCATTTTTTAATTGTTTTCTTGAATAAAATTTTGTTTTATGCAAATTTTTTATTAATAAATTTTTTGTTTGTTTTTTCTTTTTTTTTTTTTTGTAATATTTAAGGTTTTTTTATTCTTTATATGTTTTATTTTTATAATTCAGTCGAGCAAGCAGGTAATTGAACATGCAATGGTTTGATTAAGGTGTTTAAGAGATTGTTTAATAATGATTGAATTAATATTTTCTTTAATAATTTTCATTTCTGTAAACGTTTTTAACTTCGCTTTTGTTTGTATCAACTTTCACTAATGTGCTTTTCTTAGGTAAATAACTGTACTGTATTTGTAATATCTTGTTAGTATTGCAATAATTATTGAATAATTGTTCGCACAGTGGTACATACTATGAAATATGAAAATGAATATGGACATGAGCAACAGCAACATTTCAGAGAGCGAGATGTACTTCTATCAGCTTAGTAATCAATTGCATTGTGCATCAAATTAAAACCAATAACAAGTTTCACTTATTCTGCTGGCATGAGTTAATGTTAGAAAAATTTACAATTTGTACTTGGATTTCAAATTAAATAATACTCTAACCCGTTGTTTGATTCTCTTATTGCCCACATGTCTTTGAATATATAAAAGCCTGTACACAGAAAGTAAATCCAATTTTAAGATATATATGTTTTAGTATTAACTTCGCTCTATTTGTATTTCCTACTAAAAAGGCTGACAAAAAAGTTCATTCCGTGGTCATGGCAGGCATTTTCCTATGCCTCGTCGTCACTTCTAAAAATGTCAATTTGTGGATTGAAATTAAAGAACCATCGGGTTTGCTGGAGGTTTTGAATTTATGTTTTGTGTACTCGTTTTTCCGAAGGCATTGCCAAAAATTTAGCAATTTCTATTTTTATTATTTTTATATAGTAACAGTAACAGTAACGTTGTTATCTGTTCAGGCAGAGCGGTCTGCCAAAGCGATTTTGCATACATACGTACTTATATATATTACATATTTATTATATTTATATATAAATATGAGTATGAATTTTAAAAAGCTCATTTCGTTGAAATGTATTAAAAAGATTCTCTTTAGCATTTTGAATGGGGCGTTTTGTCCAAAGGTCGTTATAATTTTAACACGAATAACCATGTGCATACATCCATATGTAAATGAAAGCCACTTATATTTACACACTTATATGCACATACATACATATGTATATATTAATGAAAAACGCCTATAATTTTATTATACAATGTCAGAAAAATTCTTCCAACTATTAATTACTAAAAGCATTTTAAACGAAACAAATAATCGTGTACATCTTTAACATATTCTTAAAACGTTTCCTTTGGAACTTAGGGCTTTACCAGGTAACTAGCGCCCACATTTCACATAAAGTACGTACACAGCACGAGGATTTTTCATCTGAAGGCACTACTATTAACCCATGGAGCACCGGCTAAATAACAATTAGTATATGGTATTTTATTTTGCTTTAGTGAAAAGTTGTAAAGACTACAAAGATGTATACTCAGGAAATAGTCGGAAACATTATAATTTACGGGGCAACAGATTTAACAAATTAAAATTTCCCAAATTTGAAATAAAACTATGCAATATTTTATTTAACAAAGAATCATCAAAAAACTATACTCATGAGTTAACGCTTATATACATATGTACATATGTATGTATACATATATTTATATTTTCTTAATTTAATTTTCTCGCACAGTAACAAAAGAAAACAATTATCTATTTTAATACGTTGCCATGCATGACTGAAGAAAATTCTGGGCGGTGACATTTTCTAACTGAAAGTAATTCATACTTGTTCTTATATATAGCTAAGATATAATATATACATACATATGTACATACATAAAAAGTCCTGAAAACGATGTTTTCCTCTCCGCTTTTGAAAAATAAATTTTTTCCCGAAATCAAATTTAACACCATTTTAAAATCTCCCCTTTTTATCCCTGAGATACATATGTATGTAATGAATTTTAGTGTTTCCATCATACAAAAATTCATATGAACATACAAATATTATTCCACACACTACATTTCCATACACAAAAGTATACATACATATATACATACATAGTATATAAGTGTGCACATTCATATACTACTATTTGCCTGCAGGTACATATACATATGTATGTAAGTACTTATAAAACTACATACAAGGATAAATGTATGGATGCATTTTCGATGTAACTTGTTTATATCAATAGTTTTATCCCCTTTGAAGGAATCGTTCCTGTAATAACCTGGCTATACTTAAGCTAAGAAAGTCGCTTTTAAAAATGTTTAGTGCTTTCTTGTAGTCTCGCTTTCTTCTTGTAATTACTAGATCCTATGTCATATTCATAGAACTATTTTTTTTATATAAATTTCCTTAGGGTTTGTGCGCCAGAGCAGGCGTAGCGATTTTATTAGCAGTATTCCTTAATTGTTCTTTTGGCTGAGTAATAAATCATAAGTTATATGTGTGTGTATATAAAATATGGATGTGTGTACCTATATATATTTATACATACATATGTATGTATGTACATAAATAGGAAATGCCTTAATACATTATTTTTGTAAGTAATAAATTGAGTTCTATCGGTTTTTGTTTGCGATTTAGGATTAAATACTTTTGAAAATCAGTACCGCATTTTACTCAAAAACTCGTGGCATAACATGAGAACTAACAAATTTTTACAAGTTGTTGTTATTGTTTCTATACATGATTCTAAAATCAAATATACATTTGTATGTATGAATGCATGTATGTATGTACATGAAAGTTTCAATGCGTTTCTCTCTTTGCAAAATTGAAAAATTTGTATGATAGTGTTTGATTTATTTACATACTTACATACATATGCATGTATAATAAATCATATTGCTGGTGGTAACATCGAAACTTTTTATGCATGTAGTATGCATACATATATATGTATATGTATGCATGTACGTATGGCTTTCCAAACGCATATTTGATGTAGTTAATAAAATTGGTAAGTATGTATGTATGTATTTATAGCGGTAATAAAAAAATAGAAATATTGTGAATTTTTCTCCATCCTTATCTACAGCGTATGTGCCGATGACAAAATGCAGCTAAAGACACGTGCATGACGACTACAAAATTGTCTTAAAAAAAGGTTTTGGCTTCTGAAAGTTTTAGAAATTTGAATTAATATCAATCCATATGCAGAAGACCGATATAGGCATATGCATGCACATATGTATGAATGTAAGACTGTCAGTATAAAAAGCATGCGTAATTAATTCAAGTGTCAGAATTTTGCACTTTGTGCTTAAGATACACTGCCCATACCTTTACTATTTAACTGTATATACATACATATGTGTGTATGTATATATAAACATATATAGACCTGTAAACGTAAGTATGTAAATCGTTTCAACAGTAAAACGACAAAATTCAGAAGCAACAAAAATGGGCATAATTGGTTATTCAAGAAAGCTATTGAGTGATTAGCTGCAGCTTCATTCAAGTTGGAGTCTGTTGTAAATTTTTCTTAATTTAATTTAGAGGCAAATCCTCAACAAAATTGAAACTCACTCTCGCTCTCACACAAAATTAAAAGTGAATTAGAAACTTAGGGTTCACACATTTTATATAATTACACAAATGTGCCATAAAATCCCAGATATATGCATTCGGTACATACATGTGATATTTTTATAATCCCATAATGGGAAATTGCAAAATCTGGCACAAGCCGATGAATTTGCTACTGCTTGTTAGTCCGATTAATTCGTCGAAAGAATTTACTATCACTATTTTTAATCAATTAATTCATGCAATGACAACATATAAGCTAACTGATTGTAATTATTAATCATTACTACTACTTGAGACCTTTTACCATTTTATTTATTGTTACTTATTATATTCGTTTTACGGTTAAGGTAGCCTTTCAAGAACAATTTATTCAACACAAAACCATTTAAAATACGATTGAAATAACCATGTGTGTGTAAGAATACGTGCATGTTAATCCACTAATGTTTTTTTTATTTTGTATGAAAAATATTTCAACGAATCATTTTTTTATCGTATCTCCCAGTTGAGGCCTCGTTTCACTATCATAGGCAGTCGTACAATTTTTATTATATAGAAGCTTTGCTGAAAAACTTGAATAGTGTCCTATAAGAATGTCAGATTTTTATGACAAGCAAAATTTTATGCAAATGTTAATTTTCATGCAAAAAGAGTTGCTTTTACTTTAATCGCCAAAGAAAAAATTGTCAAAAAACAACATCATTTTCATACGACTTTTTGAAATTGCAGGATTCCACTATCAGATTTACTTTTTGCAAAGTATTTTAATATTAAAAAAATTAGTACGGCATGAAACATCGTGATTGTGTGCTGCTCACAAGAATGCGAACCCTAAAACATTACATCTCCAACATCAAGCTGACTTTATTATAAATATTACACCAAGCAAACAGACAACTTTGACTTAAAAGAAAAAAAATTTTAATTAAATCTATTTGATATGGCAAATATGGAAAAATTATTAAAGTGTAATTTTATGAAATATATATAATATTGAGTTGCGACCTTGTAAAGTATAACTATTATGAGTCCTTATAAGAAAGGGGGTTGGTTCAGCTTTGTCTGTCTGTCTGTATGCATTTTTATATGTACAAATCAGCAAAATCGGACAAAAAAATTTTTTTCATACATTTATGATTAAAAGAAAGTAATCGTTGCAACGTGTCAAGCCTAAAACAGTCACACCACTTGGTACACAGCTAGACTCGCTGCAGAATTTCAATAATAGAATTGGATAGAAGAGCGCATAGTTTTTCTTACATTTATCTTTTTTGGAACTTTGATATTAAATTATTATTCCGTGTTTCTTTTTTCTTCAACCTTTTAGTTATTCTTTGTATTAATAATTATCTTGAGCAAAAGAAAAAAGATTTCAAATTACGTATGTAATGTTATTTAGTAATAATAGTATTAGTTTAGACGATTCCATCTACTGACAATTGACATTTACTGAGATCCGTTTTTATATAATCATAAATCGTAACATAATCATGATATACAATATTTTCTATTTGAAATAAAAAGTTTATGTTTGTTGGGTGACAGCTGAGAGAGGGCGTGTGTGTGTTGAGTATGGTTCGGCGAACAAGAAACGTTGAATAGTGAACATTTAAATCATTCGAGTACAAACATTGGAACGCGTTGGAAGTGCTTTAAATGGAGTTTCGCTCGCTTGATTGTTATTTGATGTTTTTTTTTTTTGAAAAATATACTTGTTAAGTGTGCTGTTTACGTTTTGTTTTAAATAAATATATGCATTTTGTACGAATATATTTGGTAAAGTGTTGATAAAGTGCGGGCAAAAAAAAAAATTATATTTAAATCCAAATAATACAAAATAATTGTTTTATTATACATGTGTATGGATGTGAAAAGTGCAATTTAAATTGATCAACCGGTAAAAATAAACAAAGAAATAATTTCATATTTACGGAAAAGCCCTGAGTCAGTGAAAAATTGGCCCCTTTGTTGCAGTTTGGTCGCCCAATAGTTTTCGCCTTCCGTTTCGGGTTTTGGTGAGTTGGTCAGTAACGGATAATAATGCCGCCTAAAAAGTCCTATTTTGGTTTTCAGAGTTTATTACTATAAAGTGTGCAATAAAAATTGCACATGTACACTCGTGCACGTACATTCATGCATTTATTCATATAGATATATGTACTTATGTATGCATACGTATAAGCACATGGAGAGGTATTTTATATGTACGTACATTGTGTTTACTCGTGCTTGTGTATGTAACCTGTTGTTTAAAAAGTTTTGAGTTTAATAATTATTTTCAAGATAAGCTAATTCCGGCAATTTGTGAGATATATATGTACATACATATGCATATAACTATCTATGCATGATCATATGAACATTCGTACATATTGTGCCAACCAAATTAATATTAGCAACAAAATATTTTTGTTTATAAATTGAAACAAGTGGCTTTAAGCTCCCAATGTGAGTATGACGAATATGTACACTTGTGTACATACATACATACATATCCATATTCGTAGGTATGTATGTGGATTTGTATGTAATTTGTAAGTATTGGCGGACTTTTGTGATTTATTTTGTTGTATTATCCAAGTTTTTTCAAGAGTGAAGGATGCAATAAACACAAACACCACACCAATTAAACAAAAATAAAAATAATAAGATACAACTGGGAGCATAAAGTTAACATGTTAGCCAAATGGTTATTTATTCATCCTTTTCATTTTCATACGTTTTCTTTCGTTTTATTCATTCACACGAAAATCTGATATGATTCTATCAGTTGTTGGTGCCATACTATCCCTATTAATATGATGCAAAACTAATTTTTTCTTTACTGATTGAAGTAAAATCAATTTCTTGGCATTAGACTTGTCATTTTATGAACATTTTCAAAAAATTTTTAGTCCACACTGTATTTGACAGGTCGTATTAAGGTTGATTGCATTTTAAATCGCTTGTTTTGTGCAACATTTAAATCATTTTCTGGATCATGGCAAATCCCATATGGTTCCGTTCTAAGAAATAGCATCAAAATGGCGCATGGTATAACCATTTTTATGGAAAAAACAAAAAAAAAAAATTAAAAGATGCATTCTTAGGACACCCTATGTTATTTTTCCACCAGATGTCCCATATTTGAAAATTAGTGCAATTGAGTAGGATACCGAAACAAGGCTGAGAACAAATTGAATTCTCGGCGTGGGTTTAAAATGAGGTCGAAATATTATATTTATTCTTTTATGGTCTTTAAATCATTCTTCGAGTATGTCTCCGCCGGAGTGCAACTACGCAGTACATCTGTTTTTCATCCTCGCAAATATTTCCGAGTTGATTTTGCGAATAGTTATTTAATTGATGGTTATTTGATTATTTAATTATAGAACTCCTCAGGTGTTCATCATAAGATTTCAAGCACAATTTTTCCTCAATATCCAATTATTCTATTAAAATATTTCATCAATCGTCAATATAAAGTCAAGATAGAAATATGTGCATTTGAATATTTCCTTAATTTTGTTACAAAATGTTTTATTATTTTTAGTAATAATTTTAATATGCGCTCTCTTTTCATGCATTTCGTTACTATACTCGAATAGAAGTTATGCCTTTATTCGCTTAATTCATTTTTTTTTGAAACAGAAACAAAATAATTTCGAATTTTTTTTAGAATATTCTATGTTCAACCCGTACTACCGATTCAAAACAAAGGAAATCACTTGAAATCAAAAATATTTTCTTTAAGCTTTTGATTGCATATTCTTTATTAGTTTCTTTCCAAAAATTATTAAGTGTCATTAAGAGCTCAATTTTGCATTTTTTTTTTATCATTATTGCATTTAATTATATAATTATAATTATTGCATTTATCATAATTATTTATCTGAAAAATATTTATATTGCCAACCAATAAACGAAAAACTAATTCTGTACCGATTGTAAGAAAAATAAAATATACCGCTCCAAACGGTCCGTCTTTGTGGATGAACCACTTTGCCATAAATCAGTCGCGGATTCTGCTTTTCGAAAATTCGACTATTTTAGTTGTTTTCAATTTCACTGCGGTTACATTGACCCTCAATTAACATCATGCATTAGGTACGTAATTCCTAAATGATGTTCGTAATTTGTAAAGAGCCTATTAATCGCATTCTCAATTGAAATTTTTTTTATTGTTATTGTATTTTGTAGAAAAATATATTTTTTTATGTACTTTTTTTTTTTATTAAATTTAAGACAAAAATTGAACTTTTTAAATTTTAACAGAGTTATGTTAGCATATAACAGATGTCTGCTAAAATCAGTAGTTTGAGTTTTGGAATTTCAAATGAATGTTAAGGCAATAATGTATTAAACACATACGCCACAGCAGGTTGCCGACTACAACCTGTCAACAATAAAATACATGTCTGTACATAAAGTGATTATTTTCATGACAATCGGCTACATGTCTGCACCGCCACTGTTCTAGCTTTGATCACCTTATATCTATTGCTATCGCTGTTGGCTGGAATGAAGTAAGGTTGCTATTTAAAAGCATAAAATTCTACGAAACTAATATTATAAATAAGTTTATAATTAGTAACCTTGTTCTTAACCTTGTTTTTGTAAATAGTTTTAAATAAATACTTTAATTATTTTTTGGAAAGGAGCATCATTAAAATGTCGTTGCCACTTTCAAAATAATTAAGTAACTGACTACATGCTATTTGGGCTACATGCCCAAAGTATCTGAAATCATGAGTTCGGGTAGCCTGCTGCGGTGCATGCATCCAATACATAAATTGTATTAGACAAAAAATAATGCATTCCATTCAATTTTACCGATTGTTTAATAAATAGTCTACAACTGTAGCCCTACTTTATAATAAAGCAAAGTTAGCATCAGTAACTCCAAATGGGCAATGATATTCCCTAGACATATTTATTTGTTCACTAAAAATTTTTTCATAATTTCCTCTTTTTCAATTACTTGTTTTATTTTGTGTTTTTAATTTACACAATACTTATTTGAATAATGTATTAATAAAACGCAAAGAAAATTAAAAAACAAAAGTTACTTGCAGCAATTGAACCGGCTCCCAATAGCATCAGTTTATATGTTCGTATTTCCAACTGGCAAAACGACTTTCAACATCAGTTTGTCATTATTTCTTTTATTATTATCATTATTGACGTACATTCATACAGATCTTGATATTTGCAAGATATTGTTGGTGTTGTATTGCTTTTTGATTTGTTTTTTTTTGTTATTTCTTTTATCATTTTTATATATGAATTATTTAAGATCGGTTTTTTTGACTGTTACATTCATGACTCATCAGCAGCGCCGGTGTGGTTTGCTTTAGTAGTTTGCAGACCACAAACCAGGTAAGATGTTCTTGCAAAAAATTCATCAAAATATCTGAGATATGATTAATTTTTGCCGGCGTTGAAAACTACCTTTCCATATTGGTAAATTTCTTTTATCTGAAAGGTATGCGCCAAACAGTGCTCTCCTTAACATAACAATTATGCCGCAAGCAAAATCTGTCAATATATACACTGTGTAACTCCTCTACTGGATAAGTTGTGCTTAGTGCGCCCAAGCATAAAATATCAATCATCAGCTTTACTTTACTTCTCTAATCAAGATTTCAAAAATTAGTAAAGCGGCTAATAGGTACTATACATGCAGTATCCACTTCCTAAAACGATTACCTCCATGTCAAAGTACTTGAATAGCTCCTAACTGTATGATTATGTCAGAAAACAATCTGATTAACTATATAGTATAAGTTATTTATATCATAATAACAATCTAATATTATTTTTGATGTAATATTTTGCTCCTTCTATTTTTCTCTAAGTTGGTCGTTTGATTTCGATATTCCCATTAAACGATACCTGTAATCGTCCATTCGAACTAAGAAATATTTCAAGGGCCGCAAATATCACTAATGGAATGGCATGAGTTTTATGTATACCAGTAATTTGGGTTCAAAATGCCTTGTATAAAATTGGAAAAATCAAAAGTCCAACGAAGATGTCAAATTTTGTGTCAAAAAGAGTAGCAGGTATAGCACTATGCTTTCCAATAATGATCCACTGGTTATTAGATCCAACAGATAGAGAATAGTATAGAATAGATTTGTCGAAATTTATACATCCTATTAACCAGGAATGTTACAAAAGTTTAATGACAAAAATACAGAATGGTAGCTCAAACACCAATAATGATAACAACTCATTTTAAATTAAGTAATAATACTCTTATTGTTATATAAGATTATCAGAGGAGTCATTATTCCTTTTTTGCTAATTGAAAGAGTAAACTTAAATTAATCATCTACTTCCATTTGTTAAATCGATTAAAAAATTAATTATAACAATAACCCCAAGTATATTTTATCTTATACTTTCTATATGTCGGCCATTTGCAATATTGTCTCCATCGTATTTTTTAATACACAATTTATAATATTTTACAATTTTTCTAAACTTCTTGTTTAATAGAGTTAATGGGTTTGACACTTCAAGCCTTCAAATACTAGTCGCTTTCGACGAAGAAAATGTTTGTAGAGCTGAGAAAGTATAAAAATTATGTTTTTGGGGGAGCCGCCAGTTTGATTTTTTTTTTTTTTTTGGAGAATATGTGTAAGATTTTTATTATTTACAATCTGGTTTCAGATTAGCATTTTAATTGTTGAATTAAAAATTGTTTTTATTATAATCGGATTTCAGATTACCATTCTAATTTTTGAATAAAAAGTTATTTTTACACTTAATAAGTTATTCTTTAAGACAAAAGTCTCAAACGCTTTTCTAATTCTGATTGCAAAAGTTAAAAACCGCCGAATGAATTAAAAGAGCAAGAAAACACAATCAAAAGAAAAGAAACTATAACAATAACCCAATATTACAACATCGAGAAAACAAAAAGCCACAACCAACAACAACACATAAAAGCTTAAAACAGTAATTTATGTAGCTGGAGGAGGAAGGGGGTGGAGCACAATTCAAACCCAAAAGAAACCCAACAAAACTTACAGGGACGAAAGGTCAGGCAAAAAAAACGAGTATTCACTTTGTTGCACTGCTACTCCTCGTATTCTTTTGCTGTAAGTCAAAAACTGGTTATATATAAAATCTGCTTTTAACTTCTCTTTTTCTATATCTTATAAGCGTTTTTTCATTTACTTTGCGCTGCTTTTTGTTACTTTGTATGTATTTTGGTCAAGAATTTATCTTCATAATAAAATCTTTTAACGGAAATAGATAAAAACGTCGGGATCATGATATGTGTGAATGACCATAATGAACAATTTGCATATTGTCTTCAGATACAAACATTATGGGTATTCACTACCTTTTTTTATGCAGAGTTGCAATTTAATTTTATCTATTTTTGCTTAATTGGAAATGAAAAGTATATCTTCTTAGCTGTTTTAACATTACTGGCATTCAATATTCCGAATTTCCCTTCTTGCAAAACCATTTACCTCATCCGTTCAATGCCGCTGCTATTCATTCACTTTTGATAATAATTTAAGAGATTTTACTGCTTCTGAGTTTTTGAACTAATTTATTTGTAACGTACGTACAATTTATGAAAGTTACAAAAAAAAGTTTTTAAGTTATTTATATTCTTTTATTCGAATTCAAATATACATATATGGAAATTAATTAGTTTTATAATAAATATTTTTAATAATTGCTTCGCAAAAAAATAATAAATAAATTCAAGTAACTTCTTTTTTATTATTATTATTATCTATTGATAAAAATATTTTAAAATATTTGCTTAAGTCGTTTGTGACAAGTAGGTGTACCTATGAACTGAATACATATTGAAATTACTAAAAAAATATATTGGGAAAAAAATGCGAGTAAAGCCTTATACCCTTTCTACTTGAGATCAATGATATATACAAAGTTTGAGCTATTACTAAAGGGAATGATTCCGTATTCTAGGCCACCGTACGATTTGTCAACTGTTAAAGTTTGCTAAAAATACATCGGTGTGACAGATTGGTTGACAAGTACGATTTGCAAAAGTTGCTATCAGAGTTGCATTTACTTTAGGCCGCTAACAAAAAATTTTTTCTCCCAAAAATATTTGTATAATAGTGTCACAACTACAACGCCATTCTGATGTGAGTTTTTAAGATGAAATGAAACAACATAAAATTTTTATACCACTCGTACCACTGTATAGGATAGTGAAACATGACCTGAAAAAGCATTGCTCTAAACATATCATATAGAGAAATAAGATAATATTAGAAATATAACTGAGATTTAAGAAGCAAAAGATAAATTTAAATAATTTCGATGTGTAGATGTTGAATTAAAATTTCAAATTTTAAATCAAAGCATAAGTTTTTAACGAAAGAAAATCAAGCGTTTTCCAATAATTTTTTTTCTTACTTTCATCAGCATTCATAATAAATTTTTTTTTTTATATGCTAATGAGTGTTTATATTTTTTTTTTACTAATATTACAAGATAATAAGATACAGTCGCAAGGGGATTTACTTAATAGTAGTACAGCAATTAAATCTAATAATAAAATATAAAAAACAATAACAGCGGATTTGAGGAAAAGTAGTTAAAACCCTCTGTTAATGAGTAAAAATATATAATTTACATTTGTATTGAATTTTCCATCTCTGATATTTGATGCTGCTCAAAATGCGAACACAGAAACAATAATTATAATCGTGTTTCAGACCGGTATTTTTTATTTAAATAAATTTATGCATTTTTGTTTATTGTTTATGAAGAATTTCTCATAAGACAAAAAACCCATCTTAAAAATTTTAACCTCACGGAGTTGCCTTCAACTGCGGTCTTAAGACTTTCGTAACTTAGGCATGATCAAACCTAACCTTTTAGTCAAGTAATGTAAAATTGTAAAATCAAATTGGTATATTATGTTTATTAGAGTTTAACCCCAACTGATCTTTTGCTCTTTAATTACTCTGCAATCAACATCGCTGTCAATTCTAAGTAAATGTTGCTGATTTGATGGATTTTGCTAAATACAACTAGGAGTTACAGAACATACGTATCGTTAGTCTCAAGTATAAAGCTCATGTAAAGCTCACCAAATAGAAATTTTCTGTGTATGACATGTTATGTGGATTATCTTTTATATTCTTCGATAATAATTCCTTAATAAGTTATCTATACATATATCGAAAATAAAAAAGAAAATATATTATAGATATAAAAGATAGAAAGAAAAAAATAGAAGAATTTAAAGAAAAAAAATAAAGCGAAATTTTTCATTTCGCATAATTTCAATTTCATTATAAACATACCATGTTTGAATAATGGGAATGCATTACTTAAATCATTTCTCCCATAACATGCTTAAATAGACTTTTTGTTGAGATTAATTCCGGAAAAATAAAAACTCATTTGTGCATGTACTCACTCGTATTTGTATAAAATTTCTAAATAAAAAGATTTCATTTGCTTCTTACTATTAATTCAATTACAGTCAATCAGTTTTTAAGTGTTGTTTATTTTATGAACACACACCGATTTCATAGCGTTGTTAAAATGCAGCCACCACGTAAACGATTACTTTTGTGATTTTTGTTTAAATAAGGCGATGCAGTAATTTTTCTTTACATATTGAAAGAGCTTTATAGTAAATTTCAAACTTTTTCTATTAATGCACTAACGGCGAAATGCGATTACGCACACACACTCGTGTATGTACATATAAGATAGTACTAGTAAATTTAAGTCTATTTTTATGCATTGTCGCAATTGTGGAGGAAACACTTTCCCTTTTTACAGAAAGGAAGTGGGTTGCTACCGTGTTCATTGATTGATTATGAGGGTAGAGTAGGTCCTAACGTACACTGTTAGATGACGATAGGCAGGTCTCATAATATTTCGCTTATGAATATTGCAAGATGGCATTCACAGAACACAAATCGGACACTTTCACCTAAAGGCCTTGTTTCACTATCCCACTCAGTATTACCTCATGTAAAATTTGGCATGTATCGTATTATGAAAAAGTATTATACTGTAACCTAAAACCGTATTATTTTTTTGATAATCGAATACGGCTTGCAAAAGTTTTTTAAAATTTACATAAAATGATAGATTTTGCCGGATCAGGGTTGATTTCATTTCAAGCGGCTGAACAAAAAATTATTCTTTTGGCAGGCAAAGCAACAAAAAAGTGCAAAAAGTACATTATTAAAGAACCTTTTTTTAAGTTTAAATTAGTATGATAATCAACGCTTTTCTACAGCGCCAAATAGAATAAATTACTTTGTTTCTATGTAACAAACATAAGACATATGTTTTCGTAATACATGGATAATATGGTGTACCACCATATACGCCATTTTTATTTGATATCATAAAGTATAAGGCTATTTCGTTGGACTGTGTAGGATAGTGAAACCAGGCCTTAAGATTGATTTTACGAGTCGGGAATCATAAAGCGGTTATCTTTATATAAAGTTATATAAAGCATTTTCTTATCTTCTATTTTCTATCTTCTTAGCGGTTATAAAGCATTCTGTTATCCTTATTAATAATATCCAAATTAATAATAAACTGGGCACACATAATCGAATGCTAACGGTTGCTGGTAAATCATTTCACGATGTGTATAAAACGCTCAACACAAAACTTGTTTTGGAAATGTCGTTTCCAGGGATGTAGGGGATGCTTCAGACATACCTACATATCGTGTTGCTTGAAATACAAAATTATTTACGAGAAAGATATCAATTCCTTCTATATAGCTAATATCCAAAACAGTTTCAGGTTCAATACTAATTGCGCCACCCCGATTTTAGTTGTAAGTTTTAACAAATTATTCTCGACTGAATGTTGAGGGCTTATTATATATTTTATGTATGCTGGGTGAAAACAAATAGATATTAATTCTTGCGCATACACAGATTTAATTTTATTGTGTTTTTATTTTCAATTAACTTGTGGCTTTTGTTGTTATGTTGTTGGTGTAATTATTGTTGTGTCGTAATACTATTTGTAACAATTTCTGTTGTTGAATTTTTATTGCTTTAAATCTGAAATTACTGGTTGACCCGCAGCCAGTTACGCCTGTTCTGCGCCTGATTATGCTTTAAAACGACTTAAAGTAGGTATACTAATCCAAGCAAATATATTTACATTTGTATGTATGTTATTATATTTGTTAGTTTGTTTGGTCCAGCATGACTGTTAAACCGCTAGACAAATTTTGTTTTAATTTAATTTGCATTGGCGTTTTCATCCCACATTCAGACCAGAAAAATGTCAAAGTAACTAAAAAAAGGCGAAAGCGAATTGATACTGAATAAACTTACTAGACAACTCTGCCAACCATTTTATTTTTAAGTACATTCTAAAAAATTAAAAGTATATACATACATACGTAAAGAAATTTAAACATTTTACTATTACAAATCAAGAATGAAGTTTTCGTCTGTGATTTTCGCTTTACATGGCGGAATTTGCCTTAGTATTCACAGAAATCTTTCATTCCTTTGAAATTACTTTTTATGTCATTAGCAAGAAAAAAGTTATCAGCTGTGCTTTAAATTTTACATGGCTGAAAACGCCTCAGTAGTAAATTAATGCATTTACTAAGCCCCCTGTGCAAGCACAGGTGGCAATTCTTGATAGGAAGATTCAGTTCTAACCAAGCGCCTTGCTAGAGCGTTCGGCACTGTCCAAGCCTTACTAGTAGGCACTTCGCAGGATAGATTCTCCCGCCAGCTTCGGGGTAATCAACATCATGCCTATTCTATCCCTGTAATTCAAAAGCAAGCCAAGAATTACAAGATGGACGCCCTCAGAAGGGGAGAACCATCTGCTGCATACTAGCGTCTGTTGAATGGCAACAGCACCTAGATAACTAATCGCTTGACCGGGATCGTATCGAGCGTTAGCATCAATAAGATACCAGCCACTCAAGAGAAATCTCCCAAGCAACTTTTGGTATCAACCACAGCCACTACGTGATCTCCGAAGAGGCCTCACCAAAAGCCGGTCACAACTTCATTCAATGTTGTAAGCCGGAGCGAACTTGGTCTATGGACAAAGTCACTAAAGCCGCACAATTTTATCCACGAGCGTAATCATTTAACTCCGCGGAGTGTGAACTAAGTCCGTCATCGATAAAAGTTCGGTTCAGGTATTGTGAAAACCCAAAATCACTCACTGACCTACGCAAAAGAAATTCATTGTGGGGATACCGGTACCCGTAGCGCCAGTATATAGCAACTGGTGGTGCTTTCAGAGAGAACCCCCAAAAGAACTCTCCTACAATATTCGATCCTGAATCGATCAGGTTATGCTAGACCTATCCAAGACAGACAAGCAAGCTTGCCTTTGCCTTTTAATTACTTGCAAGCGCATCCGTTACCATGTTATTTCATGGATTGGGCAGTCACCTGCAAGTTTTACCGGTAGCTGCCAAAGGCCTGAGGTCTGGAAACGCAGGTTACCGTCTCCCCAGAGTGCACTCCACCAAAGTGTAATTTCACCCAGATGCGTCCCGTACTACCCTGGGGGCTATTATGTATGTAGTGTGTAATCGAGCAAATATGCGTCATGGATGCCCTGCTTATTTTTCCATAACGCGATCTCATGAGTTATATTCGGTCTGAGAATCGCTGTGTCTTATTTGGATAAACATATGCCTTAAAACAAAGAAACAAGAAAAGTCTAATAGCTTTAAGATGCATTACTTTCAATTGAAATTGCCCTTCGCTCAAATCAGCTGTGTGATTAATAACACTATACTGTTGAAAACACATGTAGTTGATCTGTTTATAATTCTCAGCCCTGTAAGACAAAACTTAGAACTAGAAAGGTTAGCGTCTAATCTATTAGTTTTACCTGGTATCATTTAGCCTGGAAGATTATACGGGCGCATTAAATGTCTATAAAAGGCGGAAATAGCTGCACAATAAAATAATTTTAATGTTTATCGACATTGCTGCCTTATAACCAATATTTCAACAAAAATTTAGAATATGAGTTACAAGATTTCCTATGGCGATTCTTAAAATAAATATGCGAAAGTAGTAAACTCTCAATTCGCTGTTGGAACCCAGTTGTTTTCATTTTCGTTCACTTGCTCGTTATGTTTGCCAAAAACATTGCCGGCCAGTAATACATTACAATATCAATCGTTTATGTACATACATTGCTGTACGTACGTACATACATATGTATGTATTGTATTTATATATATTTGTATGATTTACGGCTATTTGAGAAGTTTAACTACATAATTTAAGAAGTGGGCTTAATAAAGAGAGCTTTTGAAATAATTACTTCCTTGTTTTAAGCTGGATTAAATGGAGTTCAATCAACAAAAGTTTGAGAAAATTTATAATTCTTTTAAGTAAATAAATAAACGGAACAAACTACTTCGTTGTCAATGTATTTCAACCGAGTACTGGTCGTAAACATTAAGTAATAAACTTTTAATAATAATTTATTAAAAATTCTGGTTTTCTATTCTTTCGGCTTAACGCTTATATGGTACGCAGTACTTTTACAATGCTTTCCTAAAAGTTTCAGTTCATTTTATATTTTTTTATATTTTGTTTAATGCTCGCCATTTTGCTTGTGCTACATGCCAATCATTTTGTTGACGTTTTACGAAAGCTTTCGGGATGTTCCCAGCACCATACTTTAAACTCGGCTGAGTAATTCTCAAAATATGTCTTTTTATTTTGAGGTCATCACTGCGAACACGACCTTTTTTTAGAATCGTTCACACAATAGGTATAATGGAGCCAATAACTGTCAAGGGAGTAACTAGCATTGCTAAGTACTGACGTGTACATATTGGTCTGTCGAATATACTGTCCAGTGCAGTCATTTCTGGCATATCCTTCAATTTAAAAATCACGTTTGGAATTAGTCGATATAATTTAAATCACTGGTGAAAACATAAAAGCTGTTGAAACCGATGCTATTGTGGAAACGATCTATTTGATTTCTTACTATTTATTTCTAATTCATTTGCAATTTTTGCCGTTTAGCCACACAGTGCATTATTTATTTTTAAAATTTAAATTCTTCACTCTGCTTAATATGATTTACATGTGCATACTTGAAAAATATACTCAGAAAACAAAAATTGTAAAGTAACTTTGAAAACAAACTTGAAAAAATAATAAAAGAGTTTACTTGAAATTCTGTGCTTGTGCAAGAAAAAAAATAACAGCAGTAACTGAATAAACATAATAAATACCAAACAACCAGCCAACCAACCAACCAGCCAGCCAATCGGACAAATAACTTAAATGCTTAACAAAAAAGCCACGCTAAGATGAGTCATGTTATAAGCAAAGCTTTTAATTTGCAAAATAAAATATATAAAAGTGAGGTATTAAAATATGCAGTATAAATAAAAAGAATCGTGATGTGAATGGAGATTGCAGGCGTGTGGGATTTGTGACTCAATGCAAGGATAAAGATATTTTTTTTCGCTGGAAATTGTATTTGGTGATATTAACTTATACGAGTAATGACTTAAATATCTAAACCTTGCTCGGATTGTAAGGGCGATCACCTCTGTGATGTGTTTCTATTGAGTTTACTAATTTGTAATCAATTCCCAAAATCACTATCCTTTCAAAAAATAAAAAAATAAAATCACAAAAGAGCTTAAATGTTTAAGATTTAAAAGTATGTACAATATTGAAAAGATTATAAACAATAATATAATGATAATTTGATATCAAAGTTCCAAAAAAGTTAAATCTAATAAAAAATAGGCGGCTTTCTACATAATTCTATGACTATTCTAGGTTTGATACATTTTGTAGTTCCAACTACGTATTTAGGAAAAAATCGGAAGAAAATATAAGACAAAATTTAAGCAAAAATTCAGAGAACAGACAGACAAGCAAAGTTCAATATTATAAGGATGTAAAATATATATACTTTATGGGGTCGCAAATCAATGTTTTGTATATAAATTTCGTACACTCTATGAAAGCTTCCATTCTTTTTGGAAAAGGATATATTAAAAGCTAATAAAAAATGATACCAAAATTCACGACGTTTATTTGTTTTAAAGCAAATAATTTATAAAAAATAATTGCCATTTTTGTTATAGAAATATTTTAGGTGTAAATACCGAATGGTAACATTTTAACAAATTTGAACCGATGTTAGTGGTTCGACTTTTTAAATTGTAAATAGGCTGTTGTGAATAGAGTGCCTTCTAAGCGATTGCGAAGTTTAGTTTTATTTAAATTCATCTGAATAAATATCCTTGTGGCATTTGCCAATGAATCTGATAAAATCATAATATTGCGCATAAAAATTTTTAATTTTTTTTTTAAAGGCAGACATGAATCACATCTTTTCATTTCGGATATTTTTTTTCAAACATTCTGTAAACGTTGTTTCTTTTCCTTCAAAAATGCTTACGGCATCACATGGTTAAAAAAGAGAACCTTTTTTTTGTTTCCTTTTTTGTTTTTTATTTATATATTTTTTTTATTATATTTCTAATATTTAATAAACATTCACCTGAGTTGGCCAAATATGAATACGAATATTTGTCGCAACACTACTGGATATGTAACGCGTCTTATATTGCATGCATTCATACTCGTACATATTCACACGCATGTTTGAGCATGCGCCACTTCTTAAGCGCTCTTTCGGTCATCTCATTTACATTAAAACACAAATCTTGTTATTTCATGTCGTTACAATCTTTTTCCCTAGATATTTTTATCAGTGTGACCATTTCACCAGGTGCGATTGTGGCTGTGATTGTAATATATTTTAATTAATTTATTGAAAATATGATTGTGAGTAAAAAAATCTTTAGATGCTGAACAAGTCAATAACCATCATTGAATTTTAAGTGTTCAATGCAATGGAGGATTTATTGGTGTCACTTAATTTTGCGAGGGCAGTAGCAGTCTCAACAGTGTCTGAAATGAGTATTGTAATTCAAACGTGGTGTTTTTTATTGAATCACTTGTTCGCATAATACGGCCTGCCTTAAGTCAGACAGTACTGTCTAAGCAGATTCAGCTATTACTTGTCCGTGCCAGAGATGTTAAGATATTCTAAAATGAAACACAATATACTTTTAGTTCATGGTTGAGGTAATACCATTCAAGTTTTGATGAAATTAGCCAACGGACGTCTTACAGGATGACCTTCTCTTCATTTTTTTTTTATTTTTTTTTTTTAAATATTATTTTAATTAGTAAAATTTCTCCTCTAATAAGATTATATCCATGAAGCTGTTATTGAAACTTTCCCATATTTTCTTTTAAGTTCCATTTATATAATTTTTATCAATTTTTTTATTCTCTATATCTTCTCTATACTTCATCTCACTTTCCATAACAAAATATGTGAGTAAAGTAAATTTAATAAAACACATATAAAGTGAACATTGTAATCACCTTTCGATCACAAGTTCAAATGTTTCATACTGTGGGCAGACTCTAATAAGAGTACATAACATTGCATTTCCGTCGCAAATTGAAATTTCTTGATTGTGCAGCAAAAATTGAAATTGTTTTGTAACTTTCGATTTGATTTTGTAAGCACTCCTTCTACTAAATATTATACTGGCCATTCTGTGATTTTAGTGTTAAATTTAATTAATGGCAGTGTTGAATTAAATTGTGCTTTAAATCTCAAATTCTCAGTCTGTAATTCTAATGTCCTGGTACTTTGATCACCTTAAATTCTTTGTGAAAATTATCTCTGCTCTTCAAATTATCTTCTTGGGCTGGGCTCTTGATTAGGTAATACTTTTTAATTAAGGAACCATCATTTAGAAAATATTAAAATATTTTTAAAAATTGATGTGGTGAATTTGATATAAAATGTTATAAAACAAAGTATATAAATTTTCTCAGGCAGTTTGTGATTGTAGAATTGCTTCTTGAGTCTCTGGTTAAAATTGGTTTTAGTATCAAAAATTAAACATTTAATAATTAAATCGCTTTTAAACTCCAGAAAATCGTTTACGATAGCATTTCAATGTATGTATTTTTAACTAAAAATTAATGTTTTACTGAATATCAATTTCAGGGCAGTTGCCAATAATTCCCATAAGTAAATAAATTATTAAAAATATTATTTTCCTTTTTTTGTTTAAAATAAATATTAATTTTCCATCACAAGGAAAATTTGTATGCACATGTGCATTTACTTAGTCGTTTTCAAGAGCGCCGATTGATGTATACAGTGTATATGTATATGCATGGATGTCTATACTCGTGTAGTGGTTATGTGGTTGAATACGCATTTTCGCCGCATTCTTTTACAACTCGAACAAATTACTTTAATCAAAATAAAAAATTCTACTTTAATTAACTAATTACATGCATATGTAAGGATGGTACTGTGTATGTAGCTGAGTACGTTTTAAAGGTCATAATGGTATATTATATCCTCTAAAATGTGGTCAGATAACTTGACAGTCTGCCGCTAATAATGATATAATAACCATTAAAGGACAGGCTCGTCAATATTTCCGAAGCATTTTGATTAGGATATAAACTCAAGTATAAATTTATATGCTGGCATATGTGCATGTGCTTGATCTACTCACTAGTTCGCACTATGAAATTATATAAAAATATAGGTTATAACCGTTTGTATTTGCTAATGGTCTTAATTGTATTTTATACCACAAAAATGTGATTACAGACCTCGACAGTCAGTCGCTTTTAATGATAAAGCAGGCATTAAAGACAGCCTGATCAATATTTCCGATGCTTTTCCCTTCGAATATATAGCCAGCTATACATTCGTATGCTTGGATATGTGCATATACTGAAACTGCTCAATATACATACTGCTCTATATAATATACATTATAAATGGATTTATAATGCATGTATGTACATATGTAGTGATGACAGATGGCTTATATACATATGTCAGAAACCGGTTTGAATTCGCAATTATCTTCTCATTATTTTATGAGTCATTCGGATTGTTTCAATCAATGTTAGAAATTATACTTAATTTAACTATTTCCATGCATAGGCATTTGTGGCACCGTATATGTACGTACATATGTATTTGTTAAAGATCATAAGGGTAATTTATATGCCCTAAAATGTAATTACAGACGTCGTCAGTCAGTCGCCGTTAATAAGAAAATATCCATTAAAGGACAGGCTGCTCGATATTTCTGATGTATTTTCATTTAAAAATACAAATATTCAAGCATATATTTGCATATACTCGTATGTATTACATTTGGTATGTATACACTGGTTCGTATTGCCGAATGCAGGAATACTTCCAAGTAAAGTAAACTCGTTCATGAATTCAATGAAGATATTTTCCGAATACAGTACAATGACGTTCATATTATTTGTTACATTTTTCCAAGTGCAAAGAACATTATATTTGTCACGTTTACAAAGATTGTCATAATGGCTTTTTGGTCTATATTTTACTTTAACCTTGGTAATAAGAAATTTATTTAACTAAATTTCATACACAATGAGCCACAGCATAAAAGCAAATTCCCATACATGAATACTCGTACACACATACATACATACATCCATAGGCAATTTCACAATCGGAACCTGCACTCGTGCAAGCGGTCGTAAAAATAAGTAAAAATTAAATAGAATGCAATAATGTTCATTGGAATTTAAAAGTAAAATTAAATAATTTTTACGTATGTATGTTTGTACTCCTACATTTATTCGTATGTGTACGTAAGTGTATATGCATAGGTATTAATATTTAAAATTGACAACTATGTATGTATGTACATATGTATTCATGCATATAATATTACTTTGTAGAAATGATGAAATTTCCATTAACGATTAGTATGATATTAAAGATTTTCACAGCAGCGTTACTTTTGTGACATAGGCTGTCACCCACACTAAAAATATGCTTGATTATTTAAATGCAATAATTTCACGAAATTTGCATACCACTGTGCTCTGACTTAATGTAGAGACACATGGAAAATTGTATGCATTTATGGATATCTAAAACGAAATCATACCAGTTGAGTTTACTACTGCAATATTGCAAACCAACATAAGAAATTCGTTTTTTTTTTCTAAATTTTTCAATTTATATGCGGTAAGAAATTCTTCTAAGTGAATGAATATAAAAACGTAATGTAACACTTTGAAGTTCATAGTTTTTTATTTCCGAGTAATTTATGGCGCAAATATTTAAATGTCGAAATCATAACATAAAAATATTAAATCTGTATATCGTTTGAATTATTCATTTACATACTCGTATGTTATTTTTTTAAAGAACTGATCTTATGTTATAAGATAAATCTTATATTAACACTTACATATGTACATTGATAAGTGCATATGGGTATTTTTTGGCCTTAAAATTTAAGATTTTTTTATTATCGCATTATCATATCGATTTACCTTAATACAAACAATTTTTTTCGCTTAATTAAAATTTTAAGCGAACTTTATCTGGCAACTATATGTATCTATGAAGTTATAATGTACATATGAGAAAACTTCAAATGAATAGATGTGTATTATTGTGATTTTTCGAAGTTGACTTAAAGAAATGTATGAAAATTTGTTTTTAAATATGTCTGCATTTACACTATCAAACCAAATTATTATTAAAGTAGCATAAGTCCTTAAGTATTGCTTAAGAATTTGTTAGTGGTCATGAGTGTCTGTCACACTCCTACAACTAATGCCATAAAATTTGTGACAGTTAAAATCCGCAAGCTATTTTTATTATTTTTGGAAATACTGCAAAAAGGAGACGACTATACTGTTTAACAACAACGAATAAAGAGATGTAAAGAAAACAAAAGTAAAATTATAAGCAACTACTTGTGTTTTCATATTTTGTGACAACAGATTGAATATGAAATACTTTAAAAATTATAATTGAAATATTTCATTTATAAGACTACATTATTGGCAAAACGAATCAATAAATTTAGTTATGCTAAACAAAATCGAATTATTTAATAAAACAAACTAAATTTCGTAAAAATTAAACAAAAAGAATACAAAACACTTTCATGTTATTGTGGTATTTAGCTGTATGGTAATATAAACAAGTAGTTTGAATAACCTTGCAGCTTTACTCTTCTGACACGTCTGTGGAGTTACTGGTAACAACATTAAAGGAAAATTGCAAAAATGGGACAAGCAGTTGTGCTGTTTCTTTTTAGTTTTTAGTAGTAAAGTTGCCAGATGCTTGTTTTTCTCTCCTTATGAGTAATGCTAAATAAATCGCGTAGTTTCAGCTTTATATTGATTGAGAGATTACTACCGTTTAAAAAATTTTTTAATATCTGTTTTATTTTCCAACTCGATGTTGAATTTTTATTAAACTCATTTCAATGTATCCCGGTAAGGTTTTACATTTTAATGTTTGCATATATGTGTACACATGTATACATAAAAGCCGAAGTGGTTTAAACTTAAAAAAATCATATGTTTTAAGATGGCATGTAGATAAAAATTGAGATCAAGTTTAATTATTTCCATAAAAACAACAAAAATTACAAATTAAATTAAAAAAAATATTTCATTTTTCTAAACTATTGTTGGTTAACTATATTATCATTTAAAATTTTCTTATGTTTTAATGCCTTCAAAATAATCTATACGTTTTAAATAATAAGTTGATTGTAGATCAAAAGAAACACATTTTAAAATATTTTTCGTCTATTTTATCTTTATTATTTATTTTATATATGATGTGATTACAATTCAGAAATATTTTATTTAAGATAATACTTATATATTGCTACCAGATGAGATATTGTTATCTCAATTTAATTTGTTTTAATTCTTTAAAGTGCATTTTAAATCATGGAGTTTGAAAAAAATACGATATGGATAATAAACATTGTAAACAATAGAGCAATAATTAAAGTGCCATTAATTTCCCCTAAAAAATCGCATCGTGACAAAAACGCTTTTTTTAAAACAATTTGTCATATCTGATATCGTTCTACCCGGCAACCTTATTTCGATTTCATATGGCATCTCTATTAAAATAAAAGCAAAGAGGAATAGAAAAAAACAAAATTAATTTTTCTGAGTGAAACGAAGGTTTATTAATTTTATACAATAGTGATACAGTGTTATTTGTGTCGGAAATATATTTAAGACCATAAAACTTTCTATTTTAGATTGTTATGTACTGTGGTGTGTAATTATACTCGCCTCAAACAACAAATCCAATAAATCATCGTTGTTCCGCAAATACTTAGGATACATTTTATTACTATTATAAATTCGAGATGTATAATGGAATTGGATTAACCACTCCACGTGGTTCTGGCACAAATGGCCATGTAGAACGGAATTGGGCTTTTGTGCGATCGGGAAAGAAGGATAATTCTAATTATCGTTCCGAGGAAGATATAAAAAGGTTAGACGCTACCTTAAATCGTCCCCCGAATAAAGAAATCTTGGACCATGATCGTAAACGCAAAATTGAGGTAAAGTGTTTGGAATTTGAGGAAATCCTTGAGAAACAAGGCGTATCGCTTGAGGAAATCAAGTCTAAAGTAGATTCATATAGAAAGAAGCTATTGGGTCAAGGTAAGGCAGACATACCAAAAGATGAATTTGGTAGAATAGCTGTTCGCGATTCCCATCAAATAGCAGAGGCCCAACAAGAGAAAAATGCTAAATTACGAGACGCGTTTAATATATCGGAGTATTTTGTAGAAGGGTCCAGTTTCGATTCAGATCGGAAAGCCAAAGAAGATTTAGCTAAAAGTTTGGCATTGCAAAAGGAATTGGACAGTCAACGGGATCAGGCAGTTTCTGCGGCTGGAAAAGAAAAGGATTCATCGAAACGTCACCGAACACCATCTGTGGAGCACGATGATTCTTCAGCTGAGATTGATGATTCGACTGCCGGCAACAGTGATAAAACCAACAAAAAGAAAAAGAAAAAAAGGGCGCGGGAGCACTCGGCCAGTCCTGAACGGAAAAAAGACAAGAAGAAGAAATCGAAAAAACACAAAAAAGAAAAAAGTTCTTACGAAAAAGCAAAAAAAAAGCGAAGACATGATTAAGTAATTATTTGATGGTTATCGACTGTAATATATATATTTATATATGTAATACCAAACGAGCCCGATTTGCAATTCCGCCTTGTTTTAAAATAAGTTAATTTTTAAATTAATTTCTTAACAAATAAAATTTTACAAAAATATTCTTGCAGGTATGTATGCAATGGAAATCATATTCATTTTTTAAACACACGCAATTCACTTTTACATACTTTTAAAATAACACGGCCCTTAACAGTCGTTTTTATGCCTGAAAAAATTTAAAAGAATTTTAAATTTAAGTAAAGTATACAAGTAAATATTTTTATAAGTAAACATGATTATGTTTATTATATAAGTAAATATTTATCATTTATTATTTTTCTTATATAAAATATTAGAATTTTTACTTGTTGTTCTTTGCTTTGTGCTTTCTGATAATTTACTTTATTTACTTGTTTACTTTCTATGGGAGTCTATTGTTCGGTATTGAGAAATCAAATACCACACTTGCGATCCTTACTCGCGAAATGACTCCAATAGACTGCTAAAAAATAATTTTGCTTTTAAGTATTCTACTTACTAATAATTCATTTCTTCTTATTTCTTGTCATTTTTGTTACCTACACAAATATTTGAAGAATTTGTTCCCGTTAAATCTCATTGCTTATAATTGTATTAAAATTCCTTGTTTTCATGAATTCTAGTTGCTCACTTCTTAATTTGATATGTTTTGTTGTTGTTAATCATTTTGAACTTTGTCGTAATGTATTTTGTTTTTGTAGTAAATGAAGTTTTAAGCAGTGAGATTTAAATACAGTTGGGACAAAAACAAACTTAAATTGAAATAAAGTTAATTATTATTAACTCCTCCCTTCTTAATTTGATTGTCCCCAATCATTCAGAAATATGGGATACAAGTATTAATGGGTTTACAATTTATTAACTCTTCCTTAACTAATCTTATTCTATTTTGTAAATTAATAACTATTTCATTTTCTAAGTAAACACTATTTCTTACATAATTCGACATTCTATTAATGATTTCGGTTAAGATGTTTATTCTTTTATTGAAAGCTTCATTTACATAAAATTGTTTATTGTTTTTTAATGTTACTTTTATAAACAGTCCTGCCTGACACTGTTAATACAGTTGTATTTCGGTCTTCTTTGACTATTTCTTTTTTATATTTTGGCGTTAATTTTGAACCCAATCTCTTGTTGATCCTAACGAAAATGTTCTCTCCTGGTAAATAAGTTTTGGGTGCTTGTCTATTTTTGTTATGGTAGTTCAGGTCCTGTTTTTGTTTTTCAGTCAAGCGATTTATTATTTCTTCTTTTTCCAAAATTATTTTTCCTGGGTCACTATTAAAGTTTTTATTAAAAAATATGTCAATCGGTCTTTTACCAGTAGTGGAATGGATTGATTTATTGTATTCGTATAATGTTTTGGTGAGTAAGTCATGGAACGAATTGTGAAGTTTATCTGACTTAAGACATCTCATCATCTCGGAAAGAGTAGAGTGAAGTCTCTCAACTTGGCCGTTGACGGTACTAGCATAAGGGGGTGTAGTGTAGGTTTGTATGCCGAATTGGTCCTTAAGAAGGAAGTTTATCGTTACGGAATTTAGTGATTTTTCATTATCCAAGACTATAAACTTGGGGATGCCAAATGCTAAAATTATTTCTTTCAATGGTTCTTTAATGTCTTCAACTGCCTTTGATTTCAGAATCTTTCCTAAGGCGTATTTGGAAAATTTGTCTATTGCTGTGAGTACTAAGTTTCCTTCGGTTGAATAGATGTCAATGTGAACAATCTCTCCAGGATTTTTTGGAATTGGTGTAGGCTGAAATTGCGGTTTGTTGGGTCTACGATCATATTTTTGTTCTTTGCAGGTTCGACAATTTTTTACTATCCCTTTGGATTTTTCCATCATTTTGGGGAAGTAGTACTTTTGTATTACCTGATTCTTGTTTTCGTTGGCATTTCTATGAGCTCTTCGGTGTTCATTAATCAATATTTCTTCTTGCTCTGTTTCACTTACAATATCTTTTACTTGTGACTGAGTGAATCTTACTCTGAAGTTTTTAAAGTGCTGTGGATAGAATTCTTGAATTACCCCCATAATTGCTTCGGTAGTAAATAAACCGTTAATTACGCTGGGGTTAAGATATTTTTTAAAAATTGATATTAAGGTGTCTTTAGTGTAAAAAGGTTTTTTAATTATGTGCTTATGGTAAGTTGGGAATGGAATTTCAAATTTGTAGTTGTCTTCGTTACTAACTAAGATATGGAGTTGGTTCTTAAAGACGTTAATTGGACATTCTATTGCGGGGATCATATTATCTGAGGAACTTTCATCGCTATGTTGTGTTGCTGTCATCGAATTTATCTGTGGTGGTCTAGATAATGAATCTGCAACTACGTTTGTTCTGCCTGGCTGATATTTGAGTTCGTAGTTATACTCCTCTAAGATGGACTTCCATCTTTTCATCTTGCTGTTTGTGTTTTTGCTACTGAGGGCATACGTCAAAGGTTGGTGGTCCGTGTAAATGTTTACTTTCCCAGAACCGTACAGGTAATTTCTCAACGAATTGAGGGCCCATATTATCGCTAGCATTTCTTTCTCATTGGTAGCGTAATTTTCTTCAGTTTTGCTGAGCGTTCTTGAAAGAAAGGTAATGGGTTTCCTGTTTTGCGAAAGCACTGCACCTATTGCATATTCAGAGGCATCCGTTGTCAGATCGAAGCCTTTTTCAAAATCAGGGTGAGATAACATGACATCGCCGGAGATGAGTGAATTTTTTAATTTCTGGAATGCGTCCAAAGCATTTTGATCTAAACTAATTTTTAAATTTTTGGACGCGTTTTTCGAAATGCGTCCTTCCTCCCCTCTTAAAAGGGATGTCAGGGGCTTGGCAAGCTTCGCATAATCTTTGATGAAGCGACGGTAATAACCTGACATGCCTAGAAAACTTCTCAGGTCTTTTAGGGTTTTCGGTGGTGGTATTTTGGCTATTGCCCCTATTTTATTTTGGTTGGCTTTAATTCCTGCGGCTCCTACGATAAATCCCAGAAATTCGACTTCTGTTTTGAGAAATTCACACTTGTCTAGTTGAATTTTGAAATTCGCCAATTCTAGTGTTTTGAATATTTTTCTGAGGTTTTCGAAGTGTTCTTTCTCAGTTCTTGAAAAGGTGACAATATCGTCCATGTAGACGTAGCAGATTTTCCCTATGTGGTCTCTCAACACATCGTCCAGAGTACGTTGGAATATCGAGGGAGCATTTTTTAATCCAAATGGGAGTCGTACAAACTCAAATTTCCCATTATTAACTGAAAAGGCGGTTTTCTCTACGTCACATTCCCTTAAAGGAATCTGGTGGAAACCACTCTTTAAATCAATAACCGTAAAGTACTTGTTTTTACCTAGATTTGATAGAACATCGTTAATTTCTGGAATAGGATACCTATCGGCCACAGTTACTGCGTTCAGTTTCCTGTAGTCGATGACCATTCTATATTTTTTTTCTCCGGATGCGTCAATTTTTTTCGGAACGATCCAAACGGGTGCATTATATGGAGATCTGGAGGGTCTGATAATTCCGTCATTTAAGAGTTCATCGATCTGTTTTTCTACCTCACTTTTTAATGCCATTGGATAGGGGTACGATTTAGAATAAATTGGTGAATCTGAATGTGTTCGGATTTCTCCCTGAACTCGAGAAGTGAATGTAAGTCTCTTGTTGGGATCCGTGAATAGGTTGGGATACTCTTTTATAGTTTGATCTAACTGAAATTTTTGAGTTTCGTTCATATGATTTGTTCTGAATTCCATTTTATTAACCGATTGGGAAGTGTGTTGATGAATTTTTATTCTAGTTGTATTGTTTATTAACAAATATTCTTCTTTAATATGGATAGTTGCATTTAGTTCTTTTAAACTATCATGACCAAGGATGCCATGAAACGATTTCAAAGAAGGTAGGATGAAGAATTTTATATGGTGGTTGGGTAAATCGAATAAAGTTGTGATTGTGTGATGCGTAATTTTAATGTTTCCAGACACTGAATTTGCAAAAAAGGTGTTATCGTTTTTGATAGGATTGCTAACGAGGCATGGTTGAATGTAGTTTTTGTTAGATCCAGTGTCTATAAGAATTTTTAGGATTTTACCACTCTTCGCTCTGCACTCAAAATACGGGAGCGAAGAGTTTGTTAACCTAAAAAATGGATATCTGTGAGATTTTGAGTGAGTATTTCATCTTGTTGATCTTGATCATAGGATTCAGCGTACTCGTCAACTGCATGGTTTTGGACTAATTGCTCGTATTCAGTTTCAGCATAATTTCCAGCTTGTTCGTCCTGGTAATTCGGTACAGTAGAAAGATCTTGTCTACTTTCTATATGAAAATTGCGTTGTTGTTTATGTGGTGGTGGAACGTAGCTTAGGGATGGAGGTCTTTTGTTATTAAATTGGGGTTGCTTAAAAGGACGTGATCTGTTTTGATAATTTACGTTTCTTGTTTGAATTGATTCATCAACTTCCATAGGTTGAGACCTCTGAGGTTTCGGTGCAACTGGTCTTTGCGGTTGAAAATTTTGTTGAAAAGGTTGGTACGATTGAAAACGCGGTTGGGGATTTTGTCGAAAGTTAATGTTGGGCATGGTTTGACGATTTTGGAATGCATTTTGTTGCATATTATTCATTGGTCTATTGTATTGGTTAAAATTTTCAAATGTCAATTCCGGATAAAAGGGTTGTCTATGAACTGTATTTGCATTGCGTATTGGAAGGGGTGGTGGTTGACGTTGTTTATGATTTTGATGTCTACTCGCATATTCTGTTCTGTAGTTTTGGTTTTCTAGTTTTAAGCAGAGATGTAATGCTTGCGGGAGATCCGCAGGTTCGCGGATGCCCAGGAGTCTTGGTAGATCTCCATTTAAGCCTCTAACAAAAGTATCCAGGGCTTTGTCTCTATAGGTTTGCGTTAAAAGTCGCAAGGACTCTTGGCCCACTTCCATGCAACCAATCTTGTTTAGTATAAGGGACAAATGCGTATAAACTTCTTGATAAAATGTCTGGATGGTATTTCTTCCTTGAATTAAGGAAGTCATTTGATACTCAAGCGTCCCTAAATCTCGTTTGTCTGCGTAGTGCATAGATAGGCATTTTACAATGCAACTCCAATTTAATGGAGTATTGTAGGATTCCAAAGCAATGTCAGCGTTGCCTGTAATTTTGTTTCGGATGACGCTTAAAATCCCATAGTATTTAGGTGTGCCTTTGCTTGAATCATAAATTTGCAACACTCTATCCACGCTTTTTCTCCATGAGTTAAATTCCATGGGGTTACCCGAGAAATCTCTAAGACTTCTTACTATGTCGGGTATTTTATCTAAGTCACTCAAGTCATTTCTGTATCTGTCTTCAATGTTTTGGTCTGTCCCGTGGTTAAGGTCATTATTTGGATTTATCAGAGATTGAACTATGTTTCTGCATTGTTGCGCGCAAATAGCGGCTATTCTGTTTTCTACTTCTTCGCTGAGTTGCGCTGCTGGATTTGGAACGTTAAGAACAGGAGGTCTTACTAGGTTATTGGGATTAGACATGATTTTTCACAAATTTTGGAAACAATTTTTGTGAGGAAACAAAAATTCTACTCTATGATAAAAATTGGTGCTTTCGATAAAAGATTTCTTCCTTCCTTATTTTTTTTTTTTTTTTTTTTTTTTTTTTTTTTTTTTTTTTTTTTTTATACAAAGGTGGTTTTTGTCACTTATGAAATAACTTAAAAATATTCTGAAATATAATAACCTACAGTATAAGATGAGTTGGACACATTCTGTTGACTGATTGATGTTATTCTGTTGGTCTTCGTTGCAGCTATCGATGTCGGCCAGATATTTGAATGGTTGTCTTCTACGGTGCAGCTTTAAATGGCAGGTACAAAGCTGTTGTTGAATATTATATTTTTAGGTCTTTTCTAAAGTCTTTATGTTTCCTTTTAAAATTCTTTTGGTTAGTGTTCTTTATTACTTTTAAGTTAATATAGCTTTTCTTTTTATAATATTAATTTTTTTTTTTTTGTTTGCTTACTGTTCTTTTTATTTGTTGTGTCTATTTCCTTATTTTAAATTGTAAACTTATTAAACTATACCGTCCCGATCACGCGAATTTTGTCCTTTTCGTACTTCTACTAAGGATTCACTTATGACACTTTATACGGACGGTCGCCTGCGGACGGACACTTACAGGCTTAATTATTATTATTTTTTGTTTGTTTTAGGGTTCCTTTAGTACACTATATTTGTACCAGTTGCTCGGGCGCCAGTAAATATTTTTATAAGTAAACATGATTATGTTTATTATATAAGTAAATATTTATCATTTATTATTTTTCTTATATAAAATATTAGAATTTTTACTTGTTGTTCTTTGCTTTGTGCTTTCTGATAATTTACTTTATTTACTTGTTTACTTTCTATGGGAGTCTATTGTTCGGTATTGAGAAATCAAATACCACACTTGCGATCCTTACTCGCGAAATGACTCCAATAGACTGCTAAAAAATAATTTTGCTTTTAAGTATTCTACTTACTAATAATTCATTTCTTCTTATTTCTTGTCATTTTTGTTACCTACACAAATATTTGAAGAATTTGTTCCCGTTAAATCTCATTGCTTATAATTGTATTAAAATTCCTTGTTTTCATGAATTCTAGTTGCTCACTTCTTAATTTGATATGTTTTGTTGTTGTTAATCATTTTGAACTTTGTCGTAATGTATTTTGTTTTTGTAGTAAATGAAGTTTTAAGCAGTGAGATTTAAATACAGTTGGGACAAAAACAAACTTAAATTGAAATAAAGTTAATTATTATTAACTTACATACGGAAACTAGTAAGAAAAGGCAAAAAGAAAAAATATTCTCAAAACTAATTAATGATATATAAAGCAATTGATTCAAACGCCGTGTACATGTGTACATATAAAATTTAGCTTACAAAACAAGTTATAGGACAGTTAATTTTGCTGCCTATTGATTTAATTTAAATTATAATTATTAATTAATTAATTAATAGTTGCCGTAATAAACTAAAATTTTAAAAAGTAACGACATTTTAAACCAATTAATTTAATTAATCATCTATACAAGAGCTATAGTGCTTTCTTTTTGTATAATTTCATGATCTTTTTAGAATTTGTAAGTTCCGTGTAATTTTAAGTTTCTTGCGATAATTCGGTTATACGTATGTATGCATGTATATGGATAAGGTAATAAAAAATTAATCTAATAAAGCTAAAAATATGCTGAATATCAAAACTATTTGTTTTAAAATTGGTTTCTGTATACAATTAAATATGCCAAAGAAGAAATAAAAAATATTAATCATTTAAAAAGTAGCCGAAACAAAATTAATTTTTTTTCTTTCATTTCAAGTATCAAGTACCTGATATTTTTCCACATATTATAGGCTGTCCATGTAGCTTAGAGTACAATTATTAATTTCATGTTTAAGTTTTGCAATATTAAATCGTTTAGCGTGGTCTTCGGTTTTGTCCCGAAGCTGCATTCCATATGTTTCAATAGTGCTGAATCTTGTTTTCCATCTTTAACTCAGAACATACTTTTATTATTTAATAATAATATACATATATAATAATAATAAAACAAAATATTCAGGGCACGTTAATTTTCGATCCAAATGCATACAAAATAATTTCGCATTAACTGACTAATGCTAACTATAACCATTCCATCTAATCATAAAGCATGTAAGATGTATTGATTTAAATTGGTCAATACCAGCAATAATTGTCTCAAACTCATAAACATCGATTTTTAAAATATAATAATTTGTAAATAATTCCTTTGCAAAAGTCTTCTTATTAAAATCGATTTATTGTAGAGTGAAACTGCGATATCACACAGTTCCTTATCGAGCCACTTGAGGAACAGCTTTTTTTTCAAAGTTTTTCATATAAAAACACACTATGGCTATAACGAAATTTTTTTTTTAGAAAATACCATAATTTAGCGAAATATTAATTTAAATGCCTCAATATAAAAACTAATTATTTGATAGTTACGAAAACTAGCGCCAAATTCTTATGAGAGACTGAAGCTTTTATAACGATTTTACTGTTTTATTTGAATACAGAACATTGTAGTTACAACGAATTTTTTTTTATTTCACCACATATTTCATTATATTAAGGCTTTACTGGTTATGTTTATATCGAGTCAATAGCTGTAATGAAACATATTCGGATCTTTTCGAAATTCGTTATATCTAGGCTTCACTGTTTTGTACTTGTTAAAGTACAAAATGAGTTTCTAATAAATGTTCTATTTTGTGACTTATTCTTAGTTATACCAGATAGAAGTTTAACTCTAAAGTATTTTGCTTAATAAAAGAATAGTTGGGTTTTCCAAAAAACTGAATCTGAAATTTTTCACTACAATAAAATTACAAAGTGCATTAAAGTTTATGTTTCTACTTTTTACTAGTGTAAATTGCTAAACCGGGCTCGCATCTAATTTTTTTTTAATTAAATTTTTTTATATTTCAGCCTTAATTTAATCGAATCTTCAATTAATTTCAGTTGAATTTTTACCTTGTATTTTAATTAAGAAATAGGCTATATTTCGTTGGTATCAAGTAGAAAGGGCCTAACACGCATTTTTTGTAATAGTTTTTTTTTATTTTCTAAATATATTTTATCTACTTCATAAAAATAATTTTCTTTTCGCGTTTGAATAAAAATTAAAAATAAATAGCTTGAATTAAACTTGCAATATTATTGTACGTTAATAATAACTGTTGTAAAAAATAGATAGTTTTAAGTAAAATTCTTTATATTTTCATGTAAACTAAAAAAGAAAATGTTAAAAAGTAAACAATTTAATTATAGACAGAAAAATAAAAATGTCAAAGTTTTCTTTTTAGAAATGAAGTGAAAATTTCTAGATAAATATTAATTATTTTTTTATACAAATGAATGGCAAAATGATGTTGTGTTCCGTGACGTAAATTCCAGGAAAGCAGATGAAATAACGTAATTTTAAAGAAAAATACGAGAAGATTCCAAAGGTAAAAACTAATTTCGATGCTTTTAGCGCTCCAAATTTTAAAGATTAGAGGAACTAATATTGTTTTAATAATGCTATATTTTATTTGATTCGATTTCTAAGTTGCGTGGCTTGCATATCATTAAAACATTTCTCGTGTAAACATACATTTAAGCTTGTTTAAGAAGATAGCTTTTAGACAGCCGCAAAAAATCATGGAACGTTTACAGCTGACTCTATTTGTAACACTGACACATAACTTTTATGGATATAAAAGCTTAGATCCATCTTATTTCCATATGCAGAGAACGTAGTTTTTGAAAATCCTTCTTTTCAGAAAATACATATATATGGCAGTCTGTTCACTTTGCAAACACTGTAACCCATTTTCCGATACCGATATTGCTTAACAATAAAATGAATTACTTTGTATAAAAGTTTATTTGAGCTTCAGGTGTTCGAGATAACTTTAAGCAAAACATTTTTTTTTTCAATTTCTGCAAAATTTTTTATGCGGTTTTAAGGTAATTTAAGCTCCTTGCTTCTGATACATGCTATTTTAGAAAATTACGTAAGGTATATTAACTTTTCCAAGGAATTAAAGTGTTTTTTTTCGAGCTAATTTTTAATATACGCTATTTTGCAAAAAGTATCCATCGCATAAAACAAACCCCTAAAATATATTTATATCAACATTTTAGTTTAACAAATGTTAACAAAATTTTTATTTATTTTTATTTCGTAGTAGATTCCATATTAAGGGATCAATGAAGATTAAACCAAAATGTTTATTTATATATTATTGTTGCGCTTTAATGTTTGACTTAAAACAAGGATCCTGAAAATCGCTTTCTGCAATTAGTCTTAATTTGCATCAAGGGTATTAAATAAATAGATGTGTTTATTATATCATCAAAATATAGCAGCTATATCAAGTATATGGAACTGTGCATCAATAAGAAAGAAAATGAGACTTGATCTCACAAAGTAACAAATTTGTTACAAAAAGAATTGCTATCATATTATAAGATTTCAGTTGAATTAAGAAGAAACCACAGAAAAGCATGATGATCAATTAAGTATGAGACCCCTTTTAGACATAAAATTGTTATTTAAAACTTTGCTCGGTGTTCAGACACGAAGAATTTTCGTTGCAAAATCGGTTTCCTTTTTCCATCGTCGTGAGCAAATATAATTTTTTTTTTTTTGGCAAATAAGCTCAGCTTTAAAAAGTTTAAACGTAACCGCTTTAATTTTTCACATTGTGCATTTAATCTTATAATTACTATGAAATCCAGCTACAATGTATGTATGTATGTATGTATGTACGTATGTCTGTTAACTGAACAACAAAATAATTCTTTTTTTATTTTCGAATTGTCAACATTATGCATAATTAAGTATGTATTCTGTGATGCGTGCTTTATTTATTTCCCTGCTATAATTCAAATGTTATATTTTAAATTTTGTTATCCCCCATTCTTGTTCTTGTGGCCCACTTTTAACGTTCTGAAAACAATTCGCTTTTTTAAGTATAATTTTTTTTTTTTGTTTCGTAAGCTATAATGCATTTAGAATTATCGCTTCGTTCTTGGCGAATGCAAAGAATGAAAAAGAATTGATTGGTTATAGTTTTCACTGCCAACAAAAGTGGTTTCGTTACCCAGATAATGAGCGAATAAAATACTTTTCACTTTTTGAATTCTTTGCACTCACACTATTCTTCGATGAAATTCCAATTACTCGTGCAGTGTCAAAGCATGAGCATGTACGCACAAACTACGTCTTGTATCCCTTTATATTTATTCCGCTTTAATGCGAAAGGCAAAATAATCATATCAAGTAAAAGTTCAATATTCGACTGTGACGTATCTTCTTTACGCTTCTCCGATAATGTGTTCCATAACAATTTTTGACCACTACAAGTATTCTGCATGGAAGCAAACTTAGTTTTAAATTTTTACTTTTCAATGTATAAAATAATTTTTGGTCTGTATTTCTTTTAATTTTTACCCAATCTTGATAATTTTCATACTGAATCCATCAAGCGGATGGATTTTTATATTTCCTATATTAAAGAAAATAAGAAAATATCAACGACAGAGAGAAATACGGACAAAGCGGAACCAATTCCCCTTCTTATATCAATCAAAAATATACTTGATAGGATAGCAAACTAATATTGTTGAAATTATCATCCCCATATCAATCCTATATATATATATATATGTGCTCCAACCCTTTTAGATGGAAAAGGGCAAAGGAAGGCAACAAATGCCAACATGTGACTTTTATCCGACTTTTACTTCGAACCCGAAATGTTAATTTTATTAGGCACAATCATGGGTTTTTCAAAATCATGGAGTCAATTGAAAATTGATGTCCAAAATTAATTCAGTAAAAAATATGGGTTGGAATGGCATGCAACATTAGAAAATTAAATATGCTCATTACTATTTCGTACAATGGGTGGCAAAGCCTCTAATGCCGGACTCGGCTAAAAGACAATAGTATTTTGTTAATAATCGTTCAATAAAATATGTGACCCGGATTTTTTAAACACATAAAACTGAATTCGTCACCCGATATTTCAATGGGAGTTTTTGACAACAGTTCCACTTTTAATTGACACAAGTATAACCAAGTATTTCCACGTATGTATGAAAGTGTGTGTATTCATCAAAACAAAATCTATTATATACACCATTTCCGAAAGTAATTGAATTTTTATGCATTAAATTAATTTATTTTCATTTCTTTAAAATGCTAAAGTTAGTCTTTAATAAATACAATTAATTTTATTTTATTACATCAATAAACATTATATATATATATATATGTATATAAATATATGGTAAATATGGTATATATATATATATATATATGTGGGTGTGTGTGCGTGTATGTGGCTGCATTTTTTGTGTGTCAGCTATTGAGTTCCATTTTAAGCGCATGTTTTTGAAATATTTGGTCTAGTGATTTTCAAAATTGCAGTATGAGAGAACAATTTATAACGTACAATGAAAGTATGAATAGAATTTATTTTTAATAATTACAGGTTTTGGGGTCACTATGCAACAAATATAATTGTTGCAAGTTATTGAATAAAAATGAATAATAATTGATGGCAAATTACAAAATTTGGTGGGTGAATAATAATTTTAATTAATGAAGAGCAGTTTCAGTAAAATATTTTAATTACGTGTTGGGCAAGTAAATATAATTTTCGCTTTTCGTGAACCAAAATTTAGTGGAGCACGAAAAACTACACATATGTATATCCCTTGCGAACACAATAAATTTTTATTTATAATTTTTTAATTTGTAATATAAAGAGTATCCAAAAATTACCGCAGGACGAAGATGACTGTATCACATGCTTTACAGCCCGTGAAGCAGTCATTGAGTCTTTTTGAAGTTTTGTTGTTTCCCGTTTGGAAAGCTTAAATTGGCATCCCAGATTGGATTTTTGTAAGAATTCCACAACGAGTCTGGCATTTGGTAAAGGAGATTCAACTAAATTCATCCAGATTTATGCAAAATGTTCATGTAAAACTTTGACGGACGAGCGCGTGTGCCCATTAAAAATAAGTTTTTTGATCAAATAAAAAATTGATTTAAAATGGAATTAAATGATTCATGTTATCGCGACTACCACTATTTAGGCATGACGAAAGATTTGTTAAATTTTGTTTTGTAATTCTAATAAATAAATGAAGGAAAAACTTCTCATAATTTGAAGCATTCCAGAGAAGAAGCGAAATCGAACTCTACATACAGTTGCCTAAATTTTGGTACTTCCCCTCTTTGCATCATTTGAAATATTTTATGCAAACTTAAATTCTATTTCAACACACAATGAGATGTAGTTTAAAGGAAATACTTTGGCATTCTATAAAATAGATCACAATTCGGACAGCCATACAACCACTGCACCAGGCTTTGACATGGTGCATAACAAAATATCCAGTGTCGTATATGTGTGTGCATTCCCCATTTGAGGGTAATCCTAGAATGCTTAAATACGCTTTTTGCATTAGAGATCGCAAAGAAATACAATGGACTGGGAGCACGTAATATGACATTGTATCAAGAGAAGTTTGTTACATAATTCAATATAGAAATACTATTAATAAATATTGAGTAGCTTTAAATATTATTATAAACATTCGTGGAAGCCTTTTTTTTTTTTTGAATTTGCGTGCCACATTTGCTGTTAATTCTAAAAGTTTCTCCGCGATTTATCTTCTGTAAATTTTTGTTTTTCTTCTCTTTTACAAAAACTTATTCAAGCAAGAAACCTACATTATCATACATAAACAATATTAAACAACAAATCTTAGTATTAAAACACCTTTGTATATTATCACGCATATCGCTACTTTAATGAGCAAATGCCATATAAATTTTTTTTATTTTACAAGAAAACAAAGCACTCTGTTGAATTTGAAAGTGTTTGGAATTTCTTTTCTAAGATAACTGGTCAAGGGAAAGTCCTAGTCATGCTATGCAATATACCTGAATCATGTGACATAGATTATACAGAATAATTTTTTTCTTGTAGCACGTCTCCAACCAAACTAAGCACAAATAAGTTCTTTTTTTTGGCAGTTAAACAAGCTGCAGGTAACTATGCTTACACCGCTGGAGCATTCCGACAACAATTAATATATGATGTATAAAAGTACTTGAGAAAAGTTCATGAGAATTTGGTATCTTAATAATGCCGGAGGTTTTGCAGTTATTGAACTCTTTAACTAGTTCAGCGAACGATATTTTTATTTATTATTCTGATAGCTTGTGATCTTTAGAAAAATTATTTTTAACATTAAATATGGTACAGCCTTTATATATTAAGGCAACCATACGTCGTTATACAACACAAGAATTGTTAAAAGATTTATTAGAAAATACAAGGTGCCTCAAAGTAAAGATTAAATAAATAATAAATAAAAGTGGTTATTAATTATTAAAGCAGAGCATTTAAGAATTTATTTCTCAAAAGTGATGTCTAAATGCTGTCGAACGGTAAAATATCTAGTGATGGCTCGGAAGCTTGCTCTCTTTCCCGGTTTCCTAGGGAATACATATGCGGGTATGCTATTTTAAAACCCCTGAGAAGTCGCTTTATTGTTATAAACTTAATATTAAAGATAACCTCACATAATAACAAAGTCGAATGGGATTAAATCAGGTACACAATTTGCTACTGTAAATTTAAACATTTTTTGGGAGAGTCACATTGGACAAATGTAAAACTTCTCCGCCCGCCCCGTGTCATTAAGAAATGAGCAACGTGTTGAACTACTCGTTTCTTTGCAAACTTTCCCTAAAAACAGTTATTCCTTTCAGTGCCCCGCTTAATTGGCCATAACGATTTGTGCGCCACAGAAATGCGAAAACTCGTAAACGCAGAGACATTCAACCATCTGTTAACAACTAAATATTTGCAAGCAAACAGCATTTTGCGTTTAATAGTGCCAACAATCCATTTTTTTTTTTCTTACATCTAATATAAATGGTGTTGATTTTGCTTAAAACATTAGAAGAAAAAATAATAATAAGAAACATCATATTTAAGAAATAAATTCTGAAATGCAATGCAACGTCATTTTCAAAATACACGCAATGTGTATCGTTGTACAATTCTAGAGATATCGTCATGCACAAATAAGTTATGAAAAGCATTACATTAACTAAAACATACATAAATAAATTAAGTAGAACTAACAGTTTCTTAATATTTCTTAATATGTGTATGTGCGCGCACAGATATCTTCTAAGAACTTTATTCCCAAAATCAATATTCAATAGAATATTATTATTTAATCCTGTATTTCAAACTTCAAATTAATAAGTTTATTTATTTATTATTTATAGTTCACAAAAATAGTTATTTAATTTTCCATTACAAGCGGGTTCATTTTGAAGCCTGAAAGTATGCTTCTTATTTTATGGGTGTATAATGTTTTTTTTGTTTAATATAAACCAGGCATGGCGATTGCAATAATTGCTTTTATACAACTTAAAACGCAATTATGTTATGAGTACAACAATTCTAGTGCGTGGTTACCTTGATAAAGGAATGCCAAATTATAAAAGTATTTAAAAAATATACTAAAATTTAGCATTAATAAAGTATATTACGTAATTATTATAAATACAATTGCATTAAAGAGCTACTCAAAGAAGAGGGCGCTACAAGTGAAGCATAATGCGCAAAATATGAGATATTTTGTCAAAGTTCTGGAATCTATTTTATATCAAGTTTCATTACCACTGCAATCTTCTTCATTCCATGAGAAAAACATTTTGTATTTGAATCGCTGCTAAAATTTATTCAAAATTTTAGGTTTTAGCACAAACATTACATTTTTCGTAATCATATGGTTTTTCATCGAAACTTAAACGTCCATTTTTTGCCTTGTAGATATGGATTGAAGGTTCAATTGTTTACGCCATCCCATTTTAAAATAATTTATTTATTAAACAATTCATTTTTTTTTTGCGCAGAATCTTAGTACATTTTCTTCATGTTCACTGCAGTTTTTATACAAAATATCAGTTTTACGATTTCATTAATTTTAATTATATTATGTTTATTCTTTTTCTGTTTTAATACTTTTTTGTTTAATTTATTAATTAAATGTAAATTGAATTGCCTAGAGTTATATTATTTTCTTAATGCTCTACGGCTTTGTACGAAATGAAATATGTTTTAAACACTTTATTTTTTAAAAACCAACTTAAAAATATTGTATCTTAAACAAATTATAAAGTTCATTAAACTCTAGTTTCATCTTTTCCACAAAACAAAAAAAAAAAAAACCTGTCAAATGCATGAATAGTAAACAGATATGAATTACAAATGAAGAGCGATATTTACACTTCATATTTTACCCTCTAACGTGTAAGCTATTACAATCAAATCCATCGTCTCTATAGTTGGCATGTTAAATAAATAATAAGTCAGACATTCGCTTAAGCCAAGCGTACGAGGGCGGCCACAAAATGAATTAAGATTTTTCTCAATGTATGTATGTAAATGAGTAAATTTTTAAGCCAGGTTTAAATGGCGAGATTAAAAACCATATAATGATTTATGGATATATGACGCTTGCTTGAAAATTGTTTACCAAAGATTTTGACTAAAAAATATACCCCTTAAACTGTAACTTAAATAATATATAAATATGTGATTCAAAGTTTAAACTAGGTTTAAAGTAAAGATGAGCATAATCTTGGTTGTTGAATGCGGAGTTTAATAATGAGTCTGCCCACAAAATTTTTGCTTTGTTAGGAAGTACAAAAATGTGTGATATATATATATTTTTTTTTGATTCTAAGTAGCGGGGCTTTTCAGAAAGCATCACCTATTGGCTGTTGTGATGTCTTATACATACCTTTAATTTTTGGAACTGTAACCGTTATGGATAAAGTTCGGAATCGCTAAAGAAGCTCGAAATTACCGAATATAAAAAACAATTTATACAATTTAAAAAAACAATTTTACAATTTATAAAATTTATTTTTTATTTACATTTTAATTATTCCTTTTTTAGGCTTTAAGTCAACTCTTTAAATGCACAATTTATTTTCAGTAAACTTAACTGTAAGCTCGAAAACCGATGGCTTTACTCAAATTGTTCCTGAAGAAGAGAAGGGAAGGTGTTTGAAATATTGAACAGATTAATTTAATAAAAATGAATGGAATATTCAATGAGTTGACTCAAAACCTAAAAAGGAATACTTAAAATTTAAATTAAGTTCAGGCCAAAAAATTGAATATAATTACTATTTAAAAAATTAATTTTTATTTATAACAAAAAAATTTGTTCCATATTAATAAATTATAATAGATAATAATTATAAAAATAGAACGTCATAATTTCAAATGAATAGTAATTTATAAATTAGTTCAATATTTATAATTTTTATAATAAATGTAATGAATTACCTGCGTAAAGGGATTACCTTAGATTTCCCTAAATAATATAATTTGAATAAAAAATAAAAAAAATTTAACATATAAGTTTTTTGGACATACGTATATGCAAAAATATATACAATAATAAAAAAAGAAGACCTTGCAAAGCCAAAAAACAAAAGTGTACAAAGCTTTATTTATGAATATGGAAAAAGTTTATTTATGAATATGGAAAAAGTTTATTTACATTAATTCTATAAAATTAATTTCAGATCTGTTACACTGTTTCCAAAATAATTTTCTTGACATGCATGATACTCTATAGACTTACAACCTATTTAAGCTTGGAATTGGATGAAAATTGTAGGTGAAACATTATTATATAACCATTATAAAATGTGTACATATTTATTTTCATTCAATATTGAACAACCCTCGTATATGATATGTCACGTCATACTTTTAATTCATCTACTGGTTATGCTTTTGAGTTTCGCAAGGGTTTAGGAAGAAGCTCGCTCAGTCATTTTAATGACAGCAATCAAATTTATTTTTATAAAATTGCTATAACAACACCAACATGGCAATAACATTGATATTTGCATTGCTAAGCCTCATAACGGAAGGAAATAGGAACTTGCGGCATGTATCATAACCTTTGGTTGCAAATATGCCAGTATCAGATGAAATAAGCGTAATCACCACTTTCAGACAGTCAATGTATAATTTTCGATATAGTCCGTATGTTAGTGTAAAGAAACAACCCGGCTAAAAATAAAACTCTTTACTTGAGTGTGTAGAGTCCAATTTCACTATAACCATTAATAAATTTTTATTATGCCACAAATGTTTTCCTTTAAGGAAGCTTTTAAAACCAACGAGAAAAAGTATGTTGTATAACTTCCCGATTGTCAGCTGTGTTTTTTTTTTGCAACAAAATATTATTTGCAGTTTTGTCTCTTGTTACTGATTTTACAACAATTCTTGGGGCTGTCATAATAACTAACGGCTCCAGTTATTGGGCTTTGCGAGTTTTTCAATTTGCAAAATATGAATAAATCTGTGTGTAGTCATTCTCCAGCAATTTTTTAAATTTTTAATGAATTTTATTTGTTTTTTAAGAATTTTATACAGTGACTTTGTAAAATAAAAATAAAAGATTTTAAAGCCAAACGATACAGAATCAAAAATAATACGAATGATTGCATCGAGGACGGTCTATATTGCCATATTACAAATATTGTGAAAAAAATACTTTTTTTTTATGAGAAACAGTTTCTGTAATTTAAAAATCAATATAAAACTTGATGAAATTTATTAGTATTTGTGATGTTCTGGAAATTTATTTAATGTTATCTATTTTTGCTGTTCTGTGGTTAAAGTTATCTATACGGCAATATTTCGTTGGATACATCTTATAAGTAGACCTTCAACCAAACAGTTTTCAAGATTAATTTCAATCCCTGTTCTGATATGGTCATATTCCCAAAAATCAATTGAGAATTACAAAACCAAAATCATAGCAAGCATTGGAAAATTTTTTCAAATCAACATTACAAGGTTTGGGAATTTATTTCAAAACTTTATTTGAAGATCAACTGATGATGTGTTTGATTTTAGCAGCAAACGAAATGCAGTCATCTAAACCAGCTTAACTTACTACAAACAAAATAAATATATATAAATAAAATAATTAAATGCGATCGTGGAATTTTGCATAGTTTTTAACAATAAACTTGTTTTAACAAATAAACGTGTAGTCTAACCATTAATTAAAAAAGTTAATAAATACTTTTATGATTCGATTACAACATTAGAATATTAATTTCTTTATTTGCATTCCATTTTATTCAAATATTATTGTATAAAAGCCAGCTGTATTTGGAAAAATCGGGCTAATGCCACTGTATTTAAGTTGTATTCCACACTGAGCGGATAAAAAACCCGCACACATTATATTACAATAAGCCGAATCTTTTCTAGCCTTTTTCAAGAATATCCTGCATAACCATTTTTGGCCACTACAATTATTCTGCATAGAAGCAAACTTATTTTTCAATTTTTACTTTTGAATAAATAAAATAATGTTTCGTCTGTATTTCTTTTATTTATTTCCCATCTTGGCGATTTTCATACTGGATAATTTTGGAAAAAGTCTAAACAAATGGATTTTTATATTTCTTATTTTAAACGGAATTTAAGTGCAACTTACACCGCAACAAAAATGCCAAAAAAATATTGACGGCAGAGAAAGAAAGACGGACTTTATAGGATAGCTAACTAATATTGTAGAAATTATCAATCCTATATATATCCTTGTATCCTTTCTGAGGGAGAAGGGTATAATAATACTATAGTTTAGGCAATACTTTTTAATTTTGTTGCATTGAAAAAATCTCAGAACCCAAAAGCGCCAAAAACACACATTAATATTAAAATTATTTGCGTGATTGAACTAAGGCTTCATGCTTGCATTTTCTTTAGTAGTAAAATCATTAAAATATTAGCTTCCCACGCCTTATTTTTAAAAACCAATTGAGAATTATAAGCCGAAATAATTTTTGCTAGTACTACACAGTAAGCACATTGTCAGCAACAATTCTATATAGTCAGACATTGTAGGTCCAAAAATTAAAAATACAAATTTAAATTGATTATTTTTTTTTGTCTAAATTTATCATTATTGAAAATATTCTCGCAATTTATTTAATATATTGATAAATAAAATAACTGATAAAGTATATATAATAAAAAAATTTAACTGCTGTCGAATGTTAAACGATAAGATACAAATGAAATACTTGTAAATATATTTTTTGTATTTTTCTTTCAGATTTTCTCATTGTTTACCATTTCACTAAACTTGACACCAGGACGCACGGCATGTATACGAAAGTATAAAACTGTTTTAGCCATCAAAAGACGCCCAATAAAGAAAATATAGTATATATGCAAATTTGCCTTTTCTGAATGATTGCAGCAACAGCAACGAATGCGATTCTACAAAATCAAATTTTAAAGACAAAAGCTTAAGCAGCCTAATACAAAGTTGTTCCATGCAAGTAAATAATTGCTAGCAATCAATTCGCCAGACGAAAATAGCCTTCATGAAAGTGTAATTCGAATTGTAATACGAGATTTTGATGATCAAGAGACATTTTGGTTGTATCCCATGCTAGTTTTCACACATATCTTTTGTTATTGTTGGAAGCATTGAAATTTTGCACGATGCTATTTATATCCTTGGCCTCCCTCGTTGACTCTAAACGAAAATTAAAGACGTTGTACTGTTTGGCTGAATTATTATTTTTAATTTTATGCTTTTTAATTCCATCAAATGAAGCAGGTGTTATTAAAAATCCTGACACTGCTGTTGCAGCAATTCTAAGTGGCAACACGGAATCAAATACTGAGGAAACGGTAGTAGCCCCCTCAATCTTGCCAGCGCTTAGTAACGCAAGTAGCACGATCGCCACTGAAGGAAGTGTTGCATTCGAAGTAAGCCAAATAGAAAATGCGACAAAAAGTGTTGATGGAAATGTTAGAAGCAAAGAAAGCGCGGCAACAAAATCAGGTGATATGGAATCGACTTGGGACGAACCTACAACGGAATTTGACAGCGATTATATAAAAGCAGAAAAAACTAGAATGCTAAAGGAACAAGCAGCAAATTCATTAGATAATAAAAATTCTAGTTTTTATAAAAATCTCAGTGGAAGTAACGATCTAAATGAAGATCTCATAACGGAAACAGAAAAGCCTCTTCCGACATTCAAAGAGCAGAATAAGCAGACAGATAACAGCACAGAAAATAGTAAAGAGTATCTAACAAATGACTTAAACATGCAGGGTAAGGAAAACTTTTTCATATTAAAAGAGGCGGTTACTGCAAACCCCTTAGAATTGAGCACTTTAAAAACGTTGTTAACCTCTGACGACACAACGTTAAATCCAGCAACAGAAGTGGATGATTTGTTAATATCTGAGCGCAATAATGAAAAACTGGCTAGATCTATGTTTATAGAAGACACTACTACGGCAAATATAGCAGGAGTTGATGAATTTTCCACTGTAGTAAATCTAAACGAAGATATTGTCGAAAATAATCAACAGAAATTAAAAGAAGGCGTTAACAAAACTGATTTGTCGTCTTTAAATATTAAAGAAAAGAAACCTAAATTTATTAACGACAATTCCACAAATGCCCAAAAATTAAATCTGCCCAACAATGCCGAAGTATGGTCTTTGGCGAGCATGAAAGTACCCCCTAAAATCAATATGACCATAGAAACGGTGCCGGTCAATAATCAAACTGACAAAGAACTCGAAGAATCGCAGAATTCTAAGATTACTTTGAGGAATAATAATGAAAAAAATTTATTAGATTGGTTGCAAATAATGAAGAACAAAGAACTCGAAACCTCTACCCGGAATGAGAACAATAATACACAGAAAGATACTGTGTCAGAAACAGAAAAAAATGTGAATAGCTCCAGAATGTTAGAAAGTATCAATGATAATGCAAGTTTAAGCCCAGAAAATGTTAGAGCTCAACTTAAAGCACCCTCTGATACGGAACTGGCTATCAAAAATTACTTGGTAGAGGTGTCGAAGCTTAATACAAGTACAATGGCACCTATCTTAATGAGCACCACCTTATCAATTTTAAATTACAATGAAAGTGATAATAATAATGCGAGTAATCAGCAACGTAATAAGAAACTTGAAGAAAATATGGATAACAATATAGAGCCGGAAGAATCAACTTCTGCAGCCACAACTGTTGCTACAAATGTGTTCAACAACCCCTTGAACACATCGCTGAACATTGAACCAAATTTAAACGAAATAAACTTGCCTTCGAATCAAGCGGACGTCATCGATATGGATAATACAACAACAGCTGGAAAGAAAAGTGCTGCTGACGATGATGTTAATGCAAACACTGCCATGGAAACAAGTACACTGGCTGCGATGCCGACAACAACGGAGCCGATTACATCAACCGAAGCAACAGCTGTTGTTGACATGACTACAGTTGAGCAAATTTCCAGTGAGACATCAAAAGTTAGTACGCTTGAAACTACCAAACAAAACACACTATTAAGCAGCGTCGTCGCAAACGAACAACAACAGCGACATACACTAAATAAATCTAATAACGTAATTAATGAAGAAGCAAATTCTAAATTGTCAGCTTTGATACACAATGCCAAACAAACTACTCAGTACGCAAATATTGATTTGAATACGAAAACAGCCACAACAACCGTTGTTCCTATTACCACATATAGGCCAAGTATTTTGGCAATAACCTTAACTACCTCATTTCCACCGACATTAAAAGCGAAGGAAGTTGACCAAAATAGCAACGAAAATGAAAATAATTTAACAGATACAAATGCAGAACAGCAATCAATAATTGAAACTGATTTACACCACATTCAATCTACGGAAGCGGTGGAAACGCATTTAACGGCAAGAGAATTCGAAACAAGTACACTTGAAACAACATTAACGACATTAACGGCAGCTGAACAAGCTACTAAAAGAATTGAAAATAATCTAATACATTCTTTAAGCGCTGAGACTGTCACAACTACGTCATCCTCTACAGACGAAAGTATAAACGAAACGACGACTGAATTCAGTGTTGAAAAAAGTGATGTAAATGAGTCGACGAACAAGACTATACAAAAAACAACCCCTAAACAAGTGTCTAAAGAGAGGAACATAGACGAAGAAGAAGCCACAACAACTAGGCCAACCACTTCACATTACAGTCAATTTGAGAAGGAAACGAACATAACAACATCAGCCGCCAGCGAAACCCTCTTTTCTTTAAATACTTCCACAGAAACACCTGTTGTTATTGAGACTGAAAGTGGCAAAATATTTGATAAAAGCACAATTCCCACAACGACAATAACAACCACACCTGCTGCAATTGCGACAGAAAAAACATTTTTAACAACTGCATCTGACGACACAGAAAACGATACTATGAAAAGAATTTTTATGACAGGAGATATTCTAAATGAGACTACAACAACGATAAGTATTAATAACACAGAAGAGATTACAGTAACCTCAACTGCAATGTCGGCGACTACGCTGAAAGAGGAAGAGACTTACATAAATTTATTAGACGATATTACTACAACACTAGCAACGAACGCTACTACAACCACTACTTCTATCCCAACGACCTCTACATCCCCCGCACCTTTGCCAACCTTACCAACACTGCTGTCTTCGCCGCCTTCGACACCATTACCGACTGCTATAACAACAAAATTGGAAGATATATACAATGTGACAAATAGTAATACAACGGAGTCAATACAACCAACAACGACGCAACAGATGCCTACAGAAATCGTAGAAAAAACCATAAGTGCTGATCCCACAAGCTCCAGTCCCAGTATCAGCACCAGCACCAGCAAAAGTACACATTTTACGGAAAATTTGCCGGCCTCAACAACTACAACAGAGAGTAGTCAAATAATCGCTACTGCTGAGATTGGAAAATCTTTACCCACACTTAACACTGTTATAGGTGGAAATAGCGGAAATATGTATCCGAAAAATTCGCAAGCTTCTTACGAAACTGATGTTAATGTTATTATTGCTATAACGGTAAGTGTTATTGGTGTTGTAGCCCTCGTTCTGCTTGTGGGTTTCTTGTATTTAATGCGAAAACGCCAAAAGCAAACTTCTTATTCGCAACGTTGCCGTCCTGTAAGTTTGGACGAATATACAATCGATAATGTTTCAGTGGGTGGCAGTATGCGTAAAAGTAGTGCGTTGCGTGCTTCAAAACGTACTTATGGTAATTTGGCTTTCGATGATCCGGCGCTGCGTCGCAATCCACTGGGCGTTCAAGATTTGTCGAAATTTGTTCAAGAGAAATTGCGTATATATGAGGAATTCCGTGATGTGCCGCAAATAACTTCCAGATTGGATGAAGTGCCGATGGGTTGTGAAGACAAGAATAGGTAAGTAAAAGCTTTCATACAAAACGAACTCCATAATTATCACCTAAGTAAATTTTATTAATTTTTGGAATATAAAAATTAAAAATATAAAACGTTGTTACCATGTGAGAACGATTCTTATTTAATGCGGATTTCCCCAACGGCAAAATTTATTATTATTTGCCCAATTAATATTAATATTTAATTACATTTAATAATAATTATATAGTAATTTATATTATTTATATTTATATTATTACTTTATTTTATTAATTTTTTTTAAATGTTTATAATAGAAATTATTTAATGAATCATTCTATATATACATAATTTCTATATATATGTACATAATGTACATAATTTAAATTGATTATAATAATTTCATCAGTCTATTACAAGTTTTTAAAACCACTAGAGATATTATGCTGCTCTTATTGCAAGGCAAGAGTCCACAAAATAAGAAAAATTAATTTCAATTAAACAGAATGTTTATACATTTTTACTAGAATTGTTAACACATATATTTCTCCCCCTCTCTCTATCTTACATAGATACGCAAATGTACTACCCCTTCCTGAAACTCGTGTGATTTTACAGCGTCTCAACGACGACGACAAATCGGAGTATATCAACGCCAATTATGTCGCAGTAAGTTTAAAATACATACATATTTAAGGGCATGTAAAATTATTTGTTGGGTTATAGACAACTTTCGTCAATTGTTGCCGTTTGCACATTTCACTTTTAACTGAGAAAAGTGCTGGTTATAATTATCTGGACTTATTTACTTTTATTGCAAACCATTCTTAATCAAAATTCCATTTTTATGTACACATGAAGCTCATATTTTTCAAAGTATTATTATAAGTCCATTGTTCATGTATCTTATCTTATCTAATATTCCAATGGGTCCCATGGTCCAAATCATATGTACACATGTGCATACATTTTACCATAATTATTTTTCTTTAGTAAATATAAATTGCAAAGCTTTTTCAGTTGTGATCAAGTTAAAGTGATGAAGTGACTTGGTTCAGCCTAATGTACAATTTATAATCCATGATATCTTCCCGAAGAATAAAATATAAATAGATTTTCCAATTTAAAAATAAATCCAAATTGAAATATACATAATAATTCAAAATAGAGATTTTAATTTTGTAGCTGGAATGGTAAATGCGTAAAGACATTCTCCAATCAAGTTGATCAAAATGTAAATTTAATAAACTTTTCCGCTCCCCTTGTTACTTACACTCCACAAATTCTCTTGCCGAGGACAATTTTTAGGAAATTTATTTTTATGAAACTTTTTTTGTTGATGTTTATAAGACGTTCTGACTACAGCTTGAAGGACATTTTGTTCCGAATTTTGAACTTTTCATCTTAAAAAAAAACCTTTTTTTGAATTATACTCTGTAATGTACATCGCAGTTATTCGCTCAATTTTGAGATAATGTTTTATTCTGATAAATAAAACTTAAGAATATATGTATATAATAACGCTATTCTGGCTCTTTTGAAGGTAGACCGAATATACACTGCCCAGTATGATAAATACATTTCAAGCTGAATGCTTCGCAAGTAATTCTTGCTTACACGAAAGAAATCGGCCCTATGATAAAAATGTTTTTCCGAGCGCATGCATACCCAGAGTCTAGGCAAGAGTCCAAACAGCAAAACCTAAGCCAAAAATTCACGTTGCTGATCGTGTGAATAGTTACATGCCTGGGAAACCGCAGACTTATTCGTGCTTTCATGCTGATAATCCGAATGCTTCGCGTGGAACAAAGAAATATTTTCGGTTCAGTTTCATTCTAAGTAATGTTCGGTAATAGCAATATAAGTTTCCGCAGCGAAAACGTATTCATATATTGAAAAGCTTTTTAGGCTAGAAATTACATGTATATAATTTTAGGAAGTAGCGCCCGTCGCCTAATATACCATGATCCATTTCAGTTTGCTAATGCCTAAAATTTAAACATAACTATGCATGCATGTACTATACATATACATACATATATGTATACAGGTGTATAAATATGTAAATACTGGTGTAAGTTTGAAATGCGCATCTCAAAATTTATCTGAGCAATATAATGTGATCGTGTCCGTTGATGAGCACACATACGTATGTATGAATTTAATTTATGCGAATCTGATAGATATGTAGAAAGAAGCAGAAAGAGTACGTTTATTTATTCCAATCATGTAATTAAACAACATTAATTATGTTAAAACATCGTGATGATCATCATGATATATAGTACAAATGCATACGCCTCAATGTTTATGGGAGTTTAATTTGGTAGTGCAAGTAGATCAAATTTAAAGAAAATTACAAAAAAACAAAACTTTAACGCACATACATATTTACAATGCGATTTTTGTATTAAGTGAAAACGACATAAACACATACATAAAAGCTCTTTCAAACATCGAACGAATTTAAAAAAAGCGGCCTAAAGAGGAATAAAAGAGGTGTGACTTATAATGCTTTACATAGCTTTACTTATAAAACTTTTTAGGATACTGATGACAGAGAAATGAAGAAGCATACAGTGTTTCTTATAAATTCCACTTTTGTAAAGTTAATTTTCTTCGCATGTGTCATCATGGCAATGTGGAAAAGAAGAAAGAAATACTAACGGTATAAGATTGTGCATATGTATATACAAGTTCCAAAACAAAACTTTCATTAGTTGCTCACGAATATTGATGAATATATATTTTACCAGACTTTTCCTATAAAAAGTGTTTTAACCAGAAAAATATTGCAGCTAAATATTTAAATGGAAATAATATTAAAAAATTTCAGAGTTAAAGTACATTTTTATTAGAGTGGTGATATGCATGTCTGTATCTGTATGTATGTAGGTATGTATGTATGTATATGCGGTTAATTGAATAATTCTGGTGCCGCCATCGGCCGTTGAGAAAAGTTATATTAAGTGCATACGTATATATGTATGTGTATGATGGTATGGTTCCAATAGTTTTCAGCCACAAAACTAATTCACCTTTTTAAAATTTATTTAAATTCTTCGTTATTGTTGTAGTAATACGATTGTGGTTTACATCAGAGTCTAGATTTAGAAAGATTTGTGTACATGCTTGCATAGTATGAACATTCGATGCATTTGTAAATGCATGGACGCCTTTTCATCCAGTTCGTTGTCACACTTTTAGAAATGAAAATAGTTTTCTAAAACTCTACTTTTGTATAGTGAGTAAATCTTATATACATACAGACAATTAGTGCAGTGCAAAATTATAAATTGTCAATGAGCTTTAATGCATACTTACATACTTATACTTATATACATTTTTGTATATATAAACGCCCTTTAATAAATCGTAGTTGTCCAACATACAATCTTTCTATATACATGTGCATATGTACTGGCATATACATAGATAAGTATCCACTCCCTACTTCTGCTGGTTGTACCTTTTAAAGTAAAATGGTTGGAAAACGTGTTATCAAATAGGTTTAGGACTAGTAATGCGTCATATAGATTTTCAGTTCTAAACATTTTAGGTGTAGATCTAGCAGATCGGAATCTTAAGTTCATGTTTTATTGGTGATTATATGTACGTAGGTAGAGATAACAATATGCGTACATAAGTAATTTTAAATGCGGACACATTGTTAAATAAAATAATTATGCAAAGAAGGAAGAATGGATTTCTAAAGAATTTACCTCATTGCCCAATTCTCTTTCTTATTTTATTTAAAAGCTTGAAGACATTAAAGGTCTAATTAAACACATATACATTTTTGATTAAACGTTAAATATTCTAATAAATATTCTTTTGTCATAACAAATTTCTCATTGTCACATTTGCTTAATTATATAATATGTTTTACTTTTCTAGCAGACACGCCATGTTTGACAAATGGATGAATATTTATATTATGTTAACCAATTTCCCATTTTCGTACAGTTAAAATAATAATCAATGATTTTATGGCATTAAGTCTGGTTCTTTGTATGTATTAAATGGTGACACATAAAACTGATTAATAAAAATCATAGATGAAAACTATTAGATTTCTATATTTCACGGGTATAAAATATTTCTGAAATCAGGGCAGTAGCAAACAGAAGTCGCACCAATACTTCAGTTAAAGTCTTTTGTCACCTGCTTTTTACATTATTTAAATGTTTTTGGAATAACTTAATTATTAATTTTATTAATTATTTATACATATACTTCCTATGAAGCTTTTTCAAAATAAACGATGGCCACTCTGATCAACAGCAGTCAAAAACATTCCAACACATTTAAGCCAAAAACAATTCCATATTACACCAACTCCAAATAGATTTAAGTGCAGGGTTGGAAAATGTAGTTTTCTCAATTACTAGTGAATTCATGTTTATTTGAAAACAGTTGAATTCTTGCTCATAATAGCAAAATACATTTATTTACATGGTATGTGAGCATAAATTCGGTTCGGACAAAAACGAACTTTTGCAATATTTTTATTAAGTTTCAATCTTGAATTTTTTTAATACATCTTTCAATATTTTTAGCGATTTTGGTTCACTTTCATTGACTGCTTTTTACGGCAGTCAATGATTCACTATCGCATCCAATGGTACGACTTGTGAGAGATTGCAATATGCGAGAAAAGTATGATGTTATGTGTCGTAGTAAATATGACAAATCGAGTTTTGTTGTTATGACATTAAGCGGTTTTGGCAAGTTAATTTTTAAATTTTGATATAGAAGAACCGAACTAAATTCCTCATTAGAATGAACTGATATCATCCAGCTTAAGCAATGGTGTCAATAGAAAAAAACACTCGAAGCATAAAAGTGATGCGAAAAAAAATGTTTGTTTCCAATTCTTTAAAACAAAATAAAAGTTTTAATATTCATTACACTTTTGCGAAAATCTTAATCAATCTTCACTTTTTGCGTTGTGGAAATATTTACAACTTTGAAGGTCAACTGAGAAGTTCAACGATATTGAATTGCCCACTCCTGAACCAATTCCTATTTGTTTTTATTCAAGCTTAATATAAAAATATATTTAATTAAAAATCGAACGGAGGCGACCAGTTTATTCTCATTCTTTGTTTTTTATAAATTTAACATGAATCATTTAGTAAAATTGTCAGTAAATTTTTATTTTATCACTTATTTGCCAGACGACAGTGAATTCATCCAGAATGAATATACTACGTAATTATTTTGTGTGTAAATTATAAATATTACACTCAAAAAAAATTATTTTACTAAAATTTAGGAAAATTGACACACTCAAATATAAGTAAAATTTTTTTTATGTTTTGGAAAATTTATATTATTTAAGTTTAGAATCGTGGGGCAAGTGGGTGACTCCAAGTAGTTTGTAAAAACACCAGAACCGATTAGAAACACGAGGTGACAGTTAAGTTTTTTTACATTTAGAAATTATACAAATAATTTAAAATTTATTAAATTAAAATAATTTAAAACAAATACATTTTAGGTCCTAATATTTTCCATTTTTCTTATTTTTTGCATTTTCTTGAATTATTAAATTTGGAATTCCATTAAAGGATGAATTCCAGAAGAACTGACTTAAAATACGAGTATATGTCTTATATGTTTGCCAGTTATTAAAAAACGCAAAAAATTGCGATTTTTATAAGTTATTTTTTTAGTGATTTTGAGCCGTCCAATTCCTTCCTTTCTCCTCGAATTCCTCTGTAAGTTGAATTCTAAACGTGAAAATATCATAAAATGGCAAAAACTTAACCAAAAGTAAAAAAAGATGCGTAATTCGATGATTCCTTTCTTCTGGATGTCAGCCTTTAATGGAATTCCCCATTTTTTTAAGCTGAACTGGCGTTTATATTACTTTTACTAGTCAATTTTTTGTCTCAAAATACGAGTATATTTCTTATATATTTGCCAGTAATTGAAAATCACAAAAAATTGCGATTTTTATAAGGTAGCTACCTTAGTGATTTTTGACTGCCCAACTCCTTCCTTTCTCATGGAATTACTCCTTTAATTGAATTCCAATCGTGAAAATTCGTTAAAATGGTAAAAACTTAACCAAAAGTAAAGATGATGCGCGATTTGATAATTCCGTTCTCCTGGATGTAATTCTTAAATGGAAATCCAAAATTTTTTAAGCTAAACTCACGTTTATTTTACTTTTACTGGTTGATTTTATGTCTCAAAATACGGGGATATTTCTTATATATTTGCCAGTAATTGAAAATCACAAAAAATTGCGATTTTTATAAGGTAGCTACCTTAGTGATTTTTGACTGCCCAACTCCTTCCTTTCTCATGGAATTACTCCTTTAATTGAATTCCAATCGTGAAAATTCGTTAAAATGGTAAAAACTTAACCAAAAGTAAAGATGATGCGCGATTTGATAATTCCGTTCTCCTGGATGTAATTCTTAAATGGAAATCCAAAATTTTTTAAGCTAAACTCACGTTTATTTTACTTTTACTGGTTGATTTTATGTCTCAAAATACGGGGATATTTCTTATATATTTGCCAGTAATTGAAAAACACAAAAAATTGCGATTTTTATAAGGTAGCTACCTTAGTGATTTTTGACTGTCCAACTCCTTCCTTTCTCATGGAATTACTCCTTTAATTGAATTCCAAACGTGAAAATTCGCTAAAATGGTAAAAACTTAACTAAAAGTAAAGATGATGCGCGATTTGATGATTCCGTTCTCCTGGATGTAATTCCTAAATGGAAATCCAAATTTTTTTCAACTGAACTTGCGTTTATAAATTAATTATTGCCAATTAAAATTATAAACGCGTCTTCCGAGTATTTGTAAAGAGGTCAGGCATCATTTTAATATAAGTTAGTGCGATCCCCAGCAAAAAGATAACTCAACCGTACGTAGCACCCGCTTCACAATTCGAAATTTTCGTTCAGAAAATCTTTGTATTGTTTTCTGGTTCGTAATTATTGCACTTCAGGTTCTCGCATAACTTTTTATTTGGAATATGTAAAGTAAGGAATTATGCAGGCACGATCTAAAGTTTAAAAAGGAATTAACGGAAACTTTCGTAGTGTGAACTTGGCTTAAATTATAATTTACATAAGTATGTATGTACTTATACACGTAGTTACATTTGTAAATATACATGTATATTTGTAGAAAAATGAAAGATAATTTGTTTAAACAAAAACCAAAATGAAAAATAAATTTTTTTCATAAAGTTGCTTAACGTTTTAAATAACTGTTCAACACAACTCGCACACAATTTTTTAACAGTGGCAACACTGGTTTTCTTCTAAGCAGCCAATAGATTTAAGTTGTCAGAGCTGCAATGGTGGTCGTGTCGCCTTGCATTCCAGTTGACGTGAAAATAATTACAATCATATATGGATATATGTTATCTATTGTTGGTATAGAGTAGTCACAGGCTGCTGTGACGCATATGTATTTAATGCATTCGAAATTAATGATATTGTAAAATCGTGTGTTTGCAGGAAGTCCTATCTGTTTTAAATTTCTGCTTCATTTACTTTGAATCTGTATTTAAATTCGTAAAAATAAAAATAAACATTTTTAGAAAATCTTTTAACAATATTACTCACCACCCATTTGAGTGCATTTGCTTTTATGTCTCTGTTTCAAGATCAATCACCCTCCTTCGAATTTCTTTCTATCCACTAAACAATAATTATAAACTTTTGTGCTTACCTCTGTGTCTTTGAACTCATTACGAAAAAATTTATTATTTAATATCAATTTCATACGCAAATAAAAGCATTGTTTATCGTATTTTTCTTATTTACAAGCACACACGTACAAACATACATAAATATTTGTAGATATATATTATATATATTAAGATTATAATATTGACTTCATCAGTATTATGACACTAAAAATGATACAAGTTTTTTTAAATTAATTCGTTGTCAAACCACTTAAAGGCACTCAATACAAAACTCAAATAATTATTTCATTATACATATAAAAAATTAAAAAAAAAAAAATATGTACATATATTTAATTTATTTTTCGTTCAGGATAAAATATAAAATGGTTTTTTAAATTCATTTTTTTTCCTTTTTTATTTTAGGGGCCCAATGACCCTCCAAATTATTATATAGCCTGCCAGGCTCCGCTTGAATCAACAGTTGAAGATTTCTGGCGTATGATTTGGGAAGAACAGTCACGTGTCATTATTCAAGCTACAGATCTTATTGAAAATGGTGTAGAAAAATGTGCAGAATATTTACCGCCGTCTGTAACACTCGATAATCATTCCAGCTTTGGTAATTTCCAAATCACTTTACAAAACCGCGAAATAAAAGATAAATATGCCATATCAACGATTTTGATAAAAAATGTGAGTGAGAATGCAACGCGAGAACTGACACATTACTGGTATAAGTGGCCAGAGGTGGGAGTGCCCAACGAAGAAGCGCCCATCATTGCTATGCTGTTAGAGGTCCGATCTTCGCTCATTAGTTATTCTATTGAACAGGCAAATGAAGATGAGGAGAAATTCCCTTATGTTACATCAAAATCAGCCAAAGATGGTACAATAGTTGTTTCCAGAGATTCAAGTGCGCCTCCACAAAATCTTCTACATGGAACTAATTCTAGTAATGCTGAAATCAATGGCAATATATCCATGGTGCAAATCAAAAAGCCAGCTAGAAATCAGCGGTATGTTTGAATATTCTCTTCTATTTTAATTTTTTTTATATATGTAAAGAAACGTTAAGGGTGTGCACATTTTTCCATTGATTTTTTATATCGAACGTTAAATATTATTTGTTTTAACCGTTTTAATAAATTCACACGAATAATTTTTATGGCAAAATGAAATGGTTAGCACAGAATGGCAATAGTTTATTTTTAATTACGTGAGATATATGTATATTATTTATTTTGTTATGGTTTGACCAATATTGGCATGTTGAAAAAACTGCTCACTAGTAACATCTATTATAAGATTGATGATATAGTGAATGTGCTTTGCACATTCTTCAACTGATTAAGTACCTAATGGATTGTTTGTGTATTGCCTTATAGATGTTTTATTTTATTTCACTATCCTCCACAGGTACATCTAAAGTGATTCTATCCTATTTTAAAATTCGCTTTAGAATGGTGCCATATCATTATACATATATGATGCAAACAAGTCCTTCCTTAGCGGCTTCTTATAAATGCAACTCAGATCGCATGGGAATTATCATTGTGTAAACATTTTCATATAGTTTTGCAAATCGCACGACTGTTGAAAATACATTTTTTGTACATGCAGTCATACCTTTCCAGCACATATATCATAATTGACAAGTCGTTAGATTGTGTAGTATATGTGAATTCAACTTATTTCTAATGCTTCGTGTACACCATAACTATACTACTATGATTGTATAAATTGAATTTGTAATCATGTGTATGTTTTTGTGTTATTATATTTTTAGTGCCTTAACTATTCATTGCTCTCCAGGTACTGGCCGTACAGGGACCATAATTTCTTGTGACATAGCTTTAAGAAGTTTGGAAACTCCCAAGCGTATAGTTGATATACCGCAAATTGTCTACTATGTGAGAAGGGGGAGAGCAAGTGCGGTACTGACCAAGGAACAATACGAATTTATATATAAAGTTGCCAACATGTATGCAGCTAAAATAACAAATCCCACACACTACAATTAGATTAACCAAAAAGTGCCTTGATAAGAAAGATTTATAACAAACCCCTCATCTAAAAATATAAAGAGGAGCAATTACTGTGATTTTAAGAAGTTGTTTATGATATTAATTATATCTATCCTGTAAATTGTTATCGAGTAAGTACGGAATCATATTAGAAAAAAATGTTTGTTTAGAAAGGTTTAAATATAAGTGACACGAACCTTTTGAGAATTGCAATCGATTATGCAATTAATTAAATATGTATTAATGTGTGTCGCTACCCTTGCCCTAAACTAACATAAACGCTATGTTTTTAAAAATACAGTGGTAACATCTCTCTGGTCCCAAAAGCAAAAAACTAATATATTTATAAGCATTTATATTTACTTTATAATTATATCATTCTTTATGATACATCTTCCTATAATCCTTGTGACTTTTAACGATTAGTCAGAATATAAAAAAAATTATTTTATTGCTCTAAAAAAGTGCAATAGCAGTACGAAATGTGTTTCAAAAATAGTCAGGAACTTATCAGAGAAAACCTAAAAAGGTTTTAAAGGCTGAAAAAGGAAAGAAATACGGAAATTCCCAAAAATGACTAGTTTTCAAATATCGATTAAAAAGGGCTAGAAAAGGCGTTACTTTAGTGAAAAATCACTAAAATAGAAACATAAAGTTTATTTTTTTTTCCAAATTTCATGTTTTTTTTATTGGACTTGTATTTCAAAAAGGGGATTTCGTATTTTTAAAAAGCTTTTTTTTGGCATGAGGTTTAACAAAACTGGCAATCCTGGATTTTACTATATTTGAATTTTGCTAAATTGAATTTATTTGCAAAGATATATTTGTTAGAACGTAGAATATTAAATTATAATTTGTCAACAAGTGAATATTAATTTTTTATGGGGGTTTCTGTTCTTCTGTAAAAAGAGGCAAATTTGTTATTTAGGCTTTAAGGTAACGACACATTTTTTTTTATTAAAATCATATTTTGAACAAGTTTTAAGTACGCACATACATACATGCACCCATTATGCATACATTCATGCATACAAACATACGTACACACATACAAAAATGCATCCCTACATACATACATACATACATACATACATACATACATACATACATACATTTATTTACATATGGATATGTATTTATTTCATTATATTCACTTTTTCACAGCAACAAAATAGAGGCGCAATTGTTCAAATGTCATTGTAATGCCATTTACTTATAAAGAAAACAATAATGGGAACCTAAAAACGCACGATCTGAAAGCGTTTTTGTGTCAACGATCGCGGCATCAAACAATAATCAGTTATACGCAGCTCTATTAAAAACCGCATTATTTATTAATTATTTAAATACACATGATTGTATGCCTTTCCCCTTTTTGTTTTATAATAGTTTTATTTGACAAATCTTGTTGCTTGTATGGTTAGCGGCAACAAAACTATGTTGTGTATTTAATTCCTCTTTTTGTGATATAATTTTTAAATTATTATATAAAAACCAACTTTATATATATATTAAAATTAACAAAGAAAACTTTAATTTCTTGTGAATGTTGTATTCTGTACACATAATGTTAGAAGTAGAGATAGACGCGTGTCGAATTTTTCCAAGACAACACGAACCGATCATGTATACCCAGATATCGCAGAGTTTCGAAATAAGTTTAGCAGCACGTTAAAACACAACGCGTATGGAAAGTCATATTTTGTATTCAAAGAGATCCATGCAAGTATGTATGTATGAATGTGTAGTTGTATGTAAACATTAATATATATTTTATTATAAAAAAGGGGCATCTTGCTGCATTTGTTCCAATAAAATTAATTTACATGTTTTCCAAGAAGAGAATAAAATTATGTTCTATAAACTGCTTCGGGCTTGATAGTTCCCCTAGTTGTTTTGTATATTGTTACTTTTAAAATCCTTGCATAAAAGTTTATATGTGGTGCTGCTTACTTTTATTTCACATATCACTTTTTTCAACCGACTTATTACATTATTTCCTATACTAACTAGACTGCAATAATTTTAATACTGACCTAAATCGCCAAATACTATTTTTCATATGCAGTTAAATGTACTGATATAGTTTTTAGGCGCTTTTTCTAGAAATTAATTTAAAAGCTACCAACTGTCGAAGCATTGAACCTTCTTAACCAGCTTTATAATCGGTTAAAATTAACTATAATAAACCTACATGTATTCTAATTATTGAAAATGTTACAAAATAACTAATAGCGTGTGGGAATCGATGCACGTCACTGGTAATATTTATAATAAGCTTTATAAGCTCTGACAATAAAATAGGCAACAATAACAAATTGTATAAATAATAGCATTCGTGAGAAAGATAAGGAGACAATAGTGATTCGTTGCCAGTGGCGTAACATTATTAATAAGTTTTACCCAACAACGTTTTTCAAATAGCGATGTCAAGGTGGTGCTGCCCACAGCTGATACGATTGTTTTATATACACATCAGTAAGCTTAGGAACTCCATACACCCATAAACTGTCAGCAAATTAATTTTTTCTTTGCTAGAAATTCAAAAACTTCATATTCGTTTCATGTTTTTCGGCAAAATTTTGCTTGACAATCTCTACGTATATACTCGTGCGTGTTTGTGTCACGAAAGGAACGACAGGTGCCCATCTCTAATAAGAACTATCGTTTAAGTATTAAATCAGTGGTTTTGTAAATATGATTATTGTAAACAATATAGGAAATTTTGTTCACTTGAAATTATATGTACATACAAACATGCTTATATAAAAAAAAGAAAAAAAAACATTTAACGTCACATAAATGTTTTGCTAATACTGGCGGGGAACGCAACTAACTAATGCGAATGAAAAAGATATGCAAGTATTAGGAATTGAAAATTAAATAAATGCAAATATTTAGTTAAATAAATCGCCGAATCTTGCATATTCAAATACTCACTCATGTGGTGTCAGTTTAATTTTTGCTTTCATGTGAAGGATAAAAATTTCATGCAGTATACTTTTAGGCGTTTCGGACATTGTCCGGCTAAAAACTCTCCACTTCGCTGCAAGTATTCACTTATTTTATAATGGATTAGTAAATTTATTTTATTTTTTTTTATTAATGTATGTACGACAAAAAAATGCCCCTGTAAATTTTTTGTAAAAATGTAATGAATTTTATTCCAACTATATTTTAAATAAATATATTCTTTATTTTATAACGTATATGATATACACAATAAATGTGGTTTAATTTAAAAACAGCTCAAAGCAAGCTAGCAACATTTTATAGCAGGTAAGACCAAACGTTTTGTTATATTTTATTTTGGATTTATTCTTACTCACTATTACGCTGAATACGGTCAATGACTGCTAGCAAATCAAAAGCGTAATAATTAGGATTGCCCCAGAAAGTTCTAGACATTTGAAAAGCTCAAACATTGCTGGTACAACACCATTTTAATGTCTTGATGAAAACGTAATCTTTGTTGATCGCTGTAAAAATTAGTGGTGAAAAGAGCAGCGAGAAGAAATCGAAATAAGTTTAAATAATGCAGTGCTTTAAAACTCCAACACAGTGTTGTTTACTTATCGCGATCCTTTTCGATACTACAGCTCTTTTACGCTGATTCGGTTTTCCTGCAACCATAATAATATCGAGCAAATGGATTTTCTAATTTTTTTTTCGGGTAACTTCAAACATTATACGTTAATTTAAATACTTTTTAAGGCGTTTTTTATCTCTTTATTTTTTTTATTTATTTATTGAGGCTTCTTTTTTTATTACATAGAATTTTTTTTTACAAATATTTATTTTTTCTTAAAAACTTAAAACATTACTAGTTCTTGAATATGCAACTTGTTTATTCAATCTAAGAATAATTATAAACTATAATTATAAATACTTTAATTAATGGTCCAATCAGTGCTTGCTCGCGGCACTTATTTATACTAATAGAGTTGGATCTATTATTTATAAACTTAATACTAAAACTTAAATTCCACACTAAAAATAAACCTTAAAATAAAATAGCTAATTAATCAAAAATTAATAATAAAAATAAAATAACATAAAAAAAAATAAACAAAACCAAAAAAAAAAAAAAATCAGCCCCTATGAATCCCGGGAGTAATACGTGAGTAGAAGTTAAGACCGGGATATCCATTCAATTGTTCCTGTAAAATTCCGATACTAGATATGTATTGCGTGTTTGACCAATTGAACTCTCTCTCGGTGGATAAGATATCCCTAATCACCTTACCCTCAAAATAAGGCAATTTCTCCACAAACCTCTTCATTAAACCCAACGCATAAAATGAAATGGGATCCAATCCTGGCTTTTCATACACACATCTATTCGAGAACCTTTTATTCAAATGCCTATAGTTCCTCTCTATGCATTTCCTTAAAATATGCCTCTCAAAAATCTCCATCTTTTCCATCATGGTTTTTGATATGGCAAACCATATGGGAAAGGCATAAAGAAGAATTGGCCGAATGCTCAACTTGTACAAAAGCAATTTGGTCCTTACCGGTAAACTCCTACTGTTAAATAATCCCGCAAATATCCCCTTCACACGATTTGCCCTCTCAAATTAGTTATTTTACCTAATATAATCTTTTCCAGTAAACCTTATCTTGTAAAGCATACTTTTAGGAGTACATAAGTATAACATGGCGCAAAGAGAGGAATTTGTACTTGAAAGAACAACAGCAATAAAAAAATAAAAAGCACAAGTTAAAATTCTTGAAAAATTTAACACAATAAATAAAAGGTTAGTGTCGCTGCATTAGTAATGCAACGATAATAAAACTGCAATAATGAGTCGTTGCCAGTGGCGTAACAATTACATATACATTTAAAATATGTACGAGTTTGGAATTATTTTTGTTACGTAGAAAAAGATAAATCCAACGACGGAATAGAATAATGAAGAGAGCTGCTATTAAAATCTGGTTTGGAACACACTCAGTTCTAAGATACTGCTGACCTTAATATAATTCTCAGGAACTGTTACCCATAATCGTTCCATTTTATAACCAATTACAAATCAAAAGATAAACTCCTGGCTTTTGGTTCCCACGTACAAAAGTGATTCGAGTTGAGAGTGCCATAAATGTTGATAAATAAATAAATATATATTTACATATCGATACATAAACGCATATACTTGTATATGTGCAGACCTCCCGATTTTATTTTAATGTTCAAAATTAAAGATAAGATACGTCATGTAAAGAAATAATTGTATATGTGCGTCTATATACATATGTACATATGATTTATGTCTACAAAATGTTCAATAGCTTATTTTTAAAACTACCATATACATATGTACGTATGTGCAGATGTATGTTTGTATAAAAATATTAACACTTAAAGTTTATTATATCAAGGAATTTTTTTATTGCGTCTACCTATTTACTTAACTTTTTTACACACATACATACATATGTATGTACATGAATACTATGAAGGTATTTAAAAGTTTTTCTTACGGAATTATTTGCCAACCTTTTTTTTAAATAAAAGCACCTGACAAGAAAAATGATAAGATTTAAGTACATACGTATGCATGTATGGACGTGTGCGTGTATGTGTGCATGCTTGTGTGCATGCATGTACATTTTTTCTTTCTCAAATCTATAGTTTTAAGTACACGGTATTAATAAATGAAGTCATCCACTCTTTCGATAAAACAACGTATAGGTATGTGTGCATGTACATATAATACTTTTGTATGCATTTACATACTTATGCATATGGATGTGTATGTACATACATACGTTTTCATATTGTCATCGTCACTAATCAAAATAATATGAGAATATTTTGTAATCTTGTTTTCAATACTGCTTGGTATATGCAACATAACAAATAACAACACTTAGAAAATTAATAATTTTTTTTTTTGGTTTTTTTGCCACGTGTATTACTAACATAATTATAAAAAGCTGGCATCACGGTTTAAATTGTAGAGTAACGTGTAACGATACCAATTTTGCGCCTTTTGCTTTAAGATTTAGAGCCTTTTTAAGCATTTCGAATTTAGTGTTGGATAATAATTTAAGTTACCCGCAGGAATTTGGCGGGGTCGATTCCCGTCAGATTTTGTTTTTTTTTTAGTAAATATAACATTACAGAAATAATTTGTGAAATAGATCAAATCACTGAATGCAAACAACTATACACTGCTTTGCGACATTATCAGACTGGCTACGCCCACTTTCTAAAAATTAGCCTTTTTTAAACTAATCTTATGCATATATGTAAATAATAGAAATGTGAGCAAATGAGTAAAGCTATATATATCAAAATTTTTTATTCTACCAAGAAAGAAAAATTACCCACATTTACAATTAAATTTGGAGAAAAAATTCTGACTTTCACTGACACCTAATAATAAAAATATAAACTTTTATTATTCAAATAAATATATTTATTGATTTTAAAAGTTGTTGAAAGTGTTTGTTGAGTGTGTCACGTCTCTTTAATACGCATGCAAACCAGCATTGCTTTTTGACCAAACCTCCACTTAGCAAGTAAAATGTCTACATTCCACTGTGCCGAATTTTAGATACCCTTCCCCAAGAATATGTTCCACAACTATTTTTGTACACTGTAATTATACTGCATTGAAGCAATTTTTACCTGTAAATGAATAGCATAATTTTTTCTATTATTTATTACACGAAATTGGTGCTATTCTCATACCCGATGATTTTGAGAAAATTTTGAGCAGAAGGGGTCTCTAAATTCAAAATGACAAAAAATAACGTGCACGGGCAGACAGAGGGGCAAAGCTCAATCAACTCCCCTTCTTATATGGATCCAGTATACATCTACTTTATATACTTTATAGGGCAGCAAATATAATATTATATTGTAAAAATCACTATTCCTACATCACTTATATATACACTCTTCCATCCTTTTTGATCGAGAAGCGCATAAAAATTAATACTTATTCCCCAATCTCCCATTTAGTAGCGTATCATACATCACGCCGTTGAATATAGCAGAAGCATGAATTAAAGTGCCAACGCTTAATGTTTCGTCTGAATGTGCACATTTTTTTTCTAATTTGTGCTCGAGTTCGTGCTTTTTATATCCGTTTTATAGCCGTGCATATAAACAGAGTAATACAAATACGTATGATAAACGTAACGAAAGTAACGCATACTGTCAATTTATCACAAGCGCTTGCAACATTAGATTTGGCATAAAATGTAATGTAGAGTTTTCACATTAAAGATCGGCTTTCATAGCAATTGATTCAGTAAAATTTAGATACCGATTTCAAGCAAGCAAACCTGACAGAAGAACACTTTGGACGAACTCTACAAACAATAATGCTGTAAGGGATGTGCGTAAATGTGTGAGTAATGACGCCTTTGCTTTGGGTCTGCTCTGTCTCATCTGCTTTTAGCAACATTGCATACTGTACGATTAAAAGCAAAGTCTTTGAAATCCATCAGGAGCGATAAGAGTTACAATTTCCGGCAACCACTCGTTGGTAAAAAAGGCAAATGTAGCTTAAACATTTTTATTTTCATTACTATTTTTCTGTAATCCCCGCTGCGGAAAAGAGTCTCCACACTCTTTATACACGTAGTTGTCATAATACCCCATTCTAGCACTAACTGGTGATTGTTGATGCATGTTGAAAGTAGAATAGAAGAATCTCACAAATTATTTAACACATGTGAGTAGCCTCCTACTCTACTCACCCTGTAACACCAATGATGAAAGAAAAAATCGCGCTTATAGAATTACGTTCACACTTTCACAAAACCACATCAAATATATAGTTTCTAACATGCTTTCAATTATGTAATCTAAATCCGTTTTGGGGAAATAAGCTTTCTCAAGTTATTATATATTTTTAATTAAGAGAATTAATTGTTAATTTTTTTTAGTTTGGCTAAATTAAAAGTAAAAAGGCTTCATTAGTTAAAGCAAATGCTTAATATCGCAGTACACACTTTACAGTTCGATTACTTAATGATGACAAATCATTTTACTGATATTGCTTTTATATGTTAACCGTTATCTACGAGTATAGTGTTTTATATTGCCTGATATCGTCAGTGTTCCATATCGGCTCTCTGACAGTTGCTTGTGTGTCAAAGAAAAAAAGATATGTAGGTATTCAAAGTGTAGCATGGATTTCTATAAGCGAACAATTGCTTACTGCATTTAGTTCCATTTCCATTTTACTTGTCATATTTTTATTCGTATTTATTTTATCAGTGATACTAATCAACGTTATGTTTTCCCAACTACGAAAACTTTTATTTAATACACTGACCAATAGATAAGACTTGAGGGGTTTATTGTTGTTTCATTAAAGGGATTCAGAGCACGAATAACCGAATACATGCATTTACCTGCCTTCGTGCTTTGACGATTTGAAACTAGAGCAATAGAGAGTGAGTGGATGCAACATATATGCAGTGATAACAACAGTTATGGTCGTTGAAAATTTTCTTACAATGAGACAAAAAGGAGATTTAAAGAACCAAAAAAAAAGTGGCAACAAATGATGTATGGAAAACTGATTAGCAATAATGATCAGTTATACGCACACATCCACACACACATGCATAAAGCATAAAATATACAGTTATTATTCAGGGTTACCGTATCGTTTAGCAACGACAAAGCGGCCAAAAAGTGCATGTAGCATTACCTGCCAATCATTTGTTTTTACTTCCGCTAATAATATCATTAATTAATTTAGATTACTTAATTTAAATAAATACAAATGAAATAAACTTAAATAAATAAAATTAATTAAACTAATTCTCGAAATTTTATTGTAATCAACTAAATTCGCTTTTCCCTATACGAGTAAATAAAATTCTAAATTTAATGCATAAATATTAGCTTTAGTTTATAACAAAATTTAACATTATTTACTAATTTTTCAAGCTATAAAATACAGTGGTACTACAACCCTACTTAAATATTCTAACATAATTACATTTAATATTTGAAAATAAAAGAACTACCAATACCACAAAAATTAGTCACAAAAAATTGAAAAAGTATTGTAATAAAATTTGATAAAGGAACTGAACCATTACCAGAATTCATTTTACCATATTCATTGTATTCAGAATTCATTTTACGCAGTGATCGTTTAGTTAACACACCGTCTTCCGCTTTTCTATAGACAGCATTTCATTGACAAACTGAAAAGAATTAATAAAATGATTTTCTCAAAAAGCAAAACCAGCATTTTCCATTTCTCATAATTACAATTATTTCTCACAATAATCAAAATAATATGTAAAAGACATTAGTAGCTCGTTTAAACTTTGTTATATAAATTAAACTTATATAACTTACGAACAAAACTTAATATACATATATTAGTACACATATAAACAACAATATACAATTATTAAAATTACAAAAGTTGACAATTTAGAAATTCTAAAATTCTACTTTTATATACTTTTTTCTAAATTCATACTTTTTTTAAAAAAATTGTTTCGACTGTATTTCATAACTTCTCAATTACAAATAAGCGTCAGAAAAATAAAATCAAAATACAATCAAATGCAATAAAATCAAATTTCGGAATTCCACGAATTATATAGATAAAGAAATCGATAACCGGAAGTTGCATAGCAAATACATAAGTAATAAACTTATCCCGTCTGCAGGCGAAGGGCTTAATAGCAATTAAATAATAAATGATATTTGAATGCAAATCCAAAAGCTAGCCTCCAGCTAGCTCCCACAAGATGTATGAATACTCGTATATCAGCGGTGATTAGTGAATCACCAATATATGTATGTATGTAGATGTGTGCTACTTAACATTTTTTATTTGACTTTAATTGCATGTAAGTACATATGGATGGGTATTGGCATGTGCATATGCACATATTTCCATATAAACTTTCCCATAGGTTTATACATATACATATGCATGCAGCCATACTGTAGTATGAACCACATATGTATACATATATGGTTACCTCTATTTCTCTGGAGACGTTCTTATCAGTCACCAAATAAAACTTTTGTCATGCCCAGTTTTAAAGTACGAATAATAACCGAATAAAATAGATAACAATGAATGTGAAAATCGTATTGATTATGTATTACCGTATTGTGACAAACACATCGATACATATTGACATGTTTATGTATTGTATGTATGAAATGATTTTCGTGGCATAATTTTTTTTATTTGCACAAAAAAAGTTGTATGAAATCAAACTTCAGCTTTAGCGAACCAGACATAAATATTTAGCAACAAATATTAGCAAATATACCGTTTTGTAACTCATATGACACTTTACTTTTCTCCGAAAATGATTTCTAGAGAAATTATATTTAAAAATGTCTCAATTCATTGCTTGCAAATATTGCATAAACTTTAAGTTTATTCCTTATTTATATGCTTTGCAAATTCCGTGTATCTTTTTTTTGAAAATTTGGTCCATTTCAAAAAATCGGGAAATCCTGAAATTAATTTTTATTGCATATATGTATTATGTATGTTAACGATTGGAATGACCCCCACACTTATTTGTAATTGAACGCTATGAAATGCAATCGCAACAATTATTTTGAAAAAAGTGTGAATTTAAAAAAATTAAAAATATTGGTGTATTTCTGATAACGGTAATGAAATCTAAGTTATTTGAGTTGTTTTTTGGAAGGCACTAAAGTCAAGACGCAATTAAGGAATGTCATAGATAGACCATAAATTTCTGGAATACATGCTTTCTTGCAATTTGCAGCAGTAAGTGTATATAAAAATAAAAATTCTCGCTTTTACCTTTATTCCTATTTTAAGTAAATAATCTCGTAGTTGAAAAGGAAACGAAAAATGCAATTGAATATTTAAGCACTTTTAATTAATTTTTTAATTAAATTTACATATGAATTTTTTTAAACAGATACGCAGGGAGAAATTGATAGATAGGAAAATGTTTGCAGAATTTGCATTACGTACAGAAGGATATTTACATTTAAGAATATTTATGAATATTTTGGTATATTTTTCACATACCTTTTTTCTGTTTTAGAGTAATATTTTAATTATTCCTCTGACTAGATTCAGTTCGACTAAAAATTCAATTCAAAAGTTTAATTTTTAAATTTACTTTAAATTTATATTGACTTTTATATTATATTTTTAATAACATTATCTGCAGAATAATTTATTCTAAACTCATACTAAGTGTATAGAAAATAAAGTATTTTGCTACAGTAGCACTTAAGAATATTTAAACTAATTAAAACACTTAGAGAAAATAATACCAGCAAGATATTGCATACTGAAAATAGGTGAATATGGAATCCACTGATTAATTAAAGATATTTTTAAAATTAAGATAACAACATTAAAGAGTTATGTTTGACCAATTAACTAACTATACATTTTAAAACCATTTGTTTTCAGCTTTTTCTTCATTTAATAGAGGATTTTTATCATTTTCTGTAGAAAGTCCTTCGGGTTGGTTTTCGCATAACAGACTGGCTTCCCCACATTCTTCACTTGGAACACGTTTATAGGAATGCAAACGTTTACGATTTCGAGGTTGGATGGTATATTCAGACTTTGCCTGCAATATTAAATGGGTGCCACGCGGATAAGCTCGATGAGAATGGGGTGAAAATATAGGGGGATAATATTGTCTATAGATCAAATATGAAACAAATAAACCAATGAAACTGCCAACTGTTACGTCTTCCCAGTGATGATGATAATCACAAGTGCGACTGACAGCAACTAAAGCCGCTAAAACTAAAGGAAGCAAAGAAACACACAAGCGCCAAGACTCGCCACGCCCGCGGTGATGAAACGCATGCAGCTTGGCACCTACATAGTAGGTAATAAAGCCAAAGCTGGCAAAAGCAACTGTATTAAAAAGAAAACTATTAGTTGTTATTTTCTATTCAAATAAAAAACATATTAACAAATTCTACTTACAAGAGGAATGACCACTTGGAAAGCTTTTCCGCCCTTCATTTATATCGTGTACATTACCAGTACAATTGAATAATTCTAAAAGATTTTCTGTAGCGGTGCCATTATTCGACAAATGCATTATTCCATCTGGAAAACAGCGATAATAATAATCAGGCCTTGGACGACCCACACTTATTTTTAAAAGGCTTGTAAAGAGACCATTTAAGCACAGGATCAATGTCCATGCCCAACTTGCCGCCCTGAAATCTCTTCGATCCTTTGTCACAGCTAAATGAATTAATGTTGTAAAAAAGGGTCCTAGTATGACGACAAGTAGAAGAGCTAATGGTGAAACAAAATCCTTGGTACGAGGATTTTTATACAGCCACATTTCATCTACATGAATAATGCGTTTGAAAGCTATTTGTGTTTCCAATTTGCTAGAAATGAAAAAATATATTTTGGAAATATTTTAATTTTATTCGATCCCTTATTTGTGTTTTACGCCTGAATCACTATTGAATCTTAATATCCCGCTATACAGAATTCTGGGTGAAAACGAACCATTAAATTTGATTTTTATTTAAAGAATATTATCGCAATTTTTAGAAACACAAAAAAAAATTAACATAAAAATTAATAAGCCGTTACTAGAACTCGACTTCAAAATGATCGCGTATTAAAAGTAAAATATGACGAGCAAGTCTGATTTGATGCTGCTAACATTAATGCGTTGTGTTACAAAAATTTTCATTCACGCCAAGTTTGCACTGTTTGAGAAAAGTGTACTTTAAAGTTTAATTGCAATTAATTATTAGACTTACATAAACACAATCACCAAAATTACTCTTATTACAATATCAATAATATCTGCAACATAGTGCGAATGTTTCCCAAACAATTTCATACAACCAGGAACACCGCCATCATCGCCATCATCAGCGTCTAGGCTATGTGATGTCTGATAAACCCTTTGCGGTATTGCAAGTTGTTGATATTTATGATGTTGTAGGCTACTACTCAAACTTCTACGTGTTATTTTACGTTTATCCGGCGTACTCATCATAAGTTCGTCCTCTTCTTGGCTAGCGCTGCTATCGCTTGTCTCATATTTATTCAATTTCTCACAGGAACTCTTGCTAAAACTTTTCTTCACTATTCGGTTCGCATCAAATCTTCCATTTTTCGCATACCTTAAGGGTGAATTACGTGCTGACATTTCTATTTTCGATGTAATTGCTTCTCAAATATTGCTTGGCAATAATAAATATTAATGCAAAATCTTAAAACTCCTTCCGTGATGATAAGTAACGAAATTTTTTATGCTGTTGCTTCTACAAGCATACGTAGTCTCATATAAACTTCTCCTTTGTTACTGCCAAAGGATTTTTTTTTAAAAAGTATATTTTCCGATCAGTAAATACAACTTGCATTGCTCGTGCGACTGCAGAAGCAGACTCTATTAAATGAAAACAAAAGGAAACATAAAATATATACATCGTCTTAATATAGATTATCGCATTATTAGTTTTTTAAAAATAGCTTAAAAACAATAATATATATGTATGTATGCTATTCGTGTAATATGACGAATAGCACATAGATATATAAGCTTCCGCAAAAATAGTTACCGCGGAATAACCATTCACATAAACTTTTCTTTTTTTCGTAATTAATAAGGATTTGAAAAATATTTTGCTAATTGTTTCTGCTTTACAATCAACTCCGTATTGACTGTGAAACTTAAATTTGTTGAAAGTGCGGATATGTACATATATGGAAACCATTCTGAAAGCATATATGCACATGCACACGTATACATATGAACATATATATTTCAAAATAATTGTAATTTTTGAAGTTACTAAATTATAATATTAGTAATTACGGAAAGTATACACTTTTGTATTTTTGTGGTTGCATTGCGCTTAGTATTATTTTAAAACAAAATTTTAGAGAAATGGATTTCACGTTTAATGTTTTGAAATTTAATGTAATTTGTCTCTTTTATTATTAAATACATTAAATTATATGTAAATCTAGGAATATTTCTTTTATAGGTTTTCACTAATATCAATGGCACATGTCGAAAATTGTATCATTATTCAACTGATAATTTATGATGAAGGTATTACTTGTTATTCCTTTAGCCCGTATTGCAAAAATGGCATCAGCACAGGATTATAAAACTTAATACACATATTTACCTGAATGTGGTTTCACTACTGAATCAAAATAAACCACACAATTATTTATAATCATTTAATAAAAATATGATTTTATAATTATTAATTTTGACATTTTACAATAACTGTATTATTGTCATGCAATCAAATATTTGTAATCTTTGTAATTACAAAAATTTCATTGATTTATAAGCGCATACTATACCATACACATTGGGTTGCAATAGATACTTACTGTTTCCTTTCGGTGTCTTAATCTAATATCTTTGTCTACGTGGTTTTATTTAAGACTTATAAATATTTTGCAGTTTCACACATTATTAGCAAAAATATGTTTTTAGGCAATTAATAAAATAATAAACATTGGAATTAAATATCAAAATGTCATCTTTATTGGAATAACCAGTATTGGTAAACATTAAAAATATTCTACACTGTAAAAAAGCCCTATTAAAACACATTATCCGGCAAGGAAAAGTTTATAAAAATTTTTCAAGCAGCTAAACAAAGAATTTGTCCTTTGTAACGCAAAATAAGAAATACCTGGAAAAATTATATTATTATTGAAGTTTTGTTTATAATTTAATTTATTGTGACAGTCAAGTTTTTTCAACTTAATGCTAGCTTGCTGCCAGCAGAGCCATTTTAATTCGATTTCTTAAAATGGGAGGGTATCATTGCCACATTTTGATCTGAATAAATTGCACGACTGTGTAGGATAGTGAAACGTGGCCTTTAAGTATTTACCTTTATTTATTGATATGCAAAATAAAAAATATTTTTCAGCAATTTGACATACTATTTATGTCAGTTTCTTTTTTCAGTGCATTATTTTAGTACTCCCTACTATTTCTGTTAACAAGTCATATGATTGTCAGTTTTGTTTTTACACGGGGTAGATGCTTTTCTGTGATTTATAGAGAAGTAAGTTTCTTTCTGAATAATTTAATAATAATGAAGGCAAATTTAAGTGAAATAAATAATTTACTTGATGCTCTTTACTTGAAACTGTTGGAATTAATTGAGCAGCAGACGGCATGCAGAATTAACATTGAGCGTACAAGTATGAATATTTGTTGGTATTGAAAGACATATTAACAAAATGCTTGCTTTTTAGCCAATGCCGGTCAATTACTATTGGCAAAAACTCGTTATAATCAAGGTTCGCAAACGATAAGTGTGGCTCAACTACCAACAGAAAATAGTGATGAATTCAATGCTCTTTGCCAAGTGAACAAAATTTCAAGCGAAGGCATTTCCGGCAGTAAAAGGATCTTACAGCGCCATAAAGTGGATAAGGTAGAAGGTTATTTGGAACCTTTGCACTGGTTTACCTTTTTACCCTCAATGTCATTACGTAATGCATCTGAACAATATAAGAAATCATTGGATTATATTATAGAAAGTGCAAACATACAAACGGATATTTTGGACACAATGCAAAGCATAGATCAACTAAAATATTTGAAGGAAAGTTGTTAATTTTATAAGATCTATTCTACATATTTGTATACACAAGAAATTCTTCACAACTTGTGCTTTAAATAATTAAAATCTATAAATAGTTATTCATCCTTACATTGAAAAGTTATTTTTAATAAATTGCCGATACCACATTCAATAACATCTCCTCCTTTAATCGGTTGTGACCCCTTCGGTGTTCCCGTCAATATAATGTCATTTGGCTCCAGTGTCATATATTGGGATATATAAGAAATAAGATCATCAACTTTGAAAATTAAATCTGATGTGTTTCCATTTTGTTTACTTTCGCCGTTGACTTTAAGCCATAGGTCGAGATTATGGGGATCTCTAATATCACTTATATTAATAAAACGAGATACTGGAGTGGAAGTATCAAAACCTTTGCCTAAAGTCCATGGTTCCCCTTTAGAACGTGCCACACCTAATAAGCATTGTGCCGTCATATCCAAAGCCAAACAATAACCACCAACATAATCCAGAGCATCGGTTTTAGAAATATTTTTGCAACGTTTCCCCACTATAACGCCTAGTTCCACTTCATAAGCAACTTTTTCCAAAATACGTGGTATCTTCGAGCAAAATTTTTCATAAAACAAAAATAACAATTCTTTTAATTCTACTTACAACAATGTCTTGACCCTCTTCTATTAAAGATGTTGAGGGTTTCAGAAACAATAAAGGCACTTTTGGTATTGAAACATTTCTTTCCTTTACTATATCCCTTAAAATTATATTAGTTAAGGTAAAAAAAAATAAAAATTTTAGAAATAATTATATTCAGTATATTATTTTATTGATTCATATACATATTAGGCAATATATGTATATATATATTTAAAAGAATCTTTATATTTTACTAAAACGAAATACTGATCTTAAAATTAAAACTTTGTAAATAGAGAAATCGTTAATTAATTTTATACATACGCACATATAATTCAAAGCAGCACCAACAATTTTTTTGCAATTCTTAGCACAAGACTTCAATTCGGTAATTTTCGTAGTCGCCATTGTCCTCTTTGAAATATTAACAAGATGAGTTACGAACACTTGATGTCAAATACCAATAAAATTTCGTTAATTATATTATTATTGCTGGTTGTCTAACAAGTTCTATTATGAAGGCCGTTTCAAAGTGAATGTCCCGTTAAGAATTTAAATCAACTTTTCAAGGGCCATCTACATACATATTATGTGTTCATATAACTGTTTACTTACTCTTTAGAAATGTTCTCCTTATGTCGATAAGAAAATCTAGTGATAACTTTTGACTTGTTTAACACGGGAGCTTTAAAGTTGTTCCCTTTTTGCGTGTATATAAAAAGAACTCTAAATTCAATTTTTCAAAGCATGCCCCGCGATGAAATTGTCATTGTTATCACTAAAATGATTATAAAACCAACTGTCAATAAAATTCTTTCTTTTACATGCAACTATATATATATATATTACTTAAATCCTATTGATACACACGACCACACCATTCTAACGCAATGTATTTTGGTTTGAAATTAAAACTGCATAAATGCAACAATAAAAATTTTATCAGCTGTATATTCGGTTTTACTGTTTATAATTCGCCTTCCATGTATTTTTAATTTTTAGTTTTAAAATGGTCGTACTACATAGTTTCTTTAGAAATTTGTTGATTACTTTAGTTGGTGGCGCTTTTAATAATACATATTGGGTGATTTCAATCCAGGACATTATAATTAGGAGATTTTTTTTGCCACTTAAAATATGATTTTAATAGATATTTATATAAATATATATCGACTTCTAGACTTTGCTTTACATTCGAATGAGGGATACTTTTTCATTGTACCGCATTACAAAACATTGAATACTCATGCCCTTTTAAAACGTCGTGAGAAGTGCAAGAAAAGCTTCTTAATGCAATAGCCGAATAGTATACGATGTTTATATTAATACTTCGGTTTTGGTCATTTTTACTTAAAAAAAATCGACAGTTTATTTTTGTTTTTATAGTGTTAAGTTTGCTACTGTCAAAATTTTTATTAGAAAGAATTTGACAGTTAAACTGGAACATACAATCATCTTTTGTGGAAATATTGCCACTTTATGAATTCGCCTTGGTCTCGTCATACTTGCAATTTTAGTTTTGGGACAAATTATCTACAGTGTCAAAAATAAATTCTCCAGTTCTGGAATATGCCAGTTTACTTCTGGTCACACTGAGTTTGGTTGTTTTGTGATTTTTGTTCTTAGCATTTGGGTAACACAATTTATTCTTACAACGGAAAATTGTTAATAAACGAAATGGCTTCATATTATATAGATTTCTTTGCTGTGTAAAAGCATTGATTCACGTAAACATAGATACAAAAATATTTAAGTTTACATCGCGAATGAATTGCGATTGTCAATCGTATTTGCTTAAAAATTCCATTGAACAGAAAGAGATAGGCAATTATATTGTACATGGTAAACTTTATAAGTGCTAAAGGGTTAACTATATATAGCAAAAAAATAAATTTGTACTAAAACTAATTCGTTAACGAAAGAATGAGAGGGATAAGTGAAGTGATGTCTAAGTTTTAAATATTCTTTTCACTCTTATAAATCATAACTGAGGTGTACGTGTTGTTATTGTAAAAAACGCGATTGTTTTCTGAAGAGTTTGCAACTTTTTATTTAATTTTTTCAATTTTCTCTGTGATCTTATTTATTTTTTCCTTAAAAATTACAATATACAATTTTTTGTGTTCAAAAGAAAAAAACCAAATAATAAATATACAAATTCCTTAAGTGAATTATTATTGCAACAATTTCTGGCAAAAGAAAACTGTTAATCTTTTATAAAAATTTAGCTAAATCTTGTTTAAAAAATTAAATAAAATATGATGAAAATGGAGACTGATAAACTAATGGATGAAACTAATTCCAATTCACAACCTGTAAGTATTTTTCTACATATTCGAGTTTTAAATAAAAGCTTAACTTATGACAGTAGCTGATGGAATGTATTGTGATAGTTTTGCTTAAGTTGCTCAATACATTTGAATGTATATAGTGCTGATATACGTACGTACATACTTATGTACATATTATTCATATATTAAATCAAGGTTTTAGTTATTCAACTTTAATTTCACCTTTATTAAAGTTTCTAGGCTTCCCCTTTCACAGAATTATGTAGATTTTAAACTTTGGTTGTTTTTTATCATTAATAAATTTTTTTTGTAGACTTTAGAAATTATAAATTTATAAAATGTTTGTTAGGGTGAGGACAAACGCAATTTACTTGGATAAACCCACTCAGTAATGTTTCATGACTGAAATGTTTCAGTAAATCCTTGTAAATAAATTGTTCATAAATTTAGTGCCCTTTAACTTTTTAAATACATAGTACAATAATTTAATACATATTTAAGCTAAGGAATTTTACCAACTCCGATTCTGCGCACTCAGCACGGATTAATTTTGTTGTGCTGTGTCTAATCGCCGCCAAAAGTCAACTTCACTGTAAAGTACCCGTGTTATACCCTAATGCCAAACAATATTTGAACGTTGAAATAGTTTATTAATAAAAATTATATTAAATAATATAGTAATTTGAGTTTAAAATACCCAATTTTCCATAAAATCTGATGAATATCCCATGAAAGTTTTAAAATTTAAAGATCAATTTCGCAACGATTATATTTTGTGAACTAGTTGTCCAATAACCTTTTCATATTTGTCAACATGTTAGACAAATCGGTTATAAATATTGAAAATTACAAAAATCTGTGTGTTTTAACAAATAAAAAAAAATGTAAATTCTGCAGCAATGGCTTTAATAATTTTTCGAAAAGAGCAAGCTGGAAGAAGATTTCCACACTATGCAGAATTGAAAGGAATTATGCTAGCACAGGATAATAATGAAAACATTTATACTTTATGTTTATTATATCTAAGTATCTTATATTGCAGAGATATGGTACGTATTCTTTGTGTACTTTTTGGGAGATCCATACACTCTTTAATACTCTTATTAAAAATTCATTATATGGATTCTCTAATTTGTAGGTGAATGTTTTTTTTTTATAAAAATATACCTTTGCATTTTAAAGAACTATTAAATTTAAAAAATATTTTTTTTACTCGATCAAATCACATAACAGTTCGTCCTGTTATACTTTTGTTTTTTACTGTAAATATAAATCTTGAAAGTCAACGAACGTAAACAAGAATTAAAAAATTATAAAAAAAGTAATTTTACGAATTTTTTAACTACGTACATGCATATCTACATATTATGAATATAATCTTATAAAGCCGCAATGTAGTAAATGTCACTGACACGAATGTTTTAAAAGCTTATGAATCGTAATCTTGCAATAATTTTGTCTGTTTGTTAATCCATTTAACATATATGTATATACCCACTTGTATATATACAAGCCAACGGACTTATATATTTCACAAATAAATTTAAATATATATCCATATATACATGTTGCTGCTCGAAAGTAGAAGGGCCTAACGCGCATTTTTCCCAATATATTTTTTTAGTGATTAAAATGCTGCACATTTAACTGCTATTAGTTTCGAACTTGTGAGAACCATGACAAATAGTTTATATACATGACATACATATGTATGTAGATACATGTAAAGGCAATTTAATGGTCCAAAATGTTGCTACTGTTCGCGATAGTGTGGCTGAAGATGAAGATAAAGACTTGTACTTACACGCTTACAGGGTCAAATTTCCAAAGAAAATCATCTTCAGTGATGAGGCATATTTTCATCCAAGTGGATTTGTCAATAAGCAGAATTACCTTATTTTCGCGAATGATAATCTGACAATGATTGCGGAAAGCTAAAGCTCTAATAAAGAGTGACTACTTGGTGGTGTTTGTGGTATAGGGCAATCATCGGGTAGTATTTTTTCCAAAATAAGCCCGGTCAGGCAGTTACTGTGAATGGTGTTCGCTATCCGTGAGATGATAACGAATTTTTTATGGCCCAAAAACCAACATCGCCCCTTAAAATTTAACCACACCTTATATAACAGTTAGGTTCAATTACATTAAATATATGCATCTTAACCACAATAGAGCAGCTAGTAACGTATGTATGTAAGTTATATAGTAAAGTTACTTAAATATACGTAGTAGTTAAGATTAGTATAAAATATAAAGTATAAAATGCTTTTACTACTTATTAGATTTTTCAATTGCCCGAGAGTATGAGTTTTTGTTGTTAAATATTTTCCTTTCATATTTGTTGTCTTCCTAATATTTGGCACTTTAAAATGTTTCTGTTTTATGATATTCTACTCAACATATTTATGCTATGTAAACTATTTTGTTTGTGTTAAAAAATAACAAAGAAAGTCTGCAGTACCAATTTTGCGGATTTTAATTTTGATTGCTCCTCATAAAAGTTTACGCACTTCATATGTAGTTATCTATGTACGTACGTATGTTCTTAATTTTTTAAATTTATATTTATTTTAATAATTTATAAAATTTTTCATAAATATTTGCTTTAAAATTTAGTTCACTTCTACTATGCTATATGATCCTGTTCGCAAGAAAGAATCCTCGCCCACGTTTCAAGTTGAACGTGAAACTTGTTTGACATATTTCACACAGTGGAACGAAGCTGACCAAGTCGATTTTGTTGAACAACTTCTATCACGCATGTGCCATTATCAACATGGTCTTATAGATGCTTTTCTTAAGCCAATGTTACAGAGAGATTTTATTTCACTATTACCAAGTAAGTGCTGATTATTTATTCATTGGGGAAGTTAAGTTCTATATTATTTAAGTATTAAAAGTGTAATTGAAATAATACATGTACCTGGTCATCATTTATATAGGAATCTGATTTTAAGATTGGAATACCTACAAGGTTTACTTACATCTTCCCCTAAAACCATATTTGACTTCGATTGCTAGTTTACAACGCAAAAATATGTTCAAGTTCTGAAGTTAAGCCCATATTGATATAAAATAGTTGTTTCCTTATATATTATGTTGCAGGTCATTAGCTACATATATCATTTTGCAGCAGAACAGCCTGAAATGCTACCTCCGGAGTCTCTTTAAACTCTAGCAGATTGCCAGAATACATAATATTTAGCTTCCTTAAATCTGCAAACTTGGCATGTGTAGTAAAAAATTTGATTTTTACGACAAGCAAGAGATTATGAATATTTTCATAAAGTCATAGTTTTCGTGCGATCAGACTTGCTTTTAGTTGAAGCGGGTGAAAAGAAAATTATTCTTTTGTGCCACAAAAAACATGGTAAAATTATATTATTATTCGATTTCTGTTTACAGTTTAATTTATTATGACAGTCAATCTTTTCTGCAATAACGAGTATAATGAATTATATTTGTTTATATTCTTTAACCAGAAAACATTTGATTTTGTATTACATTTGAGTGATAGTCTAGTACGACCTATTTGATTTTTTAAAATAGGAGGGTATCACTATTACATTTTCGAGGGAACAAATTGTATACACGTATATTCTTTAAAAACTTGTTGGTATAACTTTTTCAATACATGGCCGTAACTTGCCCTAAATTATACTGTTCCGCTACGACATCAGCTTGCAACGTCACGATTTTTTAAATCTCATCAACAAATTTATAAAGTTGGTTTGGACAAAGCAAAGAAAGAGTCAATTCAAAGCATCATTACCGCCATATTTTCTTAGAGAATACAAAAAATATCTGAACAGTAATCGATAACACAAGACGTATACTGGCTAACAATTTGTGTTGTGTTGTGTTGCATTGATACGCCAAATAAAACAAGGGCGTTGAATTCATTTTGTAAATAGTTTTAACTAAATTGTTACACAACAACTCCTCTGAAACAAGTTTTAAAAATCATATTAGAAAAATAATTAAAATTACTAAAAACTGATAAAAATACAGTACAATATACATCCAGTATACATCTGCTCTTCTAAACTCCCTTTAACTAAAAAGTCTCTTGAGTATTTCATTATACCCTTCAACACAAATTATGAAGAAATATTGTAAGTATAAATTATGCAGTGTTCGAAGTTAATTTTTGAAAAAACTATTTTAGGTTTCATTTCCATCCTAACATGAAATAAATGTAATCATCAAACAGAATCCAAATTCAAGTGGGTGTGGGTGTGTGTGTGTTATTGTAATCTAAATATGCATAATAAACTGCTTGCTTTTGCTTGATAGATATGCATACATTATTAATTATTACAGGCCAATGTAACATTTTCAGCAAAAGATGTTTCTAATTTTCACACAATTTATATTTTTATAAATGTGTAGTAACCTTCGCTTAGCCTTCCCTTTTCTCACATAAGCTAAAACACGTTAACAAATACAAACAAAGCAACAATTGCTTTAAAATTTAGATATTTTTTTGTTGAAAAACTAGTTATGGCATGAGGTAGCATAGTACATCATTTGTGAGTGCCTTAGCCTCCCCCTAACTACGAAGTCTGGGTCTCTGCTCTAATTACAGTTTGCATGACTTTGTTTGTGGTTATTATCTTTTCGGCTTTTTGTCTACTGCAAAAACAATCTTTATTTTAATTTCAATATTTTTTTTTTATATTTCTCGATTTACTCTGTGCATGTTTCCCTAAACAAAATTTTGAACTACAACGTTTCCATTATTACGTTTGTACTACCAAATGTGTAGATGAAAAAGTAGAATACTAAAAAAACATTTGTTGTATAATTGCATTTGAAGTAGTACTATAATCGGCGCTAGTGATTTGAGGATATAATCAAAAATATGTGAGTGTTAACCTGATGTTATAAAAAAAAGAGAAAAGTTTGGTCTTGCAATAGAAAAGTCACAAAAAAAATTTGTAGTATATTATGGATCAATACAAATTTATATTTCAAGTGAGGACGTTTAACATTTTTTTCTCGTTGTATTTTTTTGTATATATTATACGAATTTTCGATGAGCCTTGCAATATAAATATTTTCGCAATTTTTGATACATTTACCTAATTTAAAATCAAGTGCTGCTGTTGTAAGTGAAAGTTATCACAAAAGATTGCTGGTGGAAAATGGAAAAATGTGGCTAAGTCCATTATATCAAAACTACTAAATTGGTTTGCACAGTATAGGATGTGATCCGAAGAAGACATCGTAAACTTTTCGATTCTGGTATTTCTAGAGACCACAGCGTGATCTAAAACTACTCTGACTAGTCTTAACTACACTGTGGAAAATAGGGCCTTTAGAGCTTCTAATATCTGCAAATTTGAAGCGATGAAAAATATGTACTTAAAATTTAATATTTAAATTTCAACGATTAAAAAAAAACTTTGCTTCTAATGACAATTTCTTCTTATATTGAGTTATATTTGTTATTAAAAAATGTTGCATGCGATATTGTCTACAAGAATTGTAAGAACCCAGTGTAGAATTTCTTTACTGCATCTAAGCCATTCTTCCTCAGCGGATCAAATGTATGTGGCCATAAAGGCAACAAACACATTTGGCTATTAAAATGCATTTATGGTATTTCTCAATTATATTTGTGAATGCGGTAGTTTTTAGAAACATATTTAACTTCACACAGATTGGAGCTTTGAACGATTTAATTCTTACAAGAAGATAACATTCAGTAAGATAACATTCGGCTTGTGTCAACGAATGTCATTTGTGTAATTTTTGCGCTAATGCTTTCGTTCCGTGATTTTATGCATATTTTAGTCCGATATATTTTAGTCCGATACATTTTAGTCCCTTATATCAGGAGTTTTTGTAACAAATGCCAACAGTATGAGATCTTTTTTCTGGATCTACATGTAAAATTCCTTTGACTAGTTAAAGCCTTTCCCAAGCTTATTTGCATTTGTAGGGCATATTCATAGGAGTCGCCTATAACAACCCTAATTTTCTCCAAGAAATCGTAATGACTGACGAGGCCCATTTTCATTTCAATGCATATGTGAATAAACACAGTAGCAATTTGAATAGTACTGCGCAATTTGAATGCCTAAAATTAATCATCAATCACATTTGCATCAACTCAAAGTGGCAGTGTGATGTGCAATTTCTCAGGTGAAATCTTAGTTCTTCGAAACTGAAAACGGTAACTGTCCATTCCAAACCTCCATTATTATTTTTGTTATTCATTATTGATAGTCAGTCCCACTGAATTTATCATATTTTAATTTATTTGTTTATTAAATAAATCACTAAACTTAATATAAGAAAATAACACGGATATAAGTAAACAATTATTTACATACTAAAGCCTAATTTAATTTCTCGAAGGCTTGAAATACAATGAAATAAAATTCAAAACTTTTTTATTTCGTTAATTTCTTGTAGAAAAAGGTTTGGACCACATTGGCGAAAATATATTATCATATTTGGATGCAGATTCCTTAAAGCCAGCTGAATTAGTATGCAAAGAATGGTGGCGGGTTATATCGGAAGGTATGCTTTGGAAGAAATTGATTGAACGCAAAGTTCGTACAGATTCCTTATGGAGGGGCCTAGCAGAACGTCGAGGATGGATACAATATTTGTTTAAACCACGTCCTGGTACTACACACAGACCACATTCATTTTATCGGGCATTATTTCCGAAAATTATGAACGTAAGTACATATTCACATATGTATGTATATTATTAGAAAAAGTAATATTTTCCCCTATTTCGATAAATTTGATATAACTATTATTTATACGTGGTATATTTAACAGTTACTTTTGTTGTTCCTTAACTTTTCGGGATATTTCCTATAGAGATAGATATTTTAATATCTAATATATGTCATATTTTCAAGATCGACTATCATTGATGTAAAAAAAATATTTAAATAATTTTTCTAAAGTTCATTTAATAACAATTTTCTTTTTAAGGATATTGAAAGTATTGAATATAACTGGAGAACCGGTCGGCATATGTTACGACGCATTAATTGTCGTTCGGAAAATTCAAAAGGAGTTTATTGTCTCCAGTATGATGACGTTAAGATTGTATCAGGTTTACGTGATAATACCATCAAAATATGGGATCGTACGGACTTGCAATGTGTTAAGGTATATTTGCAAATGGCCTAAAATTGTTAGATAATAGTTTCATAGTGTTTTTTTTTTTTGTTTTGGTGTAGACTCTCACTGGCCATACTGGTTCGGTATTGTGTCTTCAATATGATGATAAAGTGATTATTAGCGGCTCATCCGATTCAACGGTACGCGTCTGGGATGTGAATAGCGGAGAAATGGTTAACACACTCATACATCACTGTGAGGCTGTTTTACATTTACGTTTCAATAATGGCATGATGGTTACCTGCTCTAAGGATCGTTCGATTGCTGTTTGGGATATGACTTCACCCAGTGAAATAACATTACGTCGTGTATTAGTGGGTCACCGTGCCGCAGTCAACGTAGTTGACTTTGACGAAAAATATATTGTGTCAGCTAGTGGTGATCGTACAATTAAAGTGTGGTCAACATCTTCATGTGAATTTGTAAGAACTTTAAATGGTCATAAGCGTGGCATTGCATGCTTACAGTATCGTGATCGCTTGGTCGTTAGTGGAAGTTCAGATAATTCAATAAGGTTTGTGGTATGGACTAATAGGCTTATTTACAATTGATCGTTTAATATTTAGACTTTGGGATATTGAATGTGGTGCTTGCCTACGTGTACTCGAGGGGCATGAAGAATTGGTACGTTGCATACGTTTTGATTCAAAACGTATTGTTAGTGGTGCCTACGATGGTAAAATCAAAGTATGGGATTTAGTTGCAGCTTTAGATCCAAGAGCGCAGTCGAACTCGTTATGCCTTAACACTTTGGTGGTATGTTATAATTCTATGTTTCGAAACAAATCTAAATATATTGAAATTTAATATAGGAACACACTGGTCGTGTTTTCCGTTTGCAATTTGACGAATTTCAAATTGTGAGCAGCTCGCATGATGATACAATATTAATATGGGATTTTTTAAATTTCACACCAAATGAGAATTCTACAGTTCGCACACCTTCGCGTAAGTTTTCATTTCATAAAATATACAATTTTACTTGATTATTTAATTATGTAAATTTATTTCATATTTTCAAATCTTTAGCTGCCCTCATGGAGCATTAACAATTTGCAAAATATCATATAAATATGTATGAACGTTTCACTGTTTCTTTGGAGAACCTAAAATTGGAAAAAACGTAACAGTTGTAGAGTAATACGTAAGTATCGTAAACGTCGCTACTTTGAAAGCAAAAAATCGATTATACTTGCGTTACCGATCTTATCTCCCAATAACTCTCTATTGATAATACTTTTAATAAACAAAAAAAAAAATTAAATAAAATTTCAGAAAAAAATAAATAGAATTTATATGTTCAATTAGCGGAGTGTAAAAAAATAAAACCTGTTTATTTTATAAGGCTTTAAGGATAATAAAAAACTATATACATATTTAATTGAGCTTCAAGGAAAATTACAAAATTCATTACGCTCAAACAGATTAATTATAATATGCATTATCTTCAAGAAAGTCATAAAAAAAAGTTATCGAAAATCATTGTAATTATTTAAATGGAGTATAAATTAAAGTAAACCATGTAATAAATTGTAATTACGATTTAAAATTTTGTTTGTTAAAACGTGTATTATGGAATTCAACAGCAAAACTACTCGTAGATAAAACTTATTAAATTCCTATTTTCTTTATTTCTAAAGTCCCCAAAATTAAAGTAAATATATTCCCAAATTAAATATTATATTAAAACAGATAATTTTAACAATAACATTACAATATGATAAAAAATTGTTTTAATATTTATAAAAAGGAACAGCATACAAGAAATTTATTCCCATTAAAAACAATGCATACCAGCATACACATTATTATTATAAGGACATTGATTGATTCAAATTAAGCTTGCAATTATGTTTGGAAAGAGAAATGTTTGATGTTGCTTTCATTAAGAATGGAAACTACACAGAAAAAAAATCAAAATAAGAATTCAAATTTTAATATTTTTTATATTGCAATCCATGTTATTGCGATTAAATAATATTTAAAGTCGAATAAAGCAACATATATATAAATTTGTTTATTCTTCTGCATAAAAATTTGAATTCGAAAAGAGATATTAAGCATAATACACATTGCCAGGTGTGGTTTAATTCCGCAAATGAGAGCCAAAAATATTCTAATTGGGATTGCCAAAATTTCAATTATTTAGTTCGGACATCAAGGAGCAGTGGATGTCGTGTCCAATCTGTTGGTGGTCCGACCAGGATATTTCACTGGATACGTACCAGCTATTAAGGGTATATGATAGGTTGCTGTAAGTTAGACTAAGATCTTGGAAATTTTGTATAATAGTATTCATAAATGTGGGATATCCTCGTTTGCCTATAAATAATACAGTTAAAAATAAATACTAATAAACGCTACAACTTTTATTGGTATTGGAACTGCTCCAGGCAAAGTAATAATCGTTATCGTCAGAGCGTATTTTCACACGGTCGTGCCTATTTTTTGTTTTGAGATTTTGTGGTACATTATTTGCTAAATCGCATTATAATTTTTTTATGCAGTAAAGCTGTTGACCTGACTCTGGGTCTCAAAGGAATGTTTTACAACAAGCAATATGAACAATTATTGCAACATAAAAAATATTCCTGCGAAAATCGTTCAAATTGTATCAATTAGGCATACAGTAAAGTTATTAATAAATCGCTACATTTAAAGTACGAAAACTGGACGCCTCCGTTGACCTGTACCCGCTAGCATATGGTTAGTAACAAAAGAAAGGTTAAAGCAGATGTTGAGAAAGGGAATTCAGAAGCAAAGTACGAAACAAATGCTAGAATTGGGGGAAATGCATTTTTTTCAACTATTTAAGCTATGCTGATAGAGGAGAACATCTTCTCATTATAAAGAATGTCAAAAATGACCGCCATTATCTAGAAGGCTTGCTTAGGGAACGAATAGAGTAATACACATTGTAGCAAAATCACATTTGATTTTTAAAGAGCACACTTTTAAGTTGAAATTGCAGATAATTGTGTTAGCTGCCAATTCAACTCCCCCGCCTAAATAGTATGAAAACTGGATAATAGAGTAAACTGGAAAACCTCTTGGCCTACATAGTTGTACATTGTAGTTTTGCGTAACCCATCTAAAGAATATTAGTAGGGCTGAAACTAGGACTTTTAAATGTGCATTGTTACAAAAAAGGGGGGCATGGCCCAAATAATAATAAATTTCATTAAGTGCTTAAGTTTTCATTTTTGTCTAAAAAGTACTTTTATCGTCAACTAATGGGTGACTAATTGCATAAGGAACTATAGGAGAAATAAGCCGAAGTATATCGAATAAAATTTGTTTATTGTCTAGATATGATAAAGTTTTTTGTAACTGCTTTTGTAATTCTCAATTAAGATTTGAAGCTTTGATTATTTTTCGAAAGTGTTTACTTGAGTTTAGCACCAACGAAAAGCAGGAATCTTCCGTAACAACAGAACAAGAAAAAATAAATAACACTCATACGAAACCTATTTTCTTTCCATTTGGCTTTTCAATTAGATTTTAATTTGCGGACAAGAAAATAATTGATTGCATTTGTAATGATCAAACAAATATTCCGCCGTTAAAATTCTTTGTATTCTATTATCACAGTATAAACGCAGTATTTGATTTTAAATAAAAATAAATATTTGTAAAATATGTAAATATTTTTTTCAATAATTACGGTGATAAGTTACGAATTATAGAATTATACGTATGTATATATATTTATATAATTTTTTGTCTGTTTTATTACATAGAAGAAATTATTGTAAGTTGTTTTCCTGACGCAGCTTTCAATTTAGATAACTTTTGAAGAGGAAAATTTGTCAAGTGAACAGCAGAGTTCAGCAAAAAAGCCGGTTTAAAAAAATTCGGATTTGTCAACTTCATCTAGGTAACTAAGTTTTTATTAAACGTTAAGAATGGAAAAAAATCGAAAAATTAAGAGTAATTTACATATGTACATACATCTGTATGTAGAATGCTGCTAAATAATAAAAGATGGCAGGTGCTTCCTTCCGATATTGCATCAATTCTTAGTCTATGTCGTTGATTACCACATTTCCTGACTATTGACCAGTAAAATATCAATTGAAGATCAGTTGCTTTGAGAGTTAAATAGCTATGTTAATATTACGAAACACATTAGTTGATAAATTTGTTTCTCAAATTACTTTGAGGGAGTTATATAATTTATATTTCATTTCTGATTGTTTTTATTTATTATTGACATTGATATTTCACCTCTTAATGCTAATTGTACATATCTGCCCTTTTCAAAAAATTTAAATAACAGTTGACATTTTATATCAATAAAAAATGTCAAAGTATTATAAATACATCCATATGTAATTAAAAATGGTACCTATTCTGTTGCGCTTTACTACTGATTCATAAATGGTCTGGCAATGCTTAATTTGTTTTAGAACAAAACAAATAACAGGTATTTTATGTAAATCGTTACTTGTCTGACACTAGTGTACACACAAACATCTCTTAAAATTTTCTTTGAAAACTAGAATATATTTCTGTAAAATTAAATACTGTTTCAATAGGAAAGGCTTTTGAAATGAGATTTAAATCAAAGTGTTAAAATTAATTATAAATGCAGAGCAAAAAGTTGTAGGTTGTAGAAAGTGTTTTACAGAAAGTACTGTCATTAAAAAATCAACGTCGACAAAACACCCTCATACATAAAGTGCATAATAAAAAAAGAGTTGGAAAACTTGGTAGTAATAGTAATTGGAGTTGAGAAAAGATAGAAAAAAGAACGAGTGGCAAACATACCTTGGAATTTATGGGGCTGCCGAAGTGAGTTTTTTAAGGATTAAATGAAAAATATTGGCATGATAAATAAATTTTGAATTTAACAAAGAGGCTTAATTATTGTTAACATGGATGATAATAGCTTACAAGACAAGGAGCGCTATGCCAGTCGCGAGAACCATTGTGAAATTGAACGTAGAAGGCGTAATAAAATGACAGCATATATAACGGAATTATCAGATATGGTGCCAACATGCAGCGCTTTAGCTAGAAAACCTGACAAGCTTACCATATTGCGAATGGCAGTTGCCCACATGAAAGCTCTACGTGGTACTGGAAATACTAGCAGTGATGGTACGTACAAACCATCATTTCTAACTGATCAGGAACTTAAACACTTGATATTGGAGGCTGCTGATGGTTTTCTGTTTGTTGTGTCGTGCGATTCCGGTCGTGTCATATACGTATCCGATTCTGTAACACCAGTATTGAACTATACTCAAAGTGATTGGTATGGGACTAGTCTTTATGATCATATACATCCAGATGATCGTGAAAAAATAAGGGAGCAGTTGTCTACACAGGAATCTCAAAATTCTGGTCGCATCTTAGACTTGAAATCTGGAACCGTTAAAAAAGAAGGCCATCAGTCATCCATGCGTTTGAGTATGGGTGCTAGAAGAGGTTTCATTTGCCGCATGCGTGTAGGGAACGTTAATCCTGAATCGATGGTGGCAGGACATTTAAATCGCTTAAAGCAACGAAATTCGTTAGGACCATCAAGGGATGGAACTAATTTTGCTGTTGTTCATTGTACTGGATATATAAAAAACTGGCCACCTACCGAAATGTTTCCAGGAGTACATATGGAGAGACCCATTGATGATGATATGCATGGTTCACATTGTTGCTTAGTCGCTATTGGACGGTTACAGGTGACATCGACTGCATCAAATGATATTTCTAATTCAAATAATCAGTCCGAGTTCATAACACGACATGCCGTTGATGGCAAGTTCACCTTTGTTGACCAGCGTGTTATGAATATATTAGGCTATACTCCACCTGAGCTTTTAGGTAAAATATGCTATGATTTCTTTCATCCTGAAGACCAATCACATATGAAGGAAAGTTTTGAACAAGTTCTTAAACAAAAAGGTCAAATGTTTTCCCTAATGTATCGAGCTAGGGCTAAATCTGGCGAATATATATGGCTGAGAACACAAGCGTATGCTTTCCTCAATCCTTATACTGATGAAGTCGAATATATTGTATGTACTAACAGCTCTAATAAATCGTCATTACATGCTAGTGGAAGCGGGCACGACAACAACAATCCCGAGCAATCGGAACATGTTTACGTCACCCCGGGAGTTGATTACACATTGCAAGCTAGACGTGATGTTGCACCATCTTCCGGTGCACCAGATCCAAATTTATATGCTACACATAACATGTTGGCTTCCGCAGGAGCACCACCGCCACACTTAGCACAAGCGAACGCACAGCCAACGTCAAATGTACAAAGACCAGCTTCTACACAAAATCCAATACCATATAATTATGACAGCACTCATTCGCCTTTGCCATATCACACTGCCCCAGGCGGACCTTCTCCTAATACAGCTCACATGGCCAAAATACCTAAAGCGAATACTTCACCAACACCACAAAATTGGCCGTTAAGACCACCGCCACCACAACAGCAACAACAACCTGTCACCGAAGGGTATCAATATCAACAATCTTCCCCTACCAGGTCTCCAAACGGTCCAACATACACTCAGCTTAGCGCTGGTAATGGTCGTCAGGCGCCAAATTATCAATCGGGTCCCGCAAATGCGGCCCCTGCAGCTATGTGGGATTGGCAGAATGCCCAACACGCCGCTCATGTCGCACATTCTCATCCAGGAGTTCATCCCCATTCTCATACACATGGAGCTCATCCTCACCCCCACGTTGCTGGCCAGGGACCTCCTCAACAAGGTCAAGAAATATCCGATATGTTACAAATGTTTGATCAAAGTGCAGCTGGGACATTTGAGGATCTCAATATTAATATGTTCAATACCCAATTTGAATGAAAAATGTTTTATATAAAATTAAATATATTTATATGTAATTGGAAATTCAGTAAAAATGGCAAAAACATCGTAAATAAACAATTAAGGTATTTCATAAATGTAATATCTAATTAAAAGCTAAAATAACTCAAAGTAATAACTTTCAAATGTACTAATATTTACACAAGGAAAATAAATTCATACATACACATAAAAAGTTAATAATCGATTAACAATTTAAATTTAAATTTTTTTGGATTTGCATCCTCCATTCACACGTATGTATTATGACTATGTATCACAAAATTAACAAATTCTTATTAATCTTTATGCAAGCTCCCAAAAAGTTATTGAAATTAAATTAAATATTTTTCATAAAATTAAGGCTAATTTCTAGACAAATGAGTTTTTTAATCGGATTTCAAAAAGTTTTTTTTCCAACATGAACATAAAGAAATCAAATATAATATAAAATTCGTAATACGAGTATACAAATGTAAACTTGAATCATGTTTACTTGTGTTCCTATATCGTTATCTGAAATACATAAGTACTAAAAAATTACCAATGTACGGTTTTGATATTATAAATTAAACAGTGTTTAATTCCAATTTGCAATATAATTTTTCTTTACCACATTGACCGTTACCTATTTATAGTCTTCACACCGGGGCCGCTTTGTTACTGGTGAAATTTCGGAATTGATATCGCTTGTTATTTCATTTTGATAATTTTGAGTTGTTTCAGTCTTCAAATCACATTCTTTTTTTTGTTGAACATTCAGCCATGCAGACATTAGCTTATTCATAGTCGGCTTTTTTCTTGCCGAAAGTTCAACAGGTTTGTTACATTGATCAGATTTATTGCGAGAGTTATTTACTATATTTGAAACACGATACCATTGCAGTTGCGAAGCTGGACGTAGTACTTTAAGTGCATCATCATTTGAAACATTTTTAAAATCTAGCCAATTCTAAAATTTAAATTCATTGTGAAATGTTTAAAGGATCGCAAAAACTAATGATATTTGTATATAAACTCACATTTATTTGTTCTTCATTTTCCAATATGGCCGGCATTCTGTGGTGTAGCCAAGACATAATTCTAGATGATTCAAAAGTTATTATGGAGTAACTGTACATTTTATCACCATTTTCATCCTCCCAAACATCAAAGAGCCCAGCCATCTTTAATAGATTTATATTACCTGCATTCCAAGTTGTACGGTCATATATTTTAGTTTTGTCATCCTGAGGCATATGCAATAAATACGCCTCTCTTTCTGATGCTTTTGCCAATTTCGTGGTTTGCCACTCATAAAAGCCTTCGCAAAGAATAATACAACGCTGCCCGCGTTTAAATGGCCCTTTATATAACTTTGATTCCAGCATATGTTCCAAACGACAATTGTTAGTACTTAGCCCATGCTTACGCCAGTCACCTTTATGCCAAAAAGGTATCATTCCCCACATCATAGGTACAATAATGCGTTTGCCTTTGAATATTTTTGAATCTTCTTCGTCATAAAAATGATCGGCAGAAACTATCACAGGCGTAATGTCAGTTGGTGCAATATTGAAAGATGGACTATATTTACGACCACAATTATATTCAAAACGATATTCTGGTTCATATTCAATATTTTTATTCATATCTTTTAAACATTTATTATTCTCTTCCATCGATCTGCGATATTTGCATGTACATGCCTTTGTTATTTCCTTTGGCTGCAGAGTTCTGTTGAAACAATATTATTTATATTTTATATTATATCCAGACATAATAATACTCACAAACAAGTTCTGCCGCACATTTTAAAAATTTATATTTTGGATTTCTAATCCTCCTTGAACACGACGAACATCATACTTTTCCGTAGGTAAACAGCTATTAACTGCGAAGGTAATGAGACACTTTATCGCAACTATGTATCGTCTAAATTGTAAATTTTTGATTTTAAAAAATGTACTTGAATTGTCAGAATTTTGTAGCAGTAAAATTTCAAAAGTCGGGAAAAATATATTTAAGGCTTTGTTTCACTATCCCACACAGTATTAACACATGCTAAATTTGGCATGTATTATGAAAAAGTATTATAATGTAACCTAAAACAGTATTATTTTTTGAAAATTATACATTTGTGACGCAGAGTAACAAAAAAGTGCAAAAGTATATTATTATTAAAGTTCTCCACGTTGTTTAAATTAATATTGTAATCAACCCTTTTTTACAGCTCCAAAAAGAATAATTTACTTTGTTTCTATGTAACAAACATAAAACATATGTTTTCGTAATACATGGATAATATGGTGTATCTCCACATATGCCATTTTAGTTTGATGTCATAAAGTATAAAGCTATGACTTAATATCACTTTCATGTGAATGAGTCGTTCGACTGTGTGGTATAGTGAAACAAGGCCCTGAGGACGATAATAAAAACGTGTTTAGATTTTAACATTATACCATTATTTTGAATAATCTGGCGGGTTACTACCGCCGATATTAATTGCTCTTATGTCGGCTCCGTGTCAAGTTTTTACAGTGGAATCAGTATAAAATATGTGTTACATATATACACATATTATATGATGGCATCTTGAGTTTAGAAATTCATAACAAAGTATGGATATAATTTGTGGTTGCATTAAAAAATAAAAATATATATATAAAAAGAATCTTTTATGAAGAAGTGTATTGTGTTTTGGACAATTTGCTTTCGGCAACCTTTGCAGTGAACGTACGCTGTCATAAGTGTAGATACATTGTATTCTCAGAGGGTTGGAGACTGTCATTTGTACTATTATTGTTAGTACGTTGCCACCACACACAGTGATATTACTTTGAATTATTACCATAAGTAAAAGTGCGATTATTATTGTGAAAAATTTAAGAGTAAAATACTTTGGTGTCAATAGTAAAAAGAATAATTTCACAATAAATTTACGAAATGGGTGATCGATATAATATTCACAGTCAATTGGAACATTTACAAAGCAAATATATTGGGACTGGGCACGCAGACACTACAAAGTATGAATGGCTAACAAATCAGCATCGTGACTCTCTTGCCAGCTATATGGGACACTATGATATGCAGAACTATTTTGCAATTGCTTTAAACGAAACAAAAGGTCGCGTTCGATTTGATTTAATGGAACGTATGCTGCAGCCATGTGGTCCTCCACCAGAAAAACCAGAAGAATAAAAATTTATTAAAATTAATAAAGTTAGAGTGTAGTATTTAAAGATAAAATAAAATAATTTAAATTACTAAAAATTTATTCCTAACAGATATTGTAACTGCATTTTAATAGCTATTCAATTTTTGTTTACAGTAAAAAAATTTTGCAATAGCAGGACTAGTTATCAAGCATTAATGTATTATCCATAAGTTATTACACTATATCAGATTACAATTTTGGCCGGAAAGTGTCCATTTACAATATAACAATTGCAGTTCAGCTGCCTTGGTTGGTTTTTGTAAGTAGATGAACAGATTGTAACTTTACAATAAATGCAATTCCAAAACAGGTGAAAGCGGGACCACAGATAATTTTTTCGTTTACAAAATTGGACGTCAATCACTAACAATAATAAACTTCCATGTACTTTAGTAAAAAGTTTTTTTTTATATAATTTTTATGTATTAAAAGTGTCCCTAAAATAACAAAAGTGTTTACAAGTATTATACTGTGAGAAAGTTCCACATAGTTTTCAGTTTTTCTGGGCGAAGGTAAAATTAAAAACGAATAGATATATTTATGGAGGATTTTTTATTAAAATAAATTTATGTTAAAATATGTTTTTTAAAGTTACTTTAACTTGTGTCGGGTTGCTTTTTTTACAAAAACTTTACAAGTTATAAAAGTTGTCAAACACATGTGTTCATATGTATTTATATACGTGCATATAACATTTGTATCACAAAGTGACAGTTCCAAATGTAAACAATTTGTAAGGAGAGGGCGTGTAGAAAGAGACAACTATAGTATGTTGGTACAACGATGTGATGATGTACAAAACTAAATTAAAATTACATTTGCTTGAACTTGAAAGTGAGATTATATTTTTTTTTTCCTGAATTTCTGTAAATAATTGAAAAAACTAAAGATATTTTTAAAGCAAAAGTAATATATTTATTTTCCAAATAAAAATGTGCGTTATTAATAGATGTGATTGCGGTATGGATGCTGTATTGCAAACCGTCAGCTCCTTTAGTATATTGGTTTGCAATTCTATTGCAGATGTTTTCTAAGAAAACTTTCATACGAATAAATATAAAATAAATAAATGAATAAATATGAAATATAATATGTTTATATTTAAGAAAAAGCAGTTGACAGCTTTCGCTACTATTTCATGATATGCTAACTATGTGTGTAAACCACAAGTGATAAGTGTCTTAAGGTGTTCCAAAAAGATAGTACAACGGAGAGCCAATTTTTAGATTGTCTATTCATATATACCTACAAACAAATGTACCTATATATACAAATGTAATCAATTTTAACTGTATATTAGACTTGCAAAAAAAAAAGCACAACAAAATACAAATTATCTTCAATTCTCTTTTGCGGTAATGCACATTTTAGAAGAGTATTCCAAATATTAATATAGCTGCGCCGCTCTTATCAGTCTGTTATGGTCTGTGGTTTTTTATTCAAGTGTTTGAATTAGTGGTTCTGCGGAACAAAAATCTTTTAGCGTGCTTTTTAGTTGGTTGTAAATGTTTTGTGATTGATTACAAAGGGAATGATTAAGAGTGAATTAACTTCTTTTGGGCAGTGGCAACTTGTTAAACCGCTTGGCTCTGGTGCATTCGGCGAAGTTCACTGTTGGAAAAACCGCACATCTGGCCATGAAATTGGTAATGTATTTTGAGATTCACGTCATGATTCATAAGAAATCTTCACAATTTATAAACAGTTTTTGCATTATTGCTTAGCCATAGCTATGATTTTATTTATATCGTAAAGTTTTGAAATCAAGCTTATGAATGCAGGGACACATTTGATATGAACTATATTATAAAATTAATTTTCATTTTATGATTCATGCAAACGTATAAGACACGAATCATAATAAGTTTAACGCCATAAAGAAGAATTACTGTAGCCGACAGAAAATAAAATAATAAATATAAAATTGTTGATAAGTTTCTATAGAAATACTACATACATACATATGTTCCATCAAATGCAGTCGATGTTCATATCATTTGAAAGCTTTTAGAAAGGTCTTTATAAATGAAGATTTTGCATTTGGTCATGGCATTTCCTGAAATAGAGAAATATGCTAAAAATTCCGTGCTCGGTAGCGTTTCGACAGGTAATAAGAATTTTATACACCAACGTATTCCCGTAACGCATTTGAGGGCGATCGAAAACTGTTGCTCGAAGTCAATTTTTTATAGTTACTTTTGTCATTACATTTTTTAAAATTTTTTTCCATAAATAACTAGAAATTAAGAACTCGGAAACTTTAAAAATTTACACCGAATATATATTTTCTTCCCCCTCATTTTGCCATTTTCTCTAGTGTAGAGCAATCTTAAACAAAATTTTCCCTTACACCGATTCTGTTATAAAAAGTTTATCACATTTCAAGATCAAGAAAAATGTGTACTTCGCGGTTTGGATGGGATTTGGAATTTTAAATATTTCTGCTATGAAAATCTGTCTTGGTTGGACTAATTTTTTATACGAACTTTAAAAAAATGTATGCACATGACAAATTTTTTCCAATATTTTGGTAAATTTCCAATAATAATAGTCAAAATTTTATAAACATTATTTTTTCTATATATGGATGAACATGTGTATGTATATTACGAACTTGGAGATATTTGAAGAAATTATATACAAAAGTTGTTTAATCAGTTCGAACACAAAAAAAAAAAAAAAAATTAATTAATACGAAAATAAAATTAATTATAAAATTTAATTATATAATTTTTTTTTGGCTACAGTGGAAGCTTTTAAAAAACGATTTTAGATAATTTGATATTTAGTATGGAAATCTTTAGAATCTACAACACTATGTAAAGTGTTTTTCATTAAACCTATGTTTTTCTTTCCCTAAGTCATAATTCATTGCATTTATAGATTGTCACCATATACGTAGTTTCCCTATTTTTACTTTGTGTATTTAACAGAGTAATATTCTGTCTTCAGTATAATATATGGTTTCGGTGTAGGAACAATATAGTATTATTTATTTTGTAATATTAAAACAACAACAACATATGTATTTAATTTAAGTCGTATAACTGTGCTGGCGCTAAAATAATTCCCTCATATAAACATGTAAACTTATTTTATTTGTGATATTTTATAATCTGCAGATTGTAGTCCACAATATGTTTAATGAACTGTTTATAATAATTTGAATACGTTGATATGTCATATACTTATGTATGTATGTATTTTGGTACATATACATACATACATACATACATAATTTAAGCTCTGTAATTTAAAACTTTTCAAATACGCATTTTTAAATCAATTAAACCGAAACTTTGTAAAAATAAAAAAAACTAAATGCGCAAATGCACAAAATTATTAACTAAAATATTTATTTGTATTAGTGAGATGAACCGGCTTTTTTACTGCACAAAAAACCTTATAAACTGTACATACATACATAAATGTGTATTTATATTTAATTTTATACACAAATATGCATGACCATAAGAATGGCAATACACATATAAGGGGTGCCCAAAATTAAGGTGTTATTTTGTTTATAAAGAAAAACTTTTCTCAGATATTAAAACTATTTTTATATAAATTTATTACGACTATCAATTACAACTATACTAAAAGATTATATACAGTTGATATCTGCTCGGTAATGTTGGTTTTAATCTTTTGAACTGTAAAAAAAATATAAGGGTGGGAAATGGCGCGATCTTGTTTTCCAATTTACTGCTACTCTTCAAACTGTCTGCAGTGTAATAAGTGGCCTAATCCTGTTGAAACCACATATGTATGCTCTACGTCTAAATCATAAATTAACCGTCACGGATCGTATTTCTGTTGAGATTTCCATTGAGAGTAATCGCATTTCCACTTTCGTTTTCGAAAAAAATTATGGTATAATAATTTCCGCCTACAAATTTTTCGTTACGTTAGTTGCTCTAATACAACTCTTAGATTCTCTGCAGGTGGAATGATGTGGTTCTTCTTGACAAAGCCATTGATTTAAAAATGGGCTTCGCCGTTGAAAATTATTATGTTAAAAAATTTATCAGCTGGTTTTAGTTCTTGGGTCAGCTGGATCTTATAAGGCTGCAAATAGAAATCTCGATGCAAAATCGGGAACGCCTATTTTCATAGTTATAGAAATCTCTTTTATTCATGGATATAATCCAGTGCGTGAGCAATAATTTGTACACAAGTGTAGAGGGAAGCCGTTGGTTTTAATAAACTTTGTACATATGAGTCCACACCAACTATAGAAATGTATTCGGAAATAAGTAGCGCACTCATCCTGAATTGCATCTATGACCATTACTGATTAGTTCTAAAGTATTATTGTGTATAATCTATTAATTTTCCATGGGGTTTAGTAGTATTGTGGAACTAGACAGGGCAGACATAAATTAGAATTTGACGAATGATCGTACAAATCAGCAAAAGATTGTTATGCGAGTTTAGAGTTCAGAGTATACCGATTTCTGCGCCATAAGAATACGTTTTTGGTGACAAGCATATAAAAGCTTTGGCTTTCATTTATAAAAATATTTTTCTCTTGAGGAGAGGATTTCTTGCTGTTGCTCAATTATTGCCTTTGAGACATTTCCATAAAATATACAAAGCGAAGTATGGGATTCTCATGATGCTTGTACTGGTTCATGTTGACATTTAAATATGCATACGGGCTTAAATTAGGAAGTTGAAGCTCCTACAAAAGTTGCGACGATGTGTCTTGCTGGTGCAGGAGCATTTGAAAGTTGATTTGTCAGCTATACTTTTGCTCTTTTAAGTACGTTTCAAATTAATTTTCTTTTTATTTTTATTTTGGTATTCATATATTTGGGAATACAGTTTATTATTGTTTATTTTTTCTATTTTCTTATGTTTTCTTGACATTACTTGACATAAACAAGCTATCGTTTCTTATCTAAATTTCGGTTCGGTTTCGAAACTAGATTCGCTATCATAATTTTGTACAGCGAAATATGATCGCTCGCAAAATTTTAATAAGAGATCAAATCTAGATATTTGATATTCCCATTCCCATGATATTAATCATTTATTAAATTTTTGTATTTATTTATGCTGTTTTATAGCTACTAAACGTTTAAAGGATAATCCAAAATTAAGACCAGATGAAATAAGCATTCTGCACAAACGGTGGTTGCAGGAATATAAATGGATGCAAAATTTACGCACAAATTTCATTGTGCGTGCTGTTAAAATAGATGATATAAGTTTTTTAAATTATTTAAATGAACAAAATAATACCGAGATCTTTTTACCTGTGATTGTAATGGAATATTGTAATGGTGGAGACTTAAGAGCTCACCTTAATAAAATGATCAATTTAAATGGCTTGAAAGAGTTTGAAGTGCGAAGTATTTTATATGCTCTACTTCGTGCCACTGAGTATTTACATCAGGAGTGTAATATTGAACACCGTGATATAAAACCGGAAAATGTTGTTTTACATATTAGGGGGAATGAGAAAATCTATAAGGTACTTTTAACATTTATTTATAATTTTATTATTCTTTAATTATTTTATTATATATTGCGATTATTATTATTTATTATTATTATATTAATTATTCTATTATGTTCGAAAATCCGTACGTAGCGATGTTATTACTAAAGGGACTTATATAATTTAACACTTAGTAGTGTATTTCATACAATATAATGACTTCTTCTAAAAGAGTGCGGAGTGAACCAGCTATCCTTGCTTAGGAGAATGGTTTAGACCAATGTGATGCTGTGATGACAAACGTGAAATATCAAAATTTTTGAACACCAAGTTGGCAAATACGAATTAGACAACTAATTGCAATAACTGAGAATATTAAAAATTTATAAGTAATAGGGAGGAAAAGGACAATTTTCCAAATATAATTTGGCAGTTGTATCAATTTGAGTGAGATAGTCATTTTATAGTGACCGAATGTCAATATCTTTTAAATTTGTTATCTGATGGTATGTCATTACACCACCTTTACATAACTTCAGACTTGTCTCCACTGAATATCTCTGTTAATAAGATATTAAAATTCATTAGAAGTTTATTTGTGTCTTATCGGAAATGCAAAATCATATGTTAAATGATAATAAATATAAAAATAAATAATTTATTACATAGCTAATATTATAATAAATATTAATAATTATGAGTAATTGGTTGCTCTCTTTCTTAATTCCAGTTAACAGACTTTGGCTACGCCAGAGAAATTGCCGAATGTACCATAGCACAAAGTGTTGTTGGTACTCGCAATTATGTTGCTCCGGAAGTAATTGATCCTGGCATATATACAAAAAGTGTCGATTACTGGTCGATTGGTGTATTGGCTTACGAAATAATATGTGGCATTCATCCCTTTATACCTCACCAGACGTTTGTGAATCGAATGAAAAACATACAACGGAAACCATCAGAATGCATAACCATTGTGCAAAATGTAGACGATTTGAATATAGAAAATTTTGAATTTATTAATAAAATTCGGCATCAAAATCATCTGAGTTGCATTTATTTGCATAAAATAGAAAAGTGGTTGCGTTTGGCTTTGGACACCAATTACAAAACAAGAGGTTTTAATGCCAATAATCAATTAAAATTCTACTCGGACTTGGATGCCTGTTTGCGGGAAAAAGTTGTTACAGTATTTTCATTAAAAACTTTAAAAATATACTATTACAACATTGAATCATATAAAAATTTGCAAAATTTTTATAATAAAATTTGTGCGGACAATCAAATTGATATCACAAATATATTCTTTATCTTTCCACCACTGCATCCAAAAAAATCTGTTCAGCATCCAGTGGACTATTTTGTGACAGAATGGTATGATACCTCTAATCCTGATAATCCCCCTGTTATGTTATTTGTTACCGAATTCCTCATACAAACTAATTGTGATATAGATATAGAGACATTTTTTGTAATAACTGATGTAATTAAAAAATGTATGAGTATCAGTGCAGAAAAGGACAATATGGAAAATGTAAATTGGCTGCTGCATCAATTTGAGCGAGATGTGCATTTTATATTAAACCAATGTCAACATCTTTTGGAATGTTATATAATGGGACTGCACTATTTCGCAATAGAAATCGATCATGTAGTTTGCACGTATAATGAACTAGAGATATTAGTTCAAAAAACATTCCAGCTAAGTGGCAGTGTAAATCATTCACATGTTGTTTTAGATGAATGTATTAAACCAAAACAGGTAAATTTATATAATGTTTTCATTTTATTTTCTTTTAAATAGTTGTCGTTGAAAAATTATTTTAATTTTCAAGCATACACATAAATTATATCGGAAGCATTTTATGGAAAATAGTCTTTATAACATTGGCAGAACTAGTAAGTCCATCTGCTACAAATTCAGGTCATATAAAATTTTTTTTTCATTTTTCTCATGTGCTAATTGCTGTTAGAGTGCCCTAGGACACTCTCCTCCAGCAGTTTTCTCTACCAATATCTCATTAGCAATATTTCATTTTATTAGAATAAATAAAATGGCAAAGAGTAGTCCCATTTTGTTCAAACTTGGTGTGTGTTCACAATATGGAAAGTTTGTTACTTTAGCTAACGATTGCTTCCGATTATAAGATTCGGACGGCTGTGTATAATTTTTAGCATCGAAGAGATACAAATAGAGTATTCAGAAGCGGTGATAAATATTTTGAAAGATTATATATCAGTTTGCTAAAACATGAAAAGACCTGAGAACGGAAAAAAGTTCAAAATATTTCTATTTTACACGGTAGTTCTTTAGCAGTGAAATAAAAATACTTAATAAAGAAAAAGTTCCAGACCCGCTGGACAAAACTACTTTGTCTTCTCTGCCACTATCCCTTTTTTATACCGCAAACGAGTTCGTTTTGTTGATATACATTTTGATCAGCGTTTCTAGACCTTGAACTTTGGTTGAATAGCAAAAAAAAAAAAAAAACGTGCAGGTTACCGCCCCATTTCTATGCTTCCTAGTCTGACATAGATATTGATCAAGATTAAATATGGAAAAGAAATTGCCTTCGCGCTTAGTCTTATTATTATCGATCGGATATCATCTGATAGGTAGACAAGTATTTATTGAAAAAAGTGATTGAGTATTTTATTTTGTGTGCCGAGGCATCATTTTTTATTTTCAACCAGAAAGTAGTTGTAATAAATTGAAATAAAAGTATTCCTCATATCTGGACCAAAACTTTCTTCTTAAAATTAAAACGATACATAATTTATTTATGTGTATGCGTTTAATAATGAACACTATTCTTACAGGATGGGAAATTAGCAAAGCGAACTGCAGCAATGTTTAACGCAAAATGCCAAGAACTAAAAAGAGTTGTTGTACCGCAGTTGAAAGCCACACATAAGGAAATCTTGGCAAAGTGTCGAGATCTGGCTAAAAATACAATTTATGAAACGTACACTAAGAGCGATTTGTTTCAACTGTAAGTGAAATTAGTAGAAACGATTTTATTTTATTTATATGTGTTTATTTTTTTTATTTTTAGCTTTAAATATCGGAAATGGCTTTCCGTGACTCATTCCCCAGCAGAACGCTTAGAAAACACCCAATTAGTTTTTGACAAATGTATACAAAATTTTGTAAAATTTACTCGCGAGTGTAAAAATTTACGTGAATGTATGAATGAGCAAATACGCAAATTTAATCATTTACGTCAAAGAGTTCATGACGTAAATAACATAATATTGCGAATGGAAAATGAATTAGAAAAATTTACAAGATCTCTTATACAAAATATAATTAATGAAAAATTGTCCGTGAGCATGAGTTCACTGCAGCTCAATGGATCGTTGTTAAAAAGTATTCCGTTTGATAATCAGTGCTCATTAAGTGACTTTGATATGGATTCTAAAGTATTGATCGACGAATGCCAGACTCTGTAAGTATATGCGTATGTCTACAAAAAATATAATTTTTAGTTTACTGCAGAAATATTATAATCATTAATATAGTTTTAAAAACGTCTTCTGAAGAAATGGTTAGGACATGCGTACATGTGACTTACTTTTATTAAAAAATTTTATTTTAAAACGTGTAGAAAGTATTTTTTGTTTAAAGATAATTTTGTACGATAATTAGTACTAGTTTTGCCCGGAAATATTTTATAATTTTTCAATACAGTTGCAAGTGACTTACGACAGACGGAGCATTATATCACCTCATATTTACACAATTGATTTTGTTTCTTTGGTCTTAAAAGTAAACTCTTCAGAAGACTGTTTACCAATCAGTCTTGAAAAATAATCCCTAAAATTACTTTGTTATGCCCGTATTTTCAACAATTATTTCAGAATTTCAAAAAGCAAACACAGAAAAAGTTTTTTAAATCTATTCGATATGAATCTATTTTATTTATAGATTCTGCTACATGAATAATCATGCAAGGAAAAACCGCTTAATAGAAAAGTGATTATTTGGCCACATTGCTTAAAGATCAGGCTGCTATTAGCAGTCGAGTGCTTATGAAATTTTATGTTTAATATTATTATGTTTTTTATATTGATAATATATATTTAATAGGTTGTATGTGTTTCTTACTTTCAGCTGCAGTGCCATGGAACTTTCGTTGGATATGAATTAATATGCTGTGCATATACAGATTTATTCAATCATATTTGGAATTTCGGGTAAGAATTTGTTATAAGTAATTATTTTCGTTATTTCGTCTTTTAATTGTTATTAATAGTTTTTTTTTTTTTTTTAAATGTTGTGTTGTAAATCGAGAGATTTCAAATAGTATGTATTTCCAAAAATATTTTTAATCGAAAATTGTTTTTTTTTATATTTTCTCTATGTTATAGTCACTTAAAATATTTAATTGGTTCTAACTTTTAGTATTGGCATTGAAAGGTAAAAGATTGTGCAATTATTTTTATGAATAACTCAGTTTATTGGAAGAGATCGATCGAAATGAAGAGGGAAGTTGACATAAATTGTTAATTCTGCATGCCTTAACGAAAAGATTAAATTAGCTGTGATTTTGGTAATACAGTTAGTGAATCCGAATTTGAACCTTTTGACTGTTTGCCATGAATTTTGATTTTATTCACTTTCTTTAATAAAAAATTATTTTCACTATGTAAGTCGCCATGCGTGATATTTTAGTATAAATAAATATCTGCATTAATAGGAGTATAAAGATTTTACATTAGCTTAAAAGTCCATCGAATTCAGTTTTTACGGTCTATTTTATTTTATAAACTTGACACTTATTATTATTATTTTATTTTTATTGGTTTTTTAAGGAATAAAAAAATTTAAAAACTGAAATCTTTACTGTTTTTTTGTTTAATTACAATTCTATACTGTCACTGATTTATAATTAATTTTCCCTAAAACAAAAGTTAATAGAGATAAAAATAAATAAATAATAAATAGGCATATAAGGACTCGTACTCTGCTAATAATAAGTGTGTAGCAACTAAATGTTCGTTTCTAGTGTCTATTTTGTATTAAAAAAATTATATTAAAAAAAAAGTTTAAGTTTTAATTATTTTTTTTTAGTTCATATTATTTTTTCTTCTTTTATTTTGAATTTCTTGATTGTATAATTTTTTTAATATTAAAACTTTTATGATAAATGTTAGAGGGCTTCTTAATTTCGTACTACGTAGCATAACGTATTTATAACTGCGGCTGGTAAAGATATTTAAAAAAAAAAGCTGCGATATTGTTAAAAATATTTTTGGTTCACAAAAGTTTTAAATAATTAAAAGATTATTTTATATATTTGAAGTTTACATAAATTGTCATTAAGGAAAAATATTTTATAAATATTCTGTTTTTGGTTTCTCAAATAAAAAAAATTATTATTTTTAATTTTTCTGTTAACGAAATATCGGCAAAATTTAAAAACTATATAAGAAAATCGAACTTAAGCTTAAAATAAAGTTAAAAGTCTACTTCGATACAAGTGGTGCTGGAAAACTGACCAGTCACCTATTTACCACCTATTTATCTACATGTTTTCTCTACAACAATATCTTGTACTTAATTCAGTCGTAATGAATACATGGACACATCCCAAATAATGCATTCCTTGTAAGGCATTACATTGGAAAAAAATGAACACAACTATTTCTGACTTTTCAGTTTATTTACAACTTAGAATAAATTCAATTTATTTTATTGGTACTTAACAAAATTGAAATATATAAATAAAAAATAATTAAATATGAAAAATTTCTAATTTAAATTATTAATTGATTTTAATTGCTTAATTAAATTAACCATAATTTTAAAGGCATTTTCGAGAAAACATTATTCCACAAGCCATGAAAAATGTCGGCTAAGCCTTTTTCTAAATCTGGCCTCAATTCAGATATGACTTCGCTGCCATTTTGATTAAGGAATGAGTTAATTGTGGCTGCCAAAATATCATTGCCATTGAACAGATTGTTGAGATGTATCCGCATTGAGCCCACATTAAAAGTGACTTTCATATCATCAATGTGTATGACTTCCTAAAATTTTAAGCGGTGTGCTTGATTATTAAATTCAAATACGCATCAGAGAGAGAATGACTTGAGCTGATTCACTAAAAGAATATTCCCCTTTTCCTAGACTTAAACTTTGATAATTTATTTATTTTTTCTAAATAGACTCTTTTAAAACATGTTCTATAAATCTATAGTTATAAAAAGTTTGTTTTCACAAAAAGTATACAAAATAATCGTATTGATTTGTGGCACTTTTAATTCATATATGTATGAGTGCTTGGAAAATCAAGCCATGATAGCCTTTGAATAATAACAGATTTATTTATGTGGATCACTCTTTAATGATCAATTTTTTAATGGGAAATGCCAATTCAGCATTTGTTATAAAAAAGAAATAAATATTTTGTTTGAATCGCATTCAAACTGATCTCTGATGCACATACACATTCACATTCACTTGTAATGACTTACTTCCGGTGAGTTTCTCAAACTGATGCGTGTGTAGACCACTGTGTGGACATTTTTCAAAGACAAATTAACATCACCATTCCCGATTAAAGGCAGAAGCAAGATGTGGCCATTTAAATTGTATTTGGCTTTAATGCGCAGCTTTGGTATCTCCAATTCAAAATTGAGTACTTTCTTGTCCAAATCCAAGCTGTTACGGAAACAAACCGATATTGAGTACAAAATAATAATTAATAATAAAAATAATTTTAAACAATGTGCCAACTATTGTAGCAGTTTTATTTTGTAAAATCTTATACAGCATATTGCTTTCACAATAGCTTGACAATTGCATAATTACAATCGCGTCTACTTAAGTTGTGGCAAGTAAATAAATTACATTGCTCGCTTTACTGTGGCGTTGGATGGACCGCTAACAACCAGATTTTGAAAACCACCAGCTAAAATCAAATTGCCACTGCCTTTTTGTACTGATATTTGATCGATATGCAGTGGCTCAAAACCATTGACTCCGATTTCTGGTACACCAGCTGCCAGTGCTGGAAAACAGCCTTTGAACATTTTGCGAAAACATTTATTTTCATTTGGCTTTTCCCGTGAGCATGTTTTCAACCAACTAGCTGAAAATAAAATAATATTGAGCTATTTTTCAGTTATATTAAAACGATTTTCTATAAGTCTTAATAACGCTTTGATCTGCATACTGTCGCCTCATTATTGGTTACGACTTATAAGCCCAGGAAAAGGCATTATAAAGCAGTATTCCAGTAATGAGATGTCGGCATGTGAAATTTTTCACATACTTGTATTCTGAGCTTCTGAAATTTTCATTTAATTTAAAATGTTTCTTTATGTTCTTTTTAATATTATATATATTTTTATTTGGTTTTATTTACATTAAAGATTTTTTTTTTTATTTAGTATAAAAAATTTTTACTTTCATTTTCTATGCAATATTTCTTTAAAAAATTTGGCTTCGCTTCTGCAGGAATTAGAAATTTCACAAAAATTAAAAACAAAAAGGAACAGGCGTTACGAGATGCTGTTTGGTTTATTAGCATTTTATTTCTTTGTAGAACTTTCAGTTAAGGTTTTGTATATCTTCTGAAATTTCTTATATGCCAAGTAGTTTTGGGCAAGTTTGATTGCAATACTCTTTTTGTTAAAAGAAATCAAAGGAAAATCCAAAGACCTTGAAAAAATCTATAATTTTTGTTTAAATTAAATTATTTTGTTTTAATTCGTACAAGTTACTACAAATTCTCAAATACAGGAAACGCTTTTAAATATTTTATAGAACTTTTTGAAGGTCATTCTTCCTTTTAGTTTATAATATTTAATTGTTCACTTTCATGCCATTATTTTTCTTACGTTTTTCTTTTAATTGCGGCTTATCATTGACAATTTCGCGTTTATAAGCCGACACGGTTGCAGTGACTCCTGCTAAGAAGTATAAAAGGCGACAAACGTACATTTTTGTGTAACTGGAAGGACTTTTCAAACTGTTACTGTTATGAAATCACAATATTTGTTAATTTTTTTTCTTTATCTTTTACCGCCGCCTCAAACCGCCGTTTTACACGTTTCAAACGAAAGTGGTGAAGACTGTTAAGCAAAGTATTAATTTGGGTATGGGTTCGCTTTTAATCTCCCTCTCTGCATCAGTGATGACAATCCGGATAATATGCAATACTGCTACGAGTTTGGTATATAAAAAATATTTCTTGTTTGTTAACTGCGTGTTTTTTTGTTTTTTGCAATATCCATTCATGTAACATTTACCTGTTCATTGTGCATGATGAATCAATGCATGAATGCTTGTACCAGCAGCAGTAAGACTGTATGTCGGTCGATGTGTTAGTTGGAACGAAGAAAATTACTACCAAATAAATACAAACCATGACATTAAGCCAAATAGTTGCATTTATTAAGCAATAAACGTAAGTAAGCACCTCAATAACTGGTTAAAAAGCATTATTTACTAACAACATATTACACGTAAGTGCTTACACACACACACACACACACATATATACTTGTTAATGTTACGTCTCAATATCATTATTAAACATCATTTATTAATTCAATTGGTTAAAAATCTTAATTACGTTTACACGATTAAATAATCGTTAGCTAAAATTTAAAAATGTCGAGAATTTCTTTTTTAACATGTGCCTTACACGGTTATTGCATATACACATATGTATACGAGGTGTGATCAAAACATAACCGTCAAGCAATCGGAACACCCTCTTATGTTGGTGCACATGTCTGTCATATATATATTGGCAGTATCACATCAAGTTTTGTCAAATGTTGAAGGTTTTGCTCTTTATTGTCTTTGATTGCAATGGCGTGGTGCGTGATGAATTCTTGCCACAGGGTCGTACGGTCAATAAGGAATACAGATTAAAGTTGTGCACCATCTGTGCGAAGTAATTCTTCAAACAGGTACAGAATTGTGGAAGCATCAATCATGGTGCACCAGTTCACGCATCGATGCTTGTGCGTAAGTTTTTGGTTAAAAACAAAATCGTAGTCCTGTCTCAAGTAACGTATTCACCGGACTTGGCCCTCGCTGATATTTTCCTCTTCCCAAAACTGCAGACGATTGAGGAGATAAAAGAAAAATGGGAACCGGAGCTGGCATAAGTGTTGTATATCTGGAGGCGATTACTTTGAAGGGCGCAAGATAGTTATAGATTAATAAATAAATTCGTTTGGGAACATTGAAAATAACGATTATTTTTTGATCACACCACGTACCTGTTAGCATGCATTTGCATGCTTGATAGTATTCTGATCAATAATCAGACACAGTTCAAGACTTGCTTTACATACATCTTGTAGAACAGAATTAAAAATTAAATTGCTACGCGTAAGCAAATCATTTAGTGTGATTGTAGGTAATCTCATACTCCTCACTTACCAACTACGTCCTTCCTTATTTGTCTTTCGTTCCTTTGATCCACCATTGGAGAGCAAAAAAATTTAGAGCTTTAACATTATTTACCATAACAAAATATATTCCTTTATTATTTCCTGTTATTAACTTAAAAAACATTTGCAGAGTATTAGAATTTATTATTCTTATTTAATTACATCATTCTTTCACTCCTCGAATTGATACAAATTTGCACTTAAGTCAAAAAAACAAGTGTATTAGTATTCAATGTTAAACGGATAGTATTTATGGTCTTCTGCAATGTCCATGCGCGATAACCGATCGCCGGAATTGTACGTGCCCAACAACTTACAATCTTCTGGGGAGAGCTTAAAGTCGAAAACATTTAAACATTCAGTAAGGCGAAATTTAGAAACTGCAGTGGGAAGAGGGATGCCACCAAGTTGAATCTAAAAAAAAAAAACAAGGAAACGCATATAAAATGAAGAAATTAAAACCGATTTTAAATGATCAAAGAAAAAAACTTGCCAGGTATCTCAAAATTATTTGAGCAGACGATTTTTTATATTTAACACCAATCGCAATAATTTTATCATAAGGCAAATGAAGAGAAAGCTCTTCAATCGGATGGGATATACCAAAGGGGCGGTAAGCAGTCACCACAATATCATGCTGTTTGCACAAGGCAATCATAGGTTTTTGGTTCAAGCCTAGATGGCATTCAACTTGGTTCAGTACGGGCTTAATCTTACAATTTGCCAACAAGCGAAGCAACTGTTCAGAATTGAAATTCGAAACGCCAATACTTTTGACTAAACCCTTCTCCACTAAATTTTCCATGGCCTTCCAAGTGTCCAAATAATCGACATCACTTGAAAGAAAAATAAAAATAAAAATAAAAATTCGAATTCTTAATTCTTATTTCAAATAAGAACATATTAATTTCCAACCTAAATTCCGGTTCCCCTCCATCATTTGTGGGCATAAAAATATTATCGCCTCTATAAACGTACGAGAATGGACAGTCTATTAAATAGCAGTCATAGTAATCCATGCCTAATTTGTCTAAACTTTTCCGGCAAGCATATTCAACACGTTCAGGTTCATGAGCATGGCTCCACAACTGTAATTAATTAAAAATAATTTTTTATAATTTTGTTTTCGCTTCTGTGAATGTGTGATTGATTTTTAAAATGACCCCTACCTTGCCAATGATGAATATATCCTTGCGTTTGATAACTCTTGAATCTATTTTATCTCTTACTGCGCTCCCCACCAAAGTTTCATTCTGACCGAAATAAGTGGTATCTATAAGACGATATCCTGCATCAATAGCTTCGTGCACATTCACCTCCTCATACCATGCCTAAAGAGTTAAAGAACACACACCAACTTAATACAAAAAATGCTCGATGAAATCAGTACTCGTATGGGTGAAAAAGTGGATCGAATGGGATCATATCGAATCACGCTAGTTTCGTTCGAACTACATGATGCGACATGCAAATCTGAATTATTTCGAATAATTGCATTTGCAATTATTTTTTAGATTTTTTTTTTTTTTATTTTTAAAAAGTTTCCTGAGGGGCAGAGAGAAGGGCTTGTAATTTTTTATGATATTTGATATGAACCTCCTAGGCCAGGAATTTTTTAATACTGTTGTATAAATAATACTGTTATTAAACAGTAACAATATGTATGTACATATGTACGCGTATGTATGCATATTTGTATATACAGTACACTAACGGTAATACGAACAGCTGAATATATGAATACCTTTTCTTCCTCTGAAAATTCTAAAATCATTAAAATATTAAACAGTTACAATATGTATATACTCGTATGGAAGCATATTTGTATATACAGTACACTAACGGTAATACGAACAGCTGAATATGTGAATACCTTTTCTTCCTCTGAAAATTCTAAAATCATTAAAATATTAAACAGTTACAATATGTATATACTCGTATGGAAGCATATTTGTATATACAGTACACTAACGGTAATACGAACAGCTGAATATGTGAATACCTTTTCTTCCTCTGAAAATTCTAAAATCATTAAAATATTAAACAGTTACAATATGTATATACTCGTATGGAAGCATATTTGTATATACAGTACACTAACGGTAATACGAACAGCTGAATATATGAATACCTTTTCTTCCTCTGAAAATTCTAAAATCATTAAAATATTAAACAGTTACAATATGTATATACTCGTATGGAAGCATATTTGTATATACAGTACACTAACGGTAATACGAACAGCTGAATATGTGAATACCTTTTCTTCCTCTGAAAATTCTAAAATCATTAAAATATTAAACAGTTACAATATGTATATACTCGTATGGAAGCATATTTGTATATACAGTACACTAACGGTAATACGAACAGCTGAATATGTGAATACCTTTTCTTCCTCTGAAAATTCTAAAATCATTAAAATATTAAACAGTTACAATATGTATATACTCGTATGGAAGCATATTTGTATATACAGTACACTAACGGTAATACGAACAGCTGAATATGTGAATACCTTTTCTTCCTCTGAAAATTCTAAAATCATTAAAATATTAAACAGTTACAATATGTATATACTCGTATGGAAGCATATTTGTATATACAGTACACTAACGGTAATACGAACAGCTGAATATGTGAATACCTTTTCTTCCTCTGAAAATTCTAAAATCATTAAAATATTAAACAGTTACAATATGTATATACTCGTATGGAAGCATATTTGTATATACAGTACACTAACGGTAATACGAACAGCTGAATATGTGAATACCTTTTCTTCCTCTGAAAATTCTAAAATCATTAAAATATTAAACAGTTACAATATGTATATACTCGTATGGAAGCATATTTGTATATACAGTACACTAACGGTAATACGAACAGCTGAATATATGAATACCTTTTCTTCCTCTGAAAATTCTAAAATCATTAAAATATTAAACAGTTACAATATGTATATACTCGTATGGAAGCATATTTGTATATACAGTACACTAACGGTAATACGAACAGCTGAATATGTGAATACCTTTTCTTCCTCTGAAAATTCTAAAATTATTAAAATATTAAACAGTTACAATATGTATATACTCGTATGGAAGCATATTTGTATATACAATACACTAACGGTAATACGAACAGATGAATATATGAATACATTTTCAGCCTCTGAAAATTCTAAAATTATTAAAATATTAAACAGTTACAATATGTATATACTCGTATGGAAGCATATTTGTATATACAGTCCACTAACGGTAATACGAACAGCTGAATATATGAATACCTTTTCTTCCTCTGAAAATTCTAAAATTATTAAAATATTAAACAGTTACAATATGTATATACTCGTATGGAAGCATATTTGTATATACAGTACACTAACGGTAATACGAACAGCTGAATATATGAATACCTTTTCTTCCTCTGAAAATTCTAAAATTATTAAAATATTAAATTGTTTTGCTATTCTTTAAAGAAGTATTTAAATATAAATTTCCTCCCGTTTCATTTTAAAATGTTCTAAGTCGCCAAAGAAAATTTTTGGAAAAGAGGTATAAACTCTGGTGTGCGTAATATTGCATTCTTTTTATTTCTTTTTATATTTTTGAATTTGCTATTCCTAAAGCACACGTGAACTGTACGGTGAAGAAGTGGAAAACAGTTTTATTTAGAGATGGAACTAATCGCCACAGTCACATACGGAAGCGTAAATAATTACATATGCGATACACTGAAGGTACATTAAGGCATGGAAGTGAAATGAGATGGTGTGGACATGCTTTACAGCTTGCAAACTTTTTAAAAAACAAACCCAATTGGCACGATATCTTAATGAGGCACTTTAGAAAACCGAAAAAAAACTTTGTTTGGGAGCAATCCCGAGACACTTGTCAGAGTTGGTAAAATATTGATTATCTAGTAGAGGGGCTAACGGTTTGTTTTGCTTTGCTGAATGTCCACACTTGAAATCCATTTAGAACCTCTTGAGTATTTTTTGATACTGACATATTTAATGAGTTTTATGCTTCAAAGGTATGCACCGGCTGGCTTACTAACATAGCACTGAAAATTACTCTGATTTAGAATAATCATGTATATAAAATGTTAAGCTAATATATATGTATGTATGTATACAAGTCTATCCCCGTTAAAAAGTTTCTACAAGGGAAAGAACTCACACAATTGAAGCTTACAAGCATATAGATACGATATACATATATGTATATAAATTTATATTCGAACGTATATATTTATATTTATGTATGTATATGTGTAGTTATACAGAGATGTGTGTATGTATGTATACATGTATGTATGTGGCATATATATAAATATTACACAGAAAATCAAGTCCGAATATAAACTTACATGGGAAGTGCCCAGTCCAATAGCAGGTATGTCGGAGCCATTGTTTAATTTCATTGTTGGTGCTAAAATTGGAGCCATTTTAATGCTGTAGTTGAAATTGCTCCTTTCAATTATTCAAACGCAAAATCTGTGCTCTTTAAAAAGTCGACTGTGATTATAAATTCTAAGAAATTGTTGACAGAATAGAACCACTCGCAAGCAAATGAACACATCAACTAAACAGAGGAGAATTTTTTAGCTGATCCTATTTTAGCAAATGATGTTTATAACCGTAAATTTTGTTGTTTTGTTGTTTTGTTGAATATGTCGATCCTGCTTAAGAAAAACTTTCGGCAATTTTACACAAACAAAATAGACGTATTTGTTCAGAACATTTGTTATAAAACACAGTTAAATATGAACACTGAAACACCGAATCTGATACACCCCTCAGCAAGATTTCATAATTATTTGTATAAAAAGAGATGATACCAACAAGATTCAAATAAACAAAATAATATGAAACGGTATTTTTAAATATTACGAAGAAAAGTAATGCTGTTACTCAACACTCTTCATGACACACTATATATATTTCTGTTCCATGATCTGAGGGGGCTCTATAAGATTCAAGACATGTACTTATTTCCATTCCATACCTGTCTTCATCATATACATATTTCTACAAATAAACCCTAAAGGACACTCCAGAATACTGCTTTCACTTACGTTTGCATACACATGCATTGAAAAGTCAAGCTATTAAGCTAATGTATGGCTTTACTCCTAGCCGAGGGGACATGTGTGCACCCATATATGTATGCATGTATTTTTATCTCTTATTATATATATTTATTTCATTTCCCCAATTTTCAAATAACAATCCTGATCTTGATCTTAATACATTGTCTGCGAAACCGTTTGGCCTGTCTGTAGGGTATTATTTGTGTAATCTATTACATTATTTATAAAAGAATTTATATTATATATACATATATGTATGTATAACAATAATAATGCATGTTTAGAAATTCTTAACAGATAATGTCCTTGCGAAGCAGCTGGTACAATTTTCAAATTAAAAGTATATTTTATTAATACAAATTCAAATTCAAATTAAATACATTCCATTTCTTAAATAAATAAAGAAATTATAGATTATTATTACCTTAAGATGTATAGAAATAATTAACAATAATTATTGCATTTTTGGTTATTCATAAGCATTTTTTTTACAACTTTCTTTCTTTTATTGCTGTTTGCTGACTGACATATAATAATTTTTATTTGAGAGATTATATATGCCTTGAATATTTGCTAGATCGTATGTTTAACAATATTAAGAAAATGGAATGGGCTAATTTATGATGTCCTTTTCAAGCTTTTTAAAATTCTCTACTATATTCGAGTTGATGTTTAAATAATTCTTTTTTCTTATATATTGTCTGTCATATATATTGGCAGTATCAGCAATTTTTGGATTGTCAGTTTGTTTTTGACAGACGAAAAGGTTAGTTGGGTTTTGTTGCGATCTTCGATTTTTGATTCTTTTTTTTTTACTAAATTTTGAGCAAAAACCAAGTCGCATGGAAGCTGTTTCACGTCCTCAACGATGATGTAGATACGCTCACAAAGATCGTAACTAGTGATGAATTATAAGTGTATGGCTGCGACATATGGAAGCATCCAGAATAGCCAAGACCGAAATAGCACATCAAGTTCTGTCAAATATGAAGGTTTTGCTCTTTATTGTCTTTGATTGCAATGGCGTGGTGCGTGATGAATTCTTGCCACAGGGTCGTACGGTCAATAAGGAATACAGATTAAAGTTGTGCACCATCTGTGCGAAGTAATTCTTCAGGCACGTTCAGAATTGTGGAAGCATCAATCATGGTGCACCAGTTCACGCATCGACGCTTGTGCGTAAGTTTTTGGTTAAAAACAAAATCGTAGTCCTGTCTCAAGTAACGTATTCACCGGACTTGGCCCTCGCTGACTTTTTCCTCTTCCCAAAACTGCAGACGATTGAGGAGATAAAAGAAAAATGGAAACCGGAGCTGGCATAAGTGTTTTATATCTGGAGGCGATTACTTTGAAGGGCGCAAGATAGTTATAGATTAATAAATAAATTCGTTTGGGAACATTGAAAATAACGATTATTTTTTGATCACACCACGTACCTGTAAGCATGCATTTGCATGTTTGATAGTATTCTGATCAATAATCAGACACAGTTCAAGACTTGCTTTATATCTTGTAGAACAGAATTAAAAATTGAATTTCTATGCGTAAGCAAATCATTTAGTATTTACCGCCAAATTTTCTTGCTTAAACTTACTACTGCTCCCTCTACTCCTGTTCATTGTCCCTGATGTTGGTATTAGAAAATATTCAAATATTAAAATAAAATTTAGAATAAAAAATTATTCCACTGCATAAATAATTTTCTACTTTTTCAAACTAACGTAAATAAAAAGTTTTCACATTCTTGCAAAAACTTCTTCTAATTCTCATATGCTTTTTCCGAAGACTATTTTTAAAATTTTCTTAACATTTACGAACGTAGAAATAAAAATATAAAGTAAAATCATTTTTATGTCTAAATTTTCAACATTCCGTAAAATGCAAATGAACCGGTATCAAGATTGTCATACGTCATCAATATAACATACATAACAATATAACTGGAAATATTTAATTGTTAAATATTAAAATGATAATTTGAAAAAATATTTAAGACAGTTAAAAATTTGTCTTCGAGCTCATTTTATGTCTTTATTGTATGAATTCGTTAAATGTTTCCTTCCGTCCGTATTAAATTACCCAACCACTTGTTGACCAACTTAATAAAATGAAAATACACAAATTGAGATTAGTTACGTTAAATATAAAATCTCCAAACGCCAATTCGATACACACGAGATACACGATTGTTGCTGCTTGAATCACCTATTTGTCAAACATTGCGTATGTTATTGGCGCCGCACATTAAAACTAATTATGTAATTTCTTAACTAGAGATGAAGCCGTGATTAACCTTCTGTACTGCCATCGCGTGCATGCGTATGGCCGGAAGCAGTGAACTGCATCACCTTAAATTTATTTCTCATTTTTTTTTTAAACAAAAAATTACCTGCAAGGTTTTTGGTCTGCCCGCAGGAAAACAGCCAGGGCCTGGGAAGGAATCGAACACGCGACCCCCTATTTAGTAGGCTGTTCATTATTCATTCGCCTACGGTGGCAACCATTGTATGGGAATAATGGAAAATAATCAAGTTCACGTAAATTTTTTTAATATAAAATTACGGGGATTGCCTTCTTTCTTTTTGCGAGAAACAATCCAAAATTCCAATCTGTACTATTAACTGCCGATGTACATTTTCATACACATGGACATTAATATGTGCTCCTATGAGCATACCTTTCTATGCATCTATACAGATTTTCACAAGGGTTACATCACTCACGTGAGCATATCCTAAAGCACATCACTATTGCTTATCACCATGCACTACTTTCAGCTAGTTTTTGGAAGACGTACCAAAAATTTTGGGTGAAAATTTGTTTTCAAAACCAAACCACGGAAGGTGTCGTCCATACCTACCCTCTCTAGTATTCGCTACGTCTTCTATAAACGGGGGCTCGTAACTACATTGCAATCAATTTGCAATTGCAGTTAAATATTTCAATTATAATAACAATAACGTGCTGGAAAACACTGTACTGAACAAGAGAACGGGTTTGTTTTGAGTTTTTGCCAATAAAATGTGTCGTGTTAATTAAGCATTGAATCTGCGCGCAGAGTTGCCAGGGTAAATTATAAGAAAATCGGAGTAGTGGGCACTTAGTTGGCAGTGTGAATTGCTGTCAGCAAATCATTTTGTAGGAATAGGAATGTACGAGTATGTGATAATGATAATATATAATTGTAATGGCTGATAATAGGTACATTATTCCAAATCGTTTGGAATAATTTTCATGACAATAATCAGTTGACGAACTTATTCGAAGTCCTTGAATCCAAAGACAGTAAAATGAACACGCTGACTATCGAATATTTAATAAATGAACCTGTGAAAACCCTTCAAGTTGTGTGATTTGACATCTCTGACTTATTTCCTATGCATTCTTCCAAGCTTACTAATTTTCTCTTATAAACCAGCTAAAAGTTAAAAATGTTGCTTTTATGTCATACTAAATCATACTAACGGCAACCCTGTTTGACAATACATTCTAATTAATAGGAGTTTGTCTGTACTAAATGATAATTTGAATTCTTTAATCAACAGATGGCGTCCCTTAAGAAAAAATTACAAAAAATAAATATTAACAATATTTATAAAAACGTATCACTCTTAGCAAGGCGTTAAAATTATGTTTTTTTATTCTGCTTGATTTAATCTGGACATATAAATTGGTGAGAAATCGTTCAATATTTAATAAATATTTAATATACGGAATAGTAGCAAAAATAAATTGCAAATATTTAAAAATAATATTTTGGTAATAAACTTGCATTCAGTATTAATACTTATTCTTTCGTATCTGATTACATAAACGCATACTTATAAGACCCGAAAATGGTATTTTTTTAATTAGTTTGAAATATATTATACAATGCTTTTTGTACTTGAAGATGTTTAGAATATTAAAGACAGTTGGTTGGTAATTTTATGTTACGTACATTGAAATTTATTATATCGTTTTTTTTATCTATTTTTTTAAAATCAATTTTGTTTAGTGATTTCCTTATATTAACCGGGAGTTGGCCCACCTTTAATTGAAACTAGCGATATAATGAATTTCAATATATTTTTAAACAAATAAAAAAATATATAAATTAAAAGAATACAATATAAGTGAAATGTTAATTTTGAAATAATTATTTTTTTAAAAATATAAGTTTTGATTGATATAAAAGCTATAAATTTAAAAATGTAATATTTGGTACACTATTCGTAGAAGTGTGGAAATATTTCTACCACAAAAATATCTTTCTAGTTTAGAATAAACAGTTGGCAAATTTAAAAACATGTGCATGTACATTTTATGCTTTTATTTCACATTTTAAATAAATAAAATAAAAGACAACTATTTCCTTTTTTGCTTTTTGTGCATACAAACGGATATATTCAAAAGGTTCCGGTTATGAACGTTAATTTTTATCTCAGTGACAACAACAATGCCATGCAAAATAATTTACATCTGGCAGTGCTGTAAAAATACATTTTAAAAAACCATAGAGTAAATGCAATGGAAATAACTGCTAAAAAAAACCATTTAAATACAAACTAAACACAAATCCTAATAAGAAACTAAGGCAACTAAAGTAATAGCGTGGTGAATGTTAGATGGGGAAGAAATACAAACACACTGCCAGTGGCGTAGCATACTTTTATGCTTAACATTGTGGAAGAAAATTTTAAAATTTGAATTGAAATATTTTCAAATGTCTTTTTAAATTCATTTTTGTGTAAAATTATTATTATTTTATAATTTATTTTTTTTTTCTTGAAAGGTGGCAGCAATAATATTTGTTACAGTGCACGCTCAGTAATAGCGACCCCTTAGTCACTACACGATATTAAAGTGTATCTGCATACTGGGAGAAGTCAATCAAGTTAGTTTTTTTTTTTTTCAGATTTTAAAAGTTTGCTTACAAGCTTCTTTATTTTCTGTGCAAAATTTGAATTTGTTTAAATACCAGCTCATACAACCGATGAACGATTGACTACTGGAGTCGCCTTTCGCCCAGTTTTGACATTTTTAAATCCCATTTGTTATTTAAGGGGTTAATTCACTATCCTGTACAATTTGCTCATATGCCAAATATGGCCAGTCTGCTGAAAACACATGATGTTGTCTACTGAAAAAATGCATCTTTTTCAAAACTTTATGCAAATGTTCATAAAATAATATTTTCCACCGGAGTTATATATATCTTTACTATATAATAGTATGTAACACAATTTTGATACGATAAAATGGCTCAGCACCACATCAGACTTTCGTGCGAAATAATCGCACGAGTGTGTACCATAATGAATTCCGGCTTTTAAATGCAAACAAAATACATTTGTAGTATATTTTCCTTCATTTCCAATGCTGTCTATTCGTATTTTACGAGAAAACGACAAATGGGAAAAGAATAAAGCAAAATCGTTTATTTGAATTTACAACATTGTAATGTTTAAAGTAAAAAACTTAAAATTAAATATTCTTTAATTATTAAACACACTCGACACAACATGATGTCAAATCGAGCGGGATCCTTTTGTAGTTTACTAGCCAACTTATTAATGAAAGTCAATGTTTCGTGAAAATTTCACAAATGACAAAATGACATTATTTATTTAAAATATACTTACAAATACAAATAAATATACGTAGTTTTGAGTTCGCATACTGGTGCCACTATCTCTGTGCATTATCGCTCATGAAATGTGAAAATTAGCCTTGATCGCTCAAAGTTACAATGATGGCCACGTTGCCATGTTGCCATGAAAATAAACATTTTCATGTAAACACATGCATTCTATTTTTCATATCGTACGTGTTTAAGGCATTTTGCTTTTTTATTGATAACACATTAAATATTTTTGTTGTTCTTAAGGCCTTGTTTCACTATCCCACACAGTCGAACGACTCATTCACAAAAAATGTATCAAATAAAAATGGCGTATATGGTGATACACCACATTTTAATGCCCCTGTTATGGTTCAAAACACTTAAGTGTTGTGTTGTAGAGCAGACAACACTTACAACACTTATACTTTTTCTGATTATGGTTTACAACATCTAGATGCTGTGTATTTCACAGGGCTGTTCTTCAAAAAATGCATCTGACAACAATACTAAAAAACAACTGTTGTGAACCATAATAAGGGCCTAAATATATTACAAAAACAGATGTTTTATATTTGATAGATACAAACCAAGTAATTTATTTCATTTGGTGCTGTACAATTGGTGGACTAAAAATGTATATTTGCAGAGATAAAAAAATTAATATATTACAAATTTTGGTGTAAAAATTAAAAATAAAAAATAAAAAAAGGACATAAAATCTATTATTTTATGAAATTTTTCAAAAACTTTTGTAAATGGTATTCGCCTGTCAAAAAAATAATACGGTTTTAGTTTACACTATAATACTTTTTCAGAATACATGCCAAATTTGACATGATTTAATACTGCGTGGGATAGTGAAACAAGTCCTTATGCTAATAATTTTGTAAAGTTCTCGATAAAAATTTGACATGCTTTAATACTGTGTGGGATAGTGAAACAAGTCCTTATGCTAATAATTTTGTAAATTTCTCGATAAAAAATTTAGAAAGATGATAAAAGTAAAAAAAAAAAAATAAAAAAATAATTTTAATTAAATATTCTGCATATTTTCGTTTAAATTTATTAAAATGCACAAGTTTTTGTTTAATTGTTTTAAGATTAAATATGTATATTTGAAAAATTTCAACTAGAAATTAATGAATAATAATAGAACTGAAATTAAAATTATAAAATTAATTATTAAAATATTTTCGTAAGGCACATTGTTGAATTGCCATATTGTTTTAATTATTTTTATAAAAAATATATATTTAATCACTATTCAGTAGTTTTTACACTAAACAAAAAAAAAAAAAAAAAAAAAAAAAAAAGAACATGCTTAAGAAGAGAGGAGGGATAAGGATATTTATAATACTTCTATAAATTGATACATACATACAAATATTAATGGAAATATTTACAAACAGGATTAAAAATAAATTTATTATGGGAAATTGAACAGAAATAAAAATATTGCAATTAATATTTTTATTTTATATTTTTCATATGATGTAATAATTTATTGAAATTAAAGTCTTTTTATGTGTGGAGGAAGAGGAGTGTAGGAATTAGAATGAAATGAAAACTGGTTTGCTTAGAAGCATCCCGACGCCGCTTAAAATTGTTCGCGCTCATGGAAAGTGTCGAGATCTGGTACGTTATATCACTTATCTCTGTAATACTGCAAGTGTAAATGAATTTTATGAAGTGGCCATCAATTTGGCCGTTTGTATTGCATTGTGTTGATGATGATATACTCCCGCCATGTCCGATGCCGCAGCACTGTGTATTCCAGATGAAGAACCCGTTGAACCACCTAAAGCGCCAAACGATGAAGCGAAATAGCAGTTGTTGACATAATCGTAGTTGGTTGCGTTCGTTTCAGATTTAACACTATAACCGAGGCTGCCAGCATTGCTTGCGGATGTGGGAACGTGTTGCGGCAAGCCAGGGGAATGATGATGGTGGTGGTGATGAGCTGCCGATGCCGCATGATGAGCCGCTGCAGCAGCATGGTGTTGGTGCAAATGGTGGTGGGCATGATAATTCGAACTGGCCACACTCGATGGCGATAAACCATTCGATAAGGCGCTGCTGGTGCCCAACAGATGCTCGTATTTTTGTGTTCCAAATGCCGATCCCGATAGTTGCGAGTGACTTAAATTGCTTTGGGCGGCTAAAGCTGATGGCGAATATAAATGATTGCTTTGTGATGTGTTGCCGTTAGCAGTGGAGGTATTTGTATTGGAACCAATGTGGGCGGATGATGTGTGCGAAGTAACATTGTTTAATAACCTTGTTTATTGAGCTGAAGTATGCGGCAGATGCATATGATGGCTGAGAGAGTTGTGCAAAGCAGATGTAGCTGATCCTAAGCTTAAATTATGCAACGATGAACTAGTCGATTTTACTCCTAAATCATTTTGCAACTTTGAAGCTAAAGCACCAGGTAGACTATGTCGCTCCAACCCTAAAGATGGTTTGAGATCTTTTAAAAGAAATGTCATGGAATATTAGTAAATATTGAGATGGCTCATTCACTTATAAAGAGTTTACCATCATCTTTAATCTCTTTGCCGTTTTCAATGGCCGCAACGGCTTTTTTAGCCTTCCTTTTTCTCGTTTGTATGCCGTCTTTGCGCATGGCCAGAGGCCTGTTAACACCGTGCAATTTAAAGTACAGACCACAAGCATTACACACTGGCTCTCCATCGTTGTTACGGCGCCATAAAGTAGTCGTTCGTGTGGCACAATTCGTGCAACATAAACCCACCCGGCGTGAGGCAGTCTGCAAAAAAAAAAAAAAAACGAAAAATTATATTAATTTTTCTTTGCATGAATTTTATTATTGTTTGAGATATTGATTTGAGAGATTAGTAACTTGAATTAGATCTAAATGAACTGAAATAAAATCGCCGTGCCTCTCGCTGACAAAAAAGCCTCAGACTTATTTTTATCTCATAAGACGGGAAATCCAAATTGGGTAGAAGCGGTAATGCGTTGGCACAAAGCATAAGTTCCTTTGTCGCAACGACTTATACAATTTAGACCTTAAATTAAATGGGTTTAATTTTTGCAGCCTTCGAAAAGACAACTTGAGAGATTTGTAGTAACACCTTTTGAAATCGCCGTGTTGAGAATAATGTTTTAAGATATACATAAAATTGATACTAAAGAAAGGAAAGATTGCAAAATATTCCAACAATTTAAGTCGTCCAGCCAAGAGGCAGGCTCCACTAGTCGCTTCCTTGTTCTGGTTCAGTATTCAAGCTTGATATAAATTATATAGAATTCCTGTATCCTGTATGTATGAAAGCATAAGACCTACAAAGAGGCAGAAAAATTCCTAAGCCGAGGACTTTGATCGTAATTTATTTAATAAATTAATAGCTCCAGTTTTATTTCCGGATTATGTTTAATAGACACCAGAATATTTTGTTTCCTTATTAAATAGAAGCAATTACATCGGCTGACACTGTTGAAAGAAATGTCAAATTTCCCACCACTCTTACCAAAAGATTGTAAAGAAACGTTTCGTAACTCGAAGAAACTCACGTTGGGTTAAATCGGGCGACCTTTGCGACTACTAAAGTCAGTGAAATCTAGCATGGTTACATGGGCTTGGCAGGCAGTTGTTTTACTGCCTGTGCTTTGTTTTAAGTTTAATATCTCTTCAACACATTTAGCCAAGTCTGCACCAGTGCCGCCTTCACTCTTCTAGACGAGCAGTTAGACGGCGGTATATTTTTCCAGCTGGCATCAGATGGCTTTAAAATCTACGGACCGTTAACAGAACTATCTAATTACTTCACGAAAAAGCAAAATCGGAATATTTATTTCGTATTCTGGCGGAGCACATCGATTTATGCCTTTTTGATATGTGTTTGACATTAGAAATGCCCAATCAGAATTGACCTTTACCCTCACCACAAGTATAATAACTTTTGCGCCACCTTGTATTTACTTCAATTCGCTTTAGATCGTGACTTAATAATTAAAGTTTCAAATATTTCCGAACTTGTTTTAGTGTTGAAGTAAAAGTTCCAGCAATGTAAATATATTTTCGGTTCAAAAAAAAAAAAAAGAAAAAGGAATAAAAGTTAACACTCACTGCACTCACCAGTCGCTTGCTTGGCTTGATCAACGGCCTATTCATGCCATTTATTTTATTATACAATCCGCAAGCGTTACACAAGTAATGACCGGCACGATCTCGCCTCCACAAAGGCGTATTAATAGCACCGCAATTAACACACTCTCTAACTTCCTCATATGGGAAATCTATAGCACCATCGTAAGGAGATCATATGTTGCTCTCCAAGGAGTCATCATTACAGCGTTTTGTGTATAGAATTGGTGAGGTAACTGGGCATGAGCTGTACCAAAGCTATCTGAAGTCCAAGCGTTTTGGGCGGCAGAAGTACCAAAATGAGCCACATGTGGATATTGACCATTGGTTAGAGCTCGGTTGGAAGGCACATACACGGGAGCACTGACCGTGGCGGCAGCAGCCGCTGCTTGTTGATGATAGGAACTAACACCCGAACCTCTTGCACTGCCAGTTAAATCGGCATACCCGGCTGATGAATGATACATTTTAGCTGTGTACGATGGAAATTCCTGTTGATAATCCAAGTTTCCAACAGTTGCTGTTTGTCTTCGTCCCAAGGCGAGTTGATACTTAGCCTCTACAATATAGGGATAGTGCAATTCTTGTTGCGTAAAAGGAATATCGGCTGATGATTGTTGATCGGAATTGGACTGCAATAAAAAACCAAAATTATACAATAAATAACAAATAAAAACAATTCAGCAATTTTGCTTATACTAAAATCATTATCAGCCTTATCAGGCTTTCACTGTTCTACTGAATACAATTGGTAATGTTATCTTTTGGTAGGAAATACCACCAGCCCATAAAATAATTACTCGTCAAATGAAAATATTAAAACTTTTTGATTGTCATCTATCGCAACCGACAACACATACGTTTAACCAGAAAATCATGCCCACATGCACCCTCTTCAGAACATTTTCAGTTTCCACAATTTTCGTATTTTAATTTTTACCATATTTTTGCCGTTTAAAGATTTCTAGTTTAGGCGTTTTTTTTTTTTTGGTGTTGCCTATTGTTTATCTTTTTACTGATAACCTTGTATACAAATGGGCGGAGCTTTAGCCATACGAACGCCTGATAACCAAGATTTTAGTTGCCAAGATATAAGACAATAATGAGTACTTTATATGGTGAGCGTACTTTTCCACGCGTCCATACAAAAGTAAATAAGCCTTTCTGGGTTTCCCGATAGTATGCACGACGGCGCATAAGCACTCAAAAATTTAACATTAAAAGTTAAGAAAATTTTAACATTGATTCGTTTATGTTTACATGAGAAGTACCCCTGTGTGTGTACACCGCAAACCATTCGAATAAGGAATTGTCTATTAAATTAATATTCCAGAAATTCATAATGTAAGCCGTAGAGTTAAAACGTTTTTAATGCATAACCAAAAAATGGGAATTAATTTGAATAAAAATGATAAAATTGAAGAATTTTTAACATGTACCACCACCAAGACTATTAAATAACAACACTCCTTTATAACAAGTCACTCCTTTTAATTTTCAATATCGAAATATATCGAAAATATTGAAAAATAGCGATGTGAATTTGCAAACTTTATATTTTCTTTATATTTTACAGCTGTGACGTTCTCAATTGGGTCCATAGTCATTTCATATATACATTATATACGGTTCAATAAAATTTTTTTAATTATTTTTTTTTTACAATACTCTAGTAATTGTATATATAGTATATATAATTGATGCTATAGTAGGATACTGTAACACACTATATTCCGGAGCAAATACATCGGTACGAGCATTTTTTTAGTGTTAGAAAAATATGTACATCATCCAAACCTTACCATGAAGTCAGCTTTCAAGATTGCTCTCAGCACACTTTTTAGATTAGCATATATTCTATTTTAGTATATTTTAGATTTTCAAATTTTGTGGAGCCACGAGAATTTATTGCATTGAATTTATTCCAATATCTGTAGTGAGTATCTTTTCTCCCCCAAAGGTTTTCATCACAACAAGGCCATCGACAATGAAAGCAATCGGCTGCATAATTTTAATAAAACAAATTTAATTTTTCTAATATTTTTAATTATTATTATTATTTTTTTAATAATGTTAAATTCAATTATGTTTATACAGTTCAAGTCTATTTCTTAACAATATTTTTTTTAATATTTTTTGTATAATCGTTTAAAAAAAGTAACATATTATTTGAGCCTGTAAGCTTTTTTGCACACCGACAATTGATAAAAAAAATTCGATTTCACTGTCTTAAAGTATGTGGCTGACTAACCTTCAATCAGAATTTATATAATACAAGAGAAATATCGGTAATATCGCTTCTTAACGGTTCATCGCATATTTTCATCATCATATTCATATGTATCCATGTAGGTAATGAGTGCAATGACTTCCTACAATTTCATTGTTATTCAATTCCAAAGAAATATAATTTATGCAGGGCCGTATCTGCGTTTAAGAATTCTTTGCGGGGCCTTGATAGCTCCCCCAATTGAAGGCTTGCACTCTTAAATCAGTGAATCTATTGGAAGTAATGCTAATTTTGCGATTGTTCTTTTGGCCACTCCATTTCTTGTGCGAACAACGGCGCATCTTAGCCAATTACCACCTCTGTAATTCGACTAATATGCCACTTCATTATCATCCTTTAATAGCACCAAATGTGTGATGCAGTTGTCACAGCATCTTCAATCTATTCCAGCGGCTAACAATTCCTTGCGGGGTCTTAACAAATTATTTTAACTTAAGCCATAAATTTATATAATAATGCCGTACATCGTAAATACATACATATATTTCAGCAAGCATATGCTAATGTATGCCAAAGCATTTTTAGAGCTTAATTTTGCAAGTTTTAGCGATTTTTATATTCATCCTGGCGATTATTTCGTGCAACAGTTGACTGGGAAATAAAGTCAAATTAGAATCCTACATGTAAACCATTAACAAGGCTATATTTAGTACAGCGCCTGATATCATGTTAATACTGATATTAGATATCTAACTGTAGAATTAAACGACTTGGATTATCACATATCTGCATAGAGCGACATTTGTCAGTAAAAAGGGATTATAATAATATGAAAGTAATAAATTATATTTTCTTTACAATCGTGGAGAGAAATATGTTATCAAAATTGTTACAGAAGCTAACCGTTTTGGGAAAAATGGGCACAAGACTTATGGCGTTTTCTTTTCTACATTAAAAATGTCGCCCTGTGAAAAGGTGCCTTTTTAAAATGCATTGCCCGCCCTGTGAAAGTGCAATTTTTTATACAACGAGAAAAGAACACAAATTAGAAAAAAGTGCAATGCCTTTTTTTTACAGCTGAAAAACAAACATTTTCTGTATATTTTATGAAATGTGTATACAAAAATGATCAGTTGCCAGATTGCTAATTCATCTGCTTGAGAAAACAAATATTTTATTTTTTAATATCTCATACAAATAAGCAGTCGCATAGTGTTCTTTTGTTTGTTTTATATGATACAAAATATAAAAATAATTATTAAAATCTAATTTTGTGACACTTTCAACTCAAAAGACTTTTTTTGAACATTTTCTGGTAACGCTGTGCAAGAATAAAAACCATGTGTTTTACAGGGCAATTTCTGCCCTGTTGATTTGTTCAGGGCAAAAGTGCAATGCCTTTTGCACTGCGAAAGGGCAACATTTTTTAGAAAAGAACACGCAACCCTTTCACAGGGCAATGCATTTTCGAGAAAAGAACACAAAATTGCCCTCCCTGCGGGTAGTGTTGCCTTTTTTTGTAGAAAAGAAAACGCCATTAGTAATACATAATAGTTGAGCATCTCACGAAATAGAGTTTGTGGAACAATAATTTAAAAGCTACCGATATGAGGTAGATGCAATCCATCATGAGTGTAAGGACGCCAGTCAATAACAATAGGAGGCCTGTTAATATGCTTAATTTAGTTTCATTTATAGTTGTATACATTATTCGGAACTTCACTTTACATACAACATCCGATCATACACCCTGACGTTAATCTACTTCCATAGATCAGTGTTGCCCTAATAAATTTGACGCTTTTCTCGTTTAGTTTTCTCATTAATTTCCTGTGGATAGTATGCGCTCTTCGCTATGTAGTTGTTGTTTAGTTGCTCATTTTTGAATATTTTAGATTTTAATTTTTCATTTTTATAGTTTTTTGTGGCAATAAACTTAAATTTTCCGAGTGGAAACACTAGACTATATGATACCTTAATAGTGATGTTGCTAAAATTAAGGAAAGCTGAAACAAAGATGCTGAAAAATCAGCACTGTACAATTCTTTTGCTAAAATTTGAAAATCTTTACAAACTTATGAAAGAACCTCTACATAGAGTCTCTAGGTTCAGGGTAGATATACTCTAATATTTGTTTTTTGTTTTGCGGTTTTCTAAAAGTGGTCGCTTTTATAAAATTTTTGTAGCATCAATTGTATGCAATTCCATTTCGTATTTTTATTATTTCAAATAAATTCTAAGATTATTTTTTTTATATTCTCTTTATTTTTTTTTTTTTTTTTTTTGTAATTAACTTAATTGGAAAAAACTTTCTTTGCTTCGCTGCAGGAAAACAGTAAGAGTCTAGGCAGGCATCGAACTCGCAACCTCCGGCTTAGTAGGCTGTGCATTATTCATTGCCAGTGTATATCATAATAATATTTGTCGATTGGAATTGAAATTTATGACATTCTAATTAAAAATAAAAACCAAAAAACCAAACTGATATGAAAAACCAAAATCATTTAGAGTTGATGGCATTAAACGTCTTATTCAAGTGGCTCGTAGTATGTACAGATAGAAAGAAAAGGCATATAAAAGTTTTAAGACTTCCATTCTTTTTGTGAGGCGCATCCCATTATTCGCCTTATCTCCTCTTACAGTACGCATGCTTGTTTTTTTTCCTCTATCACCGCCGCCATCACCATCATCACCATCATCACCATCTTCTCCCTCATAACCACCACCAAACCATTTATTTGATCAAATGCAAAACAAACAATCCAAAGCCTTCCATAAATTCTTTTCACATAAAAACCAATTTTTAATGGCGTTTTTGCACGTTACAATTTTTTTACACACCGGCAGATTGGCTGGTTGGTTGCCCGACCACATTCTTCTCTTATTTTTTAGTCGGCATTAAACATTTTTCTCCTTCATTGTAATTTACTTACACATTAACTTTATTATTATTTTTATTATTAAGTTTCTGCATTGCTATAATTCCCGGCACGTTTGCAGTGGTTTGTCGACAGTTTGTAAAGTCATGCTCACATTGGAATTTTCATTTCCTTGCTGGCGGAGAGGTTGCTTTTAAGGGATTTAAAACAGTTGCAAAAGTAATATTTCAGAAAATTTAAAAAAAATTTATAAAAAATATACCATGATGGCGAACCGGAAAATAATAACGGAGCCACTTGCTATATTTTGGAAATTGTTCCAAAAACTTATTTCCTTAAAAAGCTGATAAAAGCTTTAGCCATCACAAAAGCTTTTTTCAATTTTTTTTTACAATTTTAAAAATTGTGAAGAAGATGACCAAATAAGAAATTGGACAAAACTTAAAGGAAATAAGTAAATCAAGGGGTCCTTGAAATACTCATTATTTAATAAGTGATCCCACAAACATGTTCACTACTTCTCTATTATGACACCTTCCACATAATCACTTTTTATACACAAATTAAATTTTTTTTTCTTTTCCAAATGGTATAAGATGGCGAATTATGTGGATAGAATGGATGGAAGTCCTTACGATTTATGTGACAAAAATAGTTTGCGCCATTTGCAAATCGCTGGAATTTTAATAACTCTATTAATGTGTATGTGTAATGTGTAGTGGCAAAGGCCACTCTGCTAACATTCACTAGCAGACAATTTACATCCAGGATATCATACGTCTGAGCAAATAGAGCCTACTTCGCTGATCCTCTGCAACACTATATCATTAGCGGAGTGCAACAATTAAAAAAAAACTGGCTGCAGCTTAAAACTGCCTACGTTCTACAAAGCTACTCTCCCTAACGCCCTCTTCAACACCTGTCTTCTCTCCTCCTGCCCCTCCCACTGTCTCTCTCTCTCTGTCTCTGTCTCTGTCTCTGATCGATACTCCGATTGCTGCTCCTAAAACTAACCATAAATGAAATATGATTACTGAAGGCACTAACAGTGGAGCCACACCCTCATTGTTGTTGCTGTAATTGTTGCGCAGGAGCATATACTTATCCTACCTGTGCTTATCGTATAGAACATGCTCAATTCTTGCTTAACAAAATATAACTATTTCAATTTCAAGTCAATATCCCTTAAACTATTTTTGCTAATTTATTTATTTTAAATTCGAATTAATGAAAATATATACATATATATATATATTTGTAATAAAGTATAAAAACTATTTTCGATTTCGCAATTTTTAAAAGTGTCTGCTTTATGGAGTATTCGAATAACAAATGCAAAATGCAATTAACATAAAAAGCGCTTTTGAAATAAATGGAAATAAATTTTTAAAAGTGTTGAAAAGTCAACAGCAAACAAAATTAGTTAATCTTATCGTTAAATGACAAAAAATAATAAATAAATTGACAACTTTTCAAAATAATATTCACTTTGCACTTTTCAATATAAAATTAAATATACCACAGTGTGTGCATATAAAATGTTGCAGTTGCAATAACATTTAAAAATGAATAAAATTCAAGTATAATCAATAATTCTAACGATATTGGCAAACAGTGAAACTCGTCTAAGCCGAACATTTGCTAGGGTTCGTGTTTTCTTCAAGAGGAGTAGGACTTGGGCAATAAATTGTTACACCCAAAAAATTACTTCAGTAACGAATTGCATTTTATTTAATTGGTATTCCTTGAATAAAGTAGGTACATACAAAATAGGGCATTCAGGTGTTATTAAGACTAATAATTGTGTGTGTTTTATAAGTGGTTGCATATATGATTCCATCTTTTTTTTTTAAAAAGAAACAAAAGTTTTCGCATTGAAAATTAAATTTACTACTCGTTATGTAAGATGAAAAAAAAGAAAAATTAGTTGAACCGCTTTTCTCATTCATCTCGAAAAATATTTTTTATAATATTTTTTTTTGCTAATGACTCATTAGCCTTTGCTGGCTTTACTGTGCTTTTATATACGAAAACATTTTTCCATGCTTCTATATCTTTTATAAATATTTCATTGAGTAATTAAACATGCTTTACATATAAATAAATTTATTTATTTATTTTATTTACCAAATATTACAATTATATGAATATAATTGCAATATTTATAGAAGCACTGGCTAATGAGGCCTTTGGCTTCTGGCTCCCCGGGGAATTGAACCCCTGACATCTACGTAACAGGCGGGTATACTAAGCACTATACCATCGGGGGGCTATATAAATAAATATATAATTATAATATGAGTAAAAGCACTGGCTGCTGGGGCTATTTTTTTATTTTTATTTTACTAACAAAATAATTTTACATTAATTTAATTAATTTTTTATTTTACTAACAAAATATTTTTAGTGTAATTCTAATGTTTTGCCCTGCTCATGAAAGGCTTAGTGATGTTGCAGACACCTTGTCTGTAAACTAAGCGCTGTTGAACGCATTTAAGTAGCCATTTTAGTACTATTTTTCCTGAAATCGGTAAAAAAACCGATCTGAAAATCCGTCTAGCAATTTCTAAGCAGCTTTTTCACGCAAACAACTGCGATTAACACAATAAATGCTGAAGTACATGAGGAAAATTCGGGAAGATTTTCTATTTTATCACTGCCAGAGAAATGAATTGAAAAAATTATAGTTTTTTTTTTTCAAAAAAGAAAAAGAAGTTCTAAAAAAAGTTCTAAAAGTTCTAAAAAGCTCTTGTAAAAAGTTCAAATAAGTCCGGCGAATACCAAACTCCATATCTGGCATTATTAACCAAAGACCCATTTTACATCTTAACAGACACGATGTGGTCCGCCGTTGAGTTGCCGCTGGCACTAGACAACTATGATAAATATATCACTTAATATATCAATTTTATATGTGAAGTTAGTTCTATGGCTTTAGAATTCCTACAAATAATTCTCTTGTTGTAACCGAGGAATATGGCTCCAGTGGAATGAACGTGCCTGATAAACGATCAATACGTCTTCGCTTAGAGTGCACGTAGCAGTTTTCTTATGAAATTGTTCTTCAGGAAAAATAATATTGACCTGATTGAATTGCTAACGAGCTTTCCCTGTTGAATTACACATATTTCCAATAGCAGGTATGTCGGAGCCATTGTTTAATTTCACTGTTGGTGCTAAAATTGGAGCCATTTTAATGCTGTAGTTGAAATTGCTCCTTTCAATTATTCAAACGCAAAATCTGTGCTCTTTAAAAAGTCGACTGTGATTATAAATTCTAAGAAATTGTTGCCAGAATAGAACCACTCGCAAGCAAATGAACACATCAACTAAACAGAGGAGAATTTTTTAGCTGATCCTATTTTAGCAAATGATGTTTATAACCGTAAATTTTGTTGTTTTGTTGTTTTGTTGAATATGTCGATCCTGCTTAAGAAAAACTTTCGGCAATTTTACACAAACAAAATAGACGTATTTGTTCAGAACATTTGTTATAAAACACAGTTAAATATGAACACTGAAAGAAGTAAAGGTGTTATATTCGGCTGCACCGAATCTGATACACCCCTCAGCAAGATTTCATAATTATTTGTATAAAAAGAGATGATACCAACAAGATTCAAATAAACAAAAGAATATGAAACAGTATTTTTAAATATTACGAAGAAAAGTAATGCTGTTACTCAACACTCTTCATGACACACTATATATATTTCTGTTCCATGATCTGAGGGGGCTCTATAAGATTCAAGACATGTACTTATTTCCATTCCATACCTGTCTTCATCATATACATATTTCTACAAATAAACCCTAAAGGACACTCCAGAATACTGCTTTCACTTACGTTTGCATACACATGCATTGAAAAGTCAAGCTATTAAGCTAATGTATGGCTTTACTCCTAGCCGAGGGGACATGTGTGCACCCATATATGTATGCATGTATTTTTATCTCTTATTATATATATTTATTTCATTTCCCCAATTTTCAAATAACAATCCTGATCTTGATCTTAATACATTGTCTGCGAAACCGTTTGGCCTGTCTGTAGGGTATTATTTGTGTAATCTATTACATTATTTATAAAAGAATTTATATTATATATACATATATGTATGTATAACAATAATAATGCATGTTTAGAAATTCTTAACAGATAATGTCCTTGCGAAGCAGCTGGTACAATTTTCAAATTAAAAGTATATTTTATTAATACAAATTCAAATTCAAATTAAATACATTCCATTTCTTAAATAAATAAAGAAATTATAGATTATTATTACCTTAAGATGTATAGAAATAATTAACAATAATTATTGCATTTTTGGTTATTCATAAGCATTTTTTTTACAACTTTCTTTCTTTTATTGCTGTTTGCTGACTGACATATAATAATTTTTATTTGAGAGATTATATATGCCTTGAATATTTGCTAGATCGTATGTTTAACAATATTAAGAAAATGGAATGGGCTAATTTATGATGTCCTTTTCAAGCTTTTTAAAATTCTCTACTATATTCGAGTTGATGTTTAAATAATTCTTTTTTCTTATATATTGTCTGTCATATATATTGGCAGTATCAGCAATTTTTGGATTGTCAGTTTGTTTTTGACAGACGAAAAGGTTAGTTGGGTTTTGTTGCGATCTTCGATTTTTGATTCTTTTTTTTTTACTAAATTTTGAGCAAAAACCAAGTCGCATGGAAGCTGTTTCACGTCCTCAACGATGATGTAGATACGCTCACAAAGATCGTAACTAGTGATGAATTATAAGTGTATGGCTGCGACATATGGAAGCATCCAGAATAGCCAAGACCGAAATAGCACATCAAGTTCTGTCAAATATGAAGGTTTTGCTCTTTATTGTCTTTGATTGCAATGGCGTGGTGCGTGATGAATTCTTGCCACAGGGTCGTACGGTCAATAAGGAATACAGATTAAAGTTGTGCACCATCTGTGCGAAGTAATTCTTCAGGCACGTTCAGAATTGTGGAAGCATCAATCATGGTGCACCAGTTCACGCATCGACGCTTGTGCGTAAGTTTTTGGTTAAAAACAAAATCGTAGTCCTGTCTCAAGTAACGTATTCACCGGACTTGGCCCTCGCTGACTTTTTCCTCTTCCCAAAACTGCAGACGATTGAGGAGATAAAAGAAAAATGGAAACCGGAGCTGGCATAAGTGTTTTATATCTGGAGGCGATTACTTTGAAGGGCGCAAGATAGTTATAGATTAATAAATAAATTCGTTTGGGAACATTGAAAATAACGATTATTTTTTGATCACACCACGTACCTGTAAGCATGCATTTGCATGTTTGATAGTATTCTGATCAATAATCAGACACAGTTCAAGACTTGCTTTACATATATCTTGTAGAACAGAATTAAAAATTAAATTTCTATGCGTAAGCAAATCATTTAGTATTTACCACCAAATTTTCTTGCTTAAACTTACTACTGCTCCCTCTACTCCTGTTCATTGTTCCTGATGTTGGTATTAGAAAATATTCAAATATTAAAATAAAATTTAGAATAAAAAATTATTCCACTGCATAAATAATTTTCTACTTTTTCAAACTAACGTAAATAAAAAGTTTTCACATTCTTGCAAAAACTTCTTCTAATTCTCATATGCTTTTTCCGAAGACTATTTTTAAAATTTTCTTAACATTTACGAACGTAGAAATAAAAATATAAAGTAAAATCATTTTTATGTCTAAATTTTCAACATTCCGTAAAATGCAAATGAACCGGTATCAAGATTGTCATACGTCATCAATATAACATACATAACAATATAACTGGAAATATTTAATTGTTAAATATTAAAATGATAATTTGAAAAAATATTTAAGACAGTTAAAAATTTGTCTTCGAGCTCATTTTATGTCTTTATTGTATGAATTCGTTAAATGTTTCCTTCCGTCCGTATTAAATTACCCAACCACTTGTTGACCAACTTAATAAAATGAAAATACACAAATTGAGATTAGTTACGTTAAATATAAAATCTCCAAACGCCAATTCGATACACACGAGATACACGATTGTTGCTGCTTGAATCACCTATTTGTCAAACATTGCGTATGTTATTGGCGCCGCACATTAAAACTAATTATGTAATTTCTTAACTAGAGATGAAGCCGTGATTAACCTTCTGTACTGCCATCGCGTGCATGCGTATGGCCGGAAGCAGTGAACTGCATCACCTTAAATTTATTTCTCATTTTTTTTTTTAAACAAAAAATTACCTGCAAGGTTTTTGGTCTGCCCGCAGGAAAACAGCCAGGGCCTGGGAAGGAATCGAACACGCGACCCCCTATTTAGTAGGCTGTTCATTATTCATTCGCCTACGGTGGCAACCATTGTATGGGAATAATGGAAAATATCAAGTTCACGTAAATTTTTTTAATATAAAATTACGGGGATTGCCTTCTTTCTTTTTGCGAGAAACAATCCAAAATTCCAATCTGTACTATTAACTGCCGATGTACATTTTCATACACATGGACATTAATATGTGCTCCTATGAGCATACCTTTCTATGCATCTATACAGATTTTCACAAGGGTTACATCACTCACGTGAGCATATCCTAAAGCACATCACTATTGCTTATCACCATGCACTACTTTCAGCTAGTTTTTGGAAGACGTACCAAAAATTTGGCTGAAAATTTGTTTTCAAAACCAAACCACGGAAGGTGTCGTCCATACCTACCCTCTCTAGTATTCGCTACGTCTTCTATAAACGGGGGCTCGTAACTACATTGCAATCAATTTGCAATTGCAGTTAAATATTTCAATTATAATAAGAATAACGTGCTGGAAAACACTATTCTGAACAAGAGAACGGGTTTGTTTTGAGTTTTTGCCAATAAAATGTGTCGTGTTAATTAAGCATTGAATCTGCGCGCAGAGTTGCCAGGGTAAATTATAAGAAAATCGGAGTAGTGGGCACTTAGTTGGCAGTGTGAATTGCTGTCAGCAAATCATTTTGTAGGAATAGGAATGTACAAGTATGTGATAATGATAATATATAATTGTAATGGATGATAATAGGTACATTATTCCAAATCGTTTGGAATAATTTTCATGACAATAATCAGTTGACGAACTTATTCGAAGTCCTTGAATCCAAAGACAGTAAAATGAACACGCTGACTATCGAATATTTAATAAATGAACCTGTGAAAACCCTTCAAGTTGTGTGATTTGACATCTCTGACTTATTTCCTATGCATTCTTCCAAGCTTACTAATTTTCTCTTATAAACCAGCTAAAAGTTAAAAATGTTGCTTTTATGTCTGCTTTGCGTTGGCCGCATGACCCATTCAGTGCACAAATCATACTAACGGCAACCCTGTTTGACAATACATTCTAATTAATAGGAGTTTGTCTGTACTAAATGATAATTTGAATTCTTTAATCAACAGATGGCGTCCCTTAAGAAAAAATTACAAAAAATAAATATTAACAATATTTATAAAAACGTATCACTCTTAGCAAGGCGTTAAAATTATGTTTTTTTATTCTGCTTGATTTAATCTGGACATATAAATTGGTGAGAAATCGTTCAATATTTAATAAATATTTAATATACGGAATAGTAGCAAAAATAAATTGCAAATATTTAAAAATAATATTTTGGTAATAAACTTGCATTCAGTATTAATACTTATTCTTTCGTATCTGATTACATAAACGCATACTTATAAGACCCGAAAATGGTATTTTTTTAATTAGTTTGAAATATATTATACAATGCTTTTTGTACTTGAAGATGTTTAGAATATTAAAGACAGTTGGTTGGTAATTTTATGTTACGTACATTGAAATTTATTATATCGTTTTTTTTATCTATTTTTTTAAAATCAATTTTGTTTAGTGATTTCCTTATATTAACCGGGAGTTGGCCCACCTTTAATTGAAACTAGCGATATAATGAATTTCAATATATTTTTAAACAAATAAAAAAATATATAAATTAAAAGAATACAATATAAGTGAAATGTTAATTTTGAAATAATTATTTTTTTAAAAATATAAGTTTTGATTGATATAAAAGCTATAAATTTAAAAATGTAATATTTGGTACACTATTCGTAGAAGTGTGGAAATATTTCTACCACAAAAATATCTTTCTAGTTTAGAATAAACAGTTGGCAAATTTAAAAACATGTGCATGTACATTTTATGCTTTTATTTCACATTTTAAATAAATAAAATAAAAGACAACTATTTCCTTTTTTGCTTTTTGTGCATACAAACGGATATATTCAAAAGGTTCCGGTTATGAACGTTAATTTTTATCTCAGTGACAACAACAATGCCATGCAAAATAATTTACATCTGGCAGTGCTGTAAAAATACATTTTAAAAAACCATAGAGTAAATGCAATGGAAATAACTGCTAAAAAAAACCATTTAAATACAAACTAAACACAAATCCTAATAAGAAACTAAGGCAACTAAAGTAATAGCGTGGTGAATGTTAGATGGGGAAGAAATACAAACACACTGCCAGTGGCGTAGCATACTTTTATGCTTAACATTGTGGAAGAAAATTTTAAAATTTGAATTGAAATATTTTCAAACGTCTTTTTAAATTCATTTTTGTGTAAAATTATTATTATTTTATAATTTATTTTTTTTTTCTTGAAAGGTGGCAGCAATAATATTTGTTACAGTGCACGCTCAGTAATAGCGACCCCTTAGTCACTACACGATATTAAAGTGTATCTGCATACTGGGAGAAGTCAATCAAGTTAGTTTTTTTTTTTTCAGATTTTAAAAGTTTGCTTACAAGCTTCTTTATTTTCTGTGCAAAATTTGAATTTGTTTAAATACCAGCTCATACAACCGATGAACGATTGACTACTGGAGTCGCCTTTCGCCCAGTTTTGACATTTTTAAATCCCATTTGTTATTTAAGGGGTTAATTCACTATCCTGTACAATTTGCTCATATGCCAAATATGGCCAGTCTGCTGAAAACACATGATGTTGTCTACTGAAAAAATGCATCTTTTTCAAAACTTTATGCAAATGTTCATAAAATAATATTTTCCACCGGAGTTATATATATCTTTACTATATAATAGTATGTAACACAATTTTGATACGATAAAATGGCTCAGCACCACATCAGACTTTCGTGCGAAATAATCGCACGAGTGTGTACCATAATGAATTCCGGCTTTTAAATGCAAACAAAATACATTTGTAGTATATTTTCCTTCATTTCCAATGCTGTCTATTCGTATTTTACGAGAAAACGACAAATGGGAAAAGAATAAAGCAAAATCGTTTATTTGAATTTACAACATTGTAATGTTTAAAGTAAAAAACTTAAAATTAAATATTCTTTAATTATTAAACACACTCGACACAACATGATGTCAAATCGAGTGGGATCCTTTTGTAGTTTACTAGCCAACTTATTAATGAAAGTCAATGTTTCGTGAAAATTTCACAAATGACAAAATGACATTATTTATTTAAAATATACTTACAAATACAAATAAATATACGTAGTTTTGAGTTCGCATACTGGTGCCACTATCTCTGTGCATTATCGCTCATGAAATGTGAAAATTAGCCTTGATCGCTCAAAGTTACAATGATGGCCACGTTGCCATGTTGCCATGAAAATAAACATTTTCATGTAAACACATGCATTCTATTTTTCATATCGTACGTGTTTAAGGCATTTTGCTTTTTTATTGATAACACATTAAATATTTTTGTTGTTCTTAAGGCCTTGTTTCACTATCCCACACAGTCGAACGACTCATTCACAAAAAATGTATCAAATAAAAATGGCGTATATGGTGATACACCACATTTTAATGCCCCTGTTATGGTTCAAAACACTTAAGTGTTGTGTTGTAGAGCAGACAACACTTACAACACTTATACTTTTTCTGATTATGGTTTACAACATCTAGATGCTGTGTATTTCACAGGGCTGTTCTTCAAAAAATGCATCTGACAACAATACTAAAAAACAACTGTTGTGAACCATAATAAGGGCCTAAATATATTACAAAAACAGATGTTTTATATTTGATAGATACAAACCAAGTAATTTATTTCATTTGGTGCTGTACAATTGGTGGACTAAAAATGTATATTTGCAGAGATAAAAAAATTAATATATTACAAATTTTGGTGTAAAAATTAAAAATAAAAAATAAAAAAAGGACATAAAATCTATTATTTTATGAAATTTTTCAAAAACTTTTGTAAATGGTATTCGCCTGTCAAAAAAATAATACGGTTTTAGTTTACACTATAATACTTTTTCAGAATACATGCCAAATTTGACATGATTTAATACTGCGTGGGATAGTGAAACAAGTCCTTATGCTAATAATTTTGTAAAGTTCTCGATAAAAATTTGACATGCTTTAATACTGTGTGGGATAGTGAAACAAGTCCTTATGCTAATAATTTTGTAAATTTCTCGATAAAAAATTTAGAAAGATGATAAAAGTAAAAAAAAAAAAATAAAAAAATAATTTTAATTAAATATTCTGCATATTTTCGTTTAAATTTATTAAAATGCACAAGTTTTTGTTTAATTGTTTTAAGATTAAATATGTATATTTGAAAAATTTCAACTAGAAATTAATGAATAATAATAGAACTGAAATTAAAATTATAAAATTAATTATTAAAATATTTTCGTAAGGCACATTGTTGAATTGCCATATTGTTTTAATTATTTTTATAAAAAATATATATTTAATCACTATTCAGTAGTTTTTACACTAAACAAAAAAAAAAAAAAAAAAAAAAAAAAAAAAGAACATGCTTAAGAAGAGAGGAGGGATAAGGATATTTATAATACTTCTATAAATTGATACATACATACAAATATTAATGGAAATATTTACAAACAGGATTAAAAATAAATTTATTATGGGAAATTGAACAGAAATAAAAATATTGCAATTAATATTTTTATTTTATATTTTTCATATGATGTAATAATTTATTGAAATTAAAGTCTTTTTATGTGTGGAGGAAGAGGAGTGTAGGAATTAGAATGAAATGAAAACTGGTTTGCTTAGAAGCATCCCGACGCCGCTTAAAATTGTTCGCGCTCATGGAAAGTGTCGAGATCTGGTACGTTATATCACTTATCTCTGTAATACTGCAAGTGTAAATGAATTTTATGAAGTGGCCATCAATTTGGCCGTTTGTATTGCATTGTGTTGATGATGATATACTCCCGCCATGTCCGATGCCGCAGCACTGTGTATTCCAGATGAAGAACCCGTTGAACCACCTAAAGCGCCAAACGATGAAGCGAAATAGCAGTTGTTGACATAATCGTAGTTGGTTGCGTTCGTTTCAGATTTAACACTATAACCGAGGCTGCCAGCATTGCTTGCGGATGTGGGAACGTGTTGCGGCAAGCCAGGGGAATGATGATGGTGGTGGTGATGAGCTGCCGATGCCGCATGATGAGCCGCTGCAGCAGCATGGTGTTGGTGCAAATGGTGGTGGGCATGATAATTCGAACTGGCCACACTCGATGGCGATAAACCATTCGATAAGGCGCTGCTGGTGCCCAACAGATGCTCGTATTTTTGTGTTCCAAATGCCGATCCCGATAGTTGCGAGTGACTTAAATTGCTTTGGGCGGCTAAAGCTGATGGCGAATATAAATGATTGCTTTGTGATGTGTTGCCGTTAGCAGTGGAGGTATTTGTATTGGAACCAATGTGGGCGGATGATGTGTGCGAAGTAACATTGTTTAATAACCTTGTTTATTGAGCTGAAGTATGCGGCAGATGCATATGATGGCTGAGAGAGTTGTGCAAAGCAGATGTAGCTGATCCTAAGCTTAAATTATGCAACGATGAACTAGTCGATTTTACTCCTAAATCATTTTGCAACTTTGAAGCTAAAGCACCAGGTAGACTATGTCGCTCCAACCCTAAAGATGGTTTGAGATCTTTTAAAAGAAATGTCATGGAATATTAGTAAATATTGAGATGGCTCATTCACTTATAAAGAGTTTACCATCATCTTTAATCTCTTTGCCGTTTTCAATGGCCGCAACGGCTTTTTTAGCCTTCCTTTTTCTCGTTTGTATGCCGTCTTTGCGCATGGCCAGAGGCCTGTTAACACCGTGCAATTTAAAGTACAGACCACAAGCATTACACACTGGCTCTCCATCGTTGTTACGGCGCCATAAAGTAGTCGTTCGTGTGGCACAATTCGTGCAACATAAACCCACCCGGCGTGAGGCAGTCTGCAAAAAAAAAAAAAAAACGAAAAATTATATTAATTTTTCTTTGCATGAATTTTATTATTGTTTGAGATATTGATTTGAGAGATTAGTAACTTGAATTAGATCTAAATGAACTGAAATAAAATCGCCGTGCCTCTCGCTGACAAAAAAGCCTCAGACTTATTTTTATCTCATAAGACGGGAAATCCAAATTGGGTAGAAGCGGTAATGCGTTGGCACAAAGCATAAGTTCCTTTGTCGCAACGACTTATACAATTTAGACCTTAAATTAAATGGGTTTAATTTTTGCAGCCTTCGAAAAGACAACTTGAGAGATTTGTAGTAACACCTTTTGAAATCGCCGTGTTGAGAATAATGTTTTAAGATATACATAAAATTGATACTAAAGAAAGGAAAGATTGCAAAATATTCCAACAATTTAAGTCGTCCAGCCAAGAGGCAGGCTCCACTAGTCGCTTCCTTGTTCTGGTTCAGTATTCAAGCTTGATATAAATTATATAGAATTCCTGTATCCTGTATGTATGAAAGCATAAGACCTACAAAGAGGCAGAAAAATTCCTAAGCCGAGGACTTTGATCGTAATTTATTTAATAAATTAATAGCTCCAGTTTTATTTCCGGATTATGTTTAATAGACACCAGAATATTTTGTTTCCTTATTAAATAGAAGCAATTACATCGGCTGACACTGTTGAAAGAAATGTCAAATTTCCCACCACTCTTACCAAAAGATTGTAAAGAAACGTTTCGTAACTCGAAGAAACTCACGTTGGGTTAAATCGGGCGACCTTTGCGACTACTAAAGTCAGTGAAATCTAGCATGGTTACATGGGCTTGGCAGGCAGTTGTTTTACTGCCTGTGCTTTGTTTTAAGTTTAATATCTCTTCAACACATTTAGCCAAGTCTGCACCAGTGCCGCCTTCACTCTTCTAGACGAGCAGTTAGACGGCGGTATATTTTTCCAGCTGGCATCAGATGGCTTTAAAATCTACGGACCGTTAACAGAACTATCTAATTACTTCACGAAAAAGCAAAATCGGAATATTTATTTCGTATTCTGGCGGAGCACATCGATTTATGCCTTTTTGATATGTGTTTGACATTAGAAATGCCCAATCAGAATTGACCTTTACCCTCACCACAAGTATAATAACTTTTGCGCCACCTTGTATTTACTTCAATTCGCTTTAGATCGTGACTTAATAATTAAAGTTTCAAATATTTCCGAACTTGTTTTAGTGTTGAAGTAAAAGTTCCAGCAATGTAAATATATTTTCGGTTCAAAAAAAAAAAAAAGAAAAAGGAATAAAAGTTAACACTCACTGCACTCACCAGTCGCTTGCTTGGCTTGATCAACGGCCTATTCATGCCATTTATTTTATTATACAATCCGCAAGCGTTACACAAGTAATGACCGGCACGATCTCGCCTCCACAAAGGCGTATTAATAGCACCGCAATTAACACACTCTCTAACTTCCTCATATGGGAAATCTATAGCACCATCGTAAGGAGATGAGCGCTGAAAACCAGTAGGATCATATGTTGCTCTCCAAGGAGTCATCATTACAGCGTTTTGTGTATAGAATTGGTGAGGTAACTGGGCATGAGCTGTACCAAAGCTATCTGAAGTCCAAGCATTTTGGGCGGCAGAAGTACCAAAATGAGCCACATGTGGATATTGACCATTGGTTAGAGCTCGGTTGGAAGGCACATACACGGGAGCACTGACCGTGGCGGCAGCAGCCGCTGCTTGTTGATGATAGGAACTAACACCCGAACCTCTTGCACTGCCAGTTAAATCGGCATACCCGGCTGATGAATGATACATTTTAGCTGTGTACGATGGAAATTCCTGTTGATAATCCAAGTTTCCAACAGTTGCTGTTTGTCTTCGTCCCAAGGCGAGTTGATACTTAGCCTCTACAATATAGGGATAGTGCAATTCTTGTTGCGTAAAAGGAATATCGGCTGATGATTGTTGATCGGAATTGGACTGCAATAAAAAACCAAAATTATACAATAAATAACAAATAAAAACAATTCAGCAATTTTGCTTATACTAAAATCATTATCAGCCTTATCAGGCTTTCACTGTTCTACTGAATACAATTGGTAATGTTATCTTTTGGTAGGAAATACCACCAGCCCATAAAATAATTACTCGTCAAATGAAAATATTAAAACTTTTTGATTGTCATCTATCGCAACCGACAACACATACGTTTAACCAGAAAATCATGCCCACATGCACCCTCTTCAGAACATTTTCAGTTTCCACAATTTTCGTATTTTAATTTTTACCATATTTTTGCCGTTTAAAGATTTCTAGTTTAGGCGTTTTTTTTTTTTTGGTGTTGCCTATTGTTTATCTTTTTACTGATAACCTTGTATACAAATGGGCGGAGCTTTAGCCATACGAACGCCTGATAACCAAGATTTTAGTTGCCAAGATATAAGACAATAATGAGTACTTTATATGGTGAGCGTACTTTTCCACGCGTCCATACAAAAGTAAATAAGCCTTTCTGGGTTTCCCGATAGTATGCACGACGGCGCATAAGCACTCAAAAATTTAACATTAAAAGTTAAAAAAATTTTAACATTGATTCGTTTATGTTTACATGAGAAGTACCCCTATGTGTGTACACCGCAAACCATTCGAATAAGGAATTGTCTATTAAATTAATATTCCAGAAATTCATAATGTAAGCCGTAGAGTTAAAACGTTTTTAATGCATAACCAAAAAATGGGAATTAATTTGAATAAAAATGATAAAATTGAAGAATTTTTAACATGTACCACCACCAAGACTATTAAATAACAACACTCCTTTATAACAAGTCACTCCTTTTAATTTTCAATATCGAAATATATCGAAAATATTGAAAAATAGCGATGTGAATTTGCAAACTTTATATTTTCTTTATATTTTACAGCTGTGACGTTCTCAATTGGGTCCATAGTCATTTCATATATACATTATATACGGTTCAATAAAATTTTTTTAATTATTTTTTTTTTACAATACTCTAGTAATTGTATATATAGTATATATAATTGATGCTATAGTAGGATACTGTAACACACTATATTCCGGAGCAAATACATCGGTACGAGCATTTTTTTAGTGTTAGAAAAATATGTACATCATCCAAACCTTACCATGAAGTCAGCTTTCAAGATTGCTCTCAGCACACTTTTTAGATTAGCATATATTCTATTTTAGTATATTTTAGATTTTCAAATTTTGTGGAGCCACGAGAATTTATTGCATTGAATTTATTCCAATATCTGTAGTGAGTATCTTTTCTCCCCCAAAGGTTTTCATCACAACAAGGCCATCGACAATGAAAGCAATCGGCTGCATAATTTTAATAAAACAAATTTAATTTTTCTAATATTTTTAATTATTATTATTATTTTTTTAATAATGTTAAATTCAATTATGTTTATACAGTTCAAGTCTATTTCTTAACAATATTTTTTTTAAAATTTTTTGTATAATCGTTTAAAAAAAGTAACATATTATTTGAGCCTGTAAGCTTTTTTGCACACCGACAATTGATAAAAAAAATTCGATTTCACTGTCTTAAAGTATGTGGCTGACTAACCTTCAATCAGAATTTATATAATACAAGAGAAATATCGGTAATATCGCTTCTTAACGGTTCATCGCATATTTTCATCATCATATTCATATGTATCCATGTAGGTAATGAGTGCAATGACTTCCTACAATTTCATTGTTATTCAATTCCAAAGAAATATAATTTATGCAGGGCCGTATCTGCGTTTAAGAATTCTTTGCGGGGCCTTGATAGCTCCCCCAATTGAAGGCTTGCACTCTTAAATCAGTGAATCTATTGGAAGTACTGCTAATTTTGCGATTGTTCTTTTGGCCACTCCATTTCTTGTGCGAACAACGGCGCATCTTAGCCAATTACCACCTCTGTAATTCGACTAATATGCCACTTCATTATCATCCTTTAATAGCACCAAATGTGTGATGCAGTTGTCACAGCATCTTCAATCTATTCCAGCGGCTAACAATTCCTTGCGGGGTCTTAACAAATTATTTTAACTTAAGCCATAAATTTATATAATAATGCCGTACATCGTAAATACATACATATATTTCAGCAAGCATATGCTAATGTATGCCAAAGCATTTTTAGAGCTTAATTTTGCAAGTTTTAGCGATTTTTATATTCATCCTGGCGATTATTTCGTGCAACAGTTGACTGGGAAATAAAGTCAAATTAGAATCCTACATGTAAACCATTAACAAGGCTATATTTAGTACAGCGCCTGATATCATGTTAATACTGATATTAGATATCTAACTGTAGAATTAAACGACTTGGATTATCACATATCTGCATAGAGCGACATTTGTCAGTAAAAAGGGATTATAATAATATGAAAGTAATAAATTATATTTTCTTTACAATCGTGGAGAGAAATATGTTATCAAAATTGTTACAGAAGCTAACCGTTTTGGGAAAAATGGGCACAAGACTTATGGCGTTTTCTTTTTTACATTAAAAATGTCGCCCTGTGAAAAGGTGCCTTTTTAAAATGCATTGCCCGCCCTGTGAAAGTGCAATTTTTTATACAACGAGAAAAGAACACAAATTAGAAAAAAGTGCAATGCCTTTTTTTTACAGCTGAAAAACAAACATTTTCTGTATATTTTATGAAATGTGTATACAAAAATGATCAGTTGCCAGATTGCTAATTCATCTGCTTGAGAAAACAAATATTTTATTTTTTAATATCTCATACAAATAAGCAGTCGCATAGTGTTCTTTTGTTTGTTTTATATGATACAAAATATAAAAATAATTATTAAAATCTAATTTTGTGACACTTTCAACTCAAAAGACTTTTTTTGAACATTTTCTGGTAACGCTGTGCAAGAATAAAAACCATGTGTTTTACAGGGCAATTTCTGCCCTGTTGATTTGTTCAGGGCAAAAGTGCAATGCCTTTTGCACTGCGAAAGGGCAACATTTTTTAGAAAAGAACACGCAACCCTTTCACAGGGCAATGCATTTTCGAGAAAAGAACACAAAATTGCCCTCCCTGCGGGTAGTGTTGCCTTTTTTTGTAGAAAAGAAAACGCCATTAGTAATACATAATAGTTGAGCATCTCACGAAATAGAGTTTGTGGAACAATAATTTAAAAGCTACCGATATGAGGTAGATGCAATCCATCATGAGTGTAAGGACGCCAGTCAATAACAATAGGAGGCCTGTTAATATGCTTAATTTAGTTTCATTTATAGTTGTATACATTATTCGGAACTTCACTTTACATACAACATCCGATCATACACCCTGACGTTAATCTACTTCCATAGATCAGTGTTGCCCTAATAAATTTGACGCTTTTCTCGTTTAGTTTTCTCATTAATTTCCTGTGGATAGTATGCGCTCTTCGCTATGTAGTTGTTGTTTAGTTGCTCATTTTTGAATATTTTAGATTTTAATTTTTCATTTTTATAGTTTTTTGTGGCAATAAACTTAAATTTTCCGAGTGGAAACACTAGACTATATGATACCTTAATAGTGATGTTGCTAAAATTAAGGAAAGCTGAAACAAAGATGCTGAAAAATCAGCACTGTACAATTCTTTTGCTAAAATTTGAAAATCTTTACAAACTTATGAAAGAACCTCTACATAGAGTCTCTAGGTTCAGGGTAGATATACTCTAATATTTGTTTTTTGTTTTGCGGTTTTCTAAAAGTGGTCGCTTTTATAAAATTTTTGTAGCATCAATTGTATGCAATTCCATTTCGTATTTTTATTATTTCAAATAAATTCTAAGATTATTTTTTTTATATTCTCTTTATTTTTTTTTTTTTTTTTTGTTTTTTTTTTTTTTTTTGTAATTAACTTAATTGGAAAAAACTTTCTTTGCTTCGCTGCAGGAAAACAGTAAGAGTCTAGGCAGGCATCGAACTCGCAACCTCCGGCTTAGTAGGCTGTGCATTATTCATTGCCAGTGTATATCATAATAATATTTGTCGATTGGAATTGAAATTTATGACATTCTAATTAAAAATAAAAACCAAAAAACCAAACTGATATGAAAAACCAAAATCATTTAGAGTTGATGGCATTAAACGTCTTATTCAAGTGGCTCGTAGTATGTACAGATAGAAAGAAAAGGCATATAAAAGTTTTAAGACTTCCATTCTTTTTGTGAGGCCCATCCCATTATTCGCCTTATCTCCTCTTACAGTACGCATGCTTGTTTTTTTTCCACTATCACCGCCGCCATCACCATCATCACCATCATCACCATCTTCTCCCTCATAACCACCACCAAACCATTTATTTGATCAAATGCAAAACAAACAATCCAAAGCCTTCCATAAATTCTTTTCACATAAAAACCAATTTTTAATGGCGTTTTTGCACGTTACAATTTTTTTACACACCGGCAGATTGGCTGGTTGGTTGCCCGACCACATTCTTCTCTTATTTTTTAGTCGGCATTAAACATTTTTCTCCTTCATTGTAATTTACTTACACATTAACTTTATTATTATTTTTATTATTAAGTTTCTGCATTGCTATAATTCCCGGCACGTTTGCAGTGGTTTGTCGACAGTTTGTAAAGTCATGCTCACATTGGAATTTTCATTTCCTTGCTGGCGGAGAGGTTGCTTTTAAGGGATTTAAAACAGTTGCAAAAGTAATATTTCAGAAAATTTAAAAAAAATTTATAAAAAATATACCATGATGGCGAACCGGAAAATAATAACGGAGCCACTTGCTATATTTTGGAAATTGTTCCAAAAACTTATTTCCTTAAAAAGCTGATAAAAGCTTTAGCCATCACAAAAGCTTTTTTCAATTTTTTTTTACAATTTTAAAAATTGTGAAGAAGATGACCAAATAAGAAATTGGACAAAACTTAAAGGAAATAAGTAAATCAAGGGGTCCTTGAAATACTCATTATTTAATAAGTGATCCCACAAACATGTTCACTACTTCTCTATTATGACACCTTCCACATAATCACTTTTTATACACAAATTAAATTTTTTTTTCTTTTCCAAATGGTATAAGATGGCGAATTATGTGGATAGAATGGATGGAAGTCCTTACGATTTATGTGACAAAAATAGTTTGCGCCATTTGCAAATCGCTGGAATTTTAATAACTCTATTAATGTGTATGTGTAATGTGTAGTGGCAAAGGCCACTCTGCTAACATTCACTAGCAGACAATTTACATCCAGGATATCATACGTCTGAGCAAATAGAGCCTACTTCGCTGATCCTCTGCAACACTATATCATTAGCGGAGTGCAACAATTAAAAAAAAACTGGCTGCAGCTTAAAACTGCCTACGTTCTACAAAGCTACTCTCCCTAACGCCCTCTTCAACACCTGTCTTCTCTCCTCCTGCCCCTCCCACTGTCTCTCTCTCTCTGTCTCTGTCTCTGTCTCTGTCTCTGATCGATACTCCGATTGCTGCTCCTAAAACTAACCATAAATGAAATATGATTACTGAAGGCACTAACAGTGGAGCCACACCCTCATTGTTGTTGCTGTAATTGTTGCGCAGGAGCATATACTTATCCTACCTGTGCTTATCCTATAGAACATGCTCAATTCTTGCTTAACAAAATATAACTATTTCAATTTCAAGTCAATATCCCTTAAACTATTTTTGCTAATTTATTTATTTTAAATTCGAATTAATGAAAATATATACATATATATATATATTTGTAATAAAGTATAAAAACTATTTTCGATTTCGCAATTTTTAAAAGTGTCTGCTTTATGGAGTATTCGAATAACAAATGCAAAATGCAATTAACATAAAAAGCGCTTTTGAAATAAATGGAAATAAATTTTTAAAAGTGTTGAAAAGTCAACAGCAAACAAAATTAGTTAATCTTATCGTTAAATGACAAAAAATAATAAATAAATTGACAACTTTTCAAAATAATATTCACTTTGCACTTTTCAATATAAAATTAAATATACCACAGTGTGTGCATATAAAATGTTGCAGTTGCAATAACATTTAAAAATGAATAAAATTCAAGTATAATCAATAATTCTAACGATATTGGCAAACAGTGAAACTCGTCTAAGCCGAACATTTGCTAGGGTTCGTGTTTTCTTCAAGAGGAGTAGGACTTGGGCAATAAATTGTTACACCCAAAAAATTACTTCAGTAACGAATTGCATTTTATTTAATTGGTATTCCTTGAATAAAGTAGGTACATACAAAATAGGGCATTCAGGTGTTATTAAGACTAATAATTGTGTGTGTTTTATAAGTGGTTGCATATATGATTCCATCTTTTTTTTTTAAAAAGAAACAAAAGTTTTCGCATTGAAAATTAAATTTACTACTCGTTATGTAAGATGAAAAAAAAGAAAAATTAGTTGAACCGCTTTTCTCATTCATCTCGAAAAATATTTTTTATAATATTTTTTTTTGCTAATGACTCATTAGCCTTTGCTGGCTTTACTGTGCTTTTATATACGAAAACATTTTTCCATGCTTCTATATCTTTTATAAATATTTCATTGAGTAATTAAACATGCTTTACATATAAATAAATTTATTTATTTATTTTATTTACCAAATATTACAATTATATGAATATAATTGCAATATTTATAGAAGCACTGGCTAATGAGGCCTTTGGCTTCTGGCTCCCCGGGGAATTGAACCCCTGACATCTACGTAACAGGCGGGTATACTAAGCACTATACCATCGGGGGGCTATATAAATAAATATATAATTATAATATGAGTAAAAGCACTGGCTGCTGGGGCTATTTTTTTATTTTTATTTTACTAACAAAATAATTTTACATTAATTTAATTAATTTTTTATTTTACTAACAAAATATTTTTAGTGTAATTCTAATGTTTTGCCCTGCTCATGAAAGGCTTAGTGATGTTGCAGACACCTTGTCTGTAAACTAAGCGCTGTTGAACGCATTTAAGTAGCCATTTTAGTACTATTTTTCCTGAAATCGGTAAAAAAACCGATCTGAAAATCCGTCTAGCAATTTCTAAGCAGCTTTTTCACGCAAACAACTGCGATTAACACAATAAATGCTGAAGTACATGAGGAAAATTCGGGATTTTATCAATTCTATTTTATCACTGCCAGAGGAATGAATTGAAAAAATTATAGTTTTTTTTTTCAAAAAAGAAAAAGAAGTTCTAAAAAAAGTTCTAAAAGTTCTAAAAAGCTCTTGTAAAAAGTTCAAATAAGTCCGGCGAATACCAAACTCCATATCTGGCATTATTAACCAAAGACCCATTTTACATCTTAACAGACACGATGTGGTCCGCCGTTGAGTTGCCGCTGGCACTAGACAACTATGATAAATATATCACTTAATATATCAATTTTATATGTGAAGTTAGTTCTATGGCTTTAGAATTCCTACAAATAATTCTCTTGTTGTAACCGAGGAATATGGCTCCAGTGGAATGAACGTGCCTGATAAACGATCAATACGTCTTCGCTTAGAGTGCACGTAGCAGTTTTCTTATGAAATTGTTCTTCAGGAAAAATAATATTGACCTGATTGAATTGCTAACGAGCTTTCCCTGTTGAATTACACATATTTCCAATAGCAGGTATGTCGGAGCCATTGTTTAATTTCACTGTTGGTGCTAAAATTGGAGCCATTTTAATGCTGTAGTTGAAATTGCTCCTTTCAATTATTCAAACGCAAAATCTGTGCTCTTTAAAAAGTCGACTGTGATTATAAATTCTAAGAAATTGTTGACAGAATAGAACCACTCGCAAGCAAATGAACACATCAACTAAACAGAGGAGAATTTTTTAGCTGATCCTATTTTAGCAAATGATGTTTATAACCGTAAATTTTGTTGTTTTGTTGTTTTGTTGAATATGTCGATCCTGCTTAAGAAAAACTTTCGGCAATTTTACACAAACAAAATAGACGTATTTGTTCAGAACATTTGTTATAAAACACAGTTAAATATGAACACTGAAACAAGTAAAGGTGTTATATTCGGCTGCACCGAATCTGATACACCCCTCAGCAAGATTTCATAATTATTTGTATAAAAAGAGATGATACCAACAAGATTCAAATAAACAAAATAATATGAAACAGTATTTTTAAATATTACGAAGAAAAGTAATGCTGTTACTCAACACTCTTCATGACACACTATATATATTTCTGTTCCATGATCTGAGGGGGCTCTATAAGATTCAAGACATGTACTTATTTCCATTCCATACCTGTCTTCATCATATACATATTTCTACAAATAAACCCTAAAGGACACTCCAGAATACTGCTTTCACTTACGTTTGCATACACATGCATTGAAAAGTCAAGCTATTAAGCTAATGTATGGCTTTACTCCTAGCCGAGGGGACATGTGTGCACCCATATATGTATGCATGTATTTTTATCTCTTATTATATATATTTATTTCATTTCCCCAATTTTCAAATAACAATCCTGATCTTGATCTTAATACATTGTCTGCGAAACCGTTTGGCCTGTCTGTAGGGTATTATTTGTGTAATCTATTACATTATTTATAAAAGAATTTATATTATATATACATATATGTATGTATAACAATAATAATGCATGTTTAGAAATTCTTAACAGATAATGTCCTTGCGAAGCAGCTGGTACAATTTTCAAATTAAAAGTATATTTTATTAATGCAAATTCAAATTCAAATTAAATACATTCCATTTCTTAAATAAATAAAGAAATTATAGATTATTATTACCTTAAGATGTATAGAAATAATTAACAATAATTATTGCATTTTTGGTTATTCATAAGCATTTTTTTTACAACTTTCTTTCTTTTATTGCTGTTTGCTGACTGACATATAATAATTTTTATTTGAGAGATTATATATGCCTTGAATATTTGCTAGATCGTATGTTTAACAATATTAAGAAAATGGAATGGGCTAATTTATGATGTCCTTTTCAAGCTTTTTAAAATTCTCTACTATATTCGAGTTGATGTTTAAATAATTCTTTTTTCTTATATATTGTCTGTCATATATATTGGCAGTATCAGCAATTTTTGGATTGTCAGTTTGTTTTTGACAGACGAAAAGGTTAGTTGGGTTTTGTTGCGATCTTCGATTTTTGATTCTTTTTTTTTTACTAAATTTTGAGCAAAAACCAAGTCGCATGGAAGCTGTTTCACGTCCTCAACGATGATGTAGATACGCTCACAAAGATCGTAACTAGTGATGAATTATAAGTGTATGGCTGCGACATATGGAAGCATCCAGAATAGCCAAGACCGAAATAGCACATCAAGTTCTGTCAAATATGAAGGTTTTGCTCTTTATTGTCTTTGATTGCAATGGCGTGGTGCGTGATGAATTCTTGCCACAGGGTCGTACGGTCAATAAGGAATACAGATTAAAGTTGTGCACCATCTGTGCGAAGTAATTCTTCAGGCACGTTCAGAATTGGGGAAGCATCAATCATGGTGCACCAGTTCACGCATCGACGCTTGTGCGTAAGTTTTTGGTTAAAAACAAAATCGTAGTCCTGTCTCAAGTAACGTATTCACCGGACTTGGCCCTCGCTGACTTTTTCCTCTTCCCAAAACTGCAGACGATTGAGGAGATAAAAGAAAAATGGAAACCGGAGCTGGCATAAGTGTTTTATATCTGGAGGCGATTACTTTGAAGGGCGCAAGATAGTTATAGATTAATAAATAAATTCGTTTGGGAACATTGAAAATAACGATTATTTTTTGATCACACCACGTACCTGTAAGCATGCATTTGCATGTTTGATAGTATTCTGATCAATAATCAGACACAGTTCAAGACTTGCTTTACATATATCTTGTAGAACAGAATTAAAAATTAAATTTCTATGCGTAAGCAAATCATTTAGTATTTACCACCAAATTTTCTTGCTTAAACTTACTACTGCTCCCTCTACTCCTGTTCATTGTTCCTGATGTTGGTATTAGAAAATATTCAAATATTAAAATAAAATTTAGAATAAAAAATTATTCCACTGCATAAATAATTTTCTACTTTTTCAAACTAACGTAAATAAAAAGTTTTCACATTCTTGCAAAAACTTCTTCTAATTCTCATATGCTTTTTCCGAAGACTATTTTTAAAATTTTCTTAACATTTACGAACGTAGAAATAAAAATATAAAGTAAAATCATTTTTATGTCTAAATTTTCAACATTCCGTAAAATGCAAATGAACCGGTATCAAGATTGTCATACGTCATCAATATAACATACATAACAATATAACTGGAAATATTTAATTGTTAAATATTAAAATGATAATTTGAAAAAATATTTAAGACAGTTAAAAATTTGTCTTCGAGCTCATTTTATGTCTTTATTGTATGAATTCGTTAAATGTTTCCTTCCGTCCGTATTAAATTACCCAACCACTTGTTGACCAACTTAATAAAATGAAAATACACAAATTGAGATTAGTTACGTTAAATATAAAATCTCCAAACGCCAATTCGATACACACGAGATACACGATTGTTGCTGCTTGAATCACCTATTTGTCAAACATTGCGTATGTTATTGGCGCCGCACATTAAAACTAATTATGTAATTTCTTAACTAGAGATGAAGCCGTGATTAACCTTCTGTACTGCCATCGCGTGCATGCGTATGGCCGGAAGCAGTGAACTGCATCACCTTAAATTTATTTCTCATTTTTTTTTTTAAACAAAAAATTACCTGCAAGGTTTTTGGTCTGCCCGCAGGAAAACAGCCAGGGCCTGGGAAGGAATCGAACACGCGACCCCCTATTTAGTAGGCTGTTCATTATTCATTCGCCTACGGTGGCAACCATTGTATGGGAATAATGGAAAATATCAAGTTCACGTAAATTTTTTTAATATAAAATTACGGGGATTGCCTTCTTTCTTTTTGCGAGAAACAATCCAAAATTCCAATCTGTACTATTAACTGCCGATGTACATTTTCATACACATGGACATTAATATGTGCTCCTATGAGCATACCTTTCTATGCATCTATACAGATTTTCACAAGGGTTACATCACTCACGTGAGCATATCCTAAAGCACATCACTATTGCTTATCACCATGCACTACTTTCAGCTAGTTTTTGGAAGACGTACCAAAAATTTGGCTGAAAATTTGTTTTCAAAACCAAACCACGGAAGGTGTCGTCCATACCTACCCTCTCTAGTATTCGCTACGTCTTCTATAAACGGGGGCTCGTAACTACATTGCAATCAATTTGCAATTGCAGTTAAATATTTCAATTATAATAAGAATAACGTGCTGGAAAACACTATTCTGAACAAGAGAACGGGTTTGTTTTGAGTTTTTGCCAATAAAATGTGTCGTGTTAATTAAGCATTGAATCTGCGCGCAGAGTTGCCAGGGTAAATTATAAGAAAATCGGAGTAGTGGGCACTTAGTTGGCAGTGTGAATTGCTGTCAGCAAATCATTTTGTAGGAATAGGAATGTACAAGTATGTGATAATGATAATATATAATTGTAATGGATGATAATAGGTACATTATTCCAAATCGTTTGGAATAATTTTCATGACAATAATCAGTTGACGAACTTATTCGAAGTCCTTGAATCCAAAGACAGTAAAATGAACACGCTGACTATCGAATATTTAATAAATGAACCTGTGAAAACCCTTCAAGTTGTGTGATTTGACATCTCTGACTTATTTCCTATGCATTCTTCCAAGCTTACTAATTTTCTCTTATAAACCAGCTAAAAGTTAAAAATGTTGCTTTTATGTCATACTAAATCATACTAACGGCAACCCTGTTTGACAATACATTCTAATTAATAGGAGTTTGTCTGTACTAAATGATAATTTGAATTCTTTAATCAACAGATGGCGTCCCTTAAGAAAAAATTACAAAAAATAAATATTAACAATATTTATAAAAACGTATCACTCTTAGCAAGGCGTTAAAATTATGTTTTTTTATTCTGCTTGATTTAATCTGGACATATAAATTGGTGAGAAATCGTTCAATATTTAATAAATATTTAATATACGGAATAGTAGCAAAAATAAATTGCAAATATTTAAAAATAATATTTTGGTAATAAACTTGCATTCAGTATTAATACTTATTCTTTCGTATCTGATTACATAAACGCATACTTATAAGACCCGAAAATGGTATTTTTTTAATTAGTTTGAAATATATTATACAATGCTTTTTGTACTTGAAGATGTTTAGAATATTAAAGACAGTTGGTTGGTAATTTTATGTTACGTACATTGAAATTTATTATATCGTTGTTTTTATCTATTTTTTTAAAATCAATTTTGTTTAGTGATTTCCTTATATTAACCGGGAGTTGGCCCACCTTTAATTGAAACTAGCGATATAATGAATTTCAATATATTTTTAAACAAATAAAAAAATATATAAATTAAAAGAATACAATATAAGTGAAATGTTAATTTTGAAATAATTATTTTTTTAAAAATATAAGTTTTGATTGATATAAAAGCTATAAATTTAAAAATGTAATATTTGGTACACTATTCGTAGAAGTGTGGAAATATTTCTACCACAAAAATATCTTTCTAGTTTAGAATAAACAGTTGGCAAATTTAAAAACATGTGCATGTACATTTTATGCTTTTATTTCACATTTTAAATAAATAAAATAAAAGACAACTATTTCCTTTTTTGCTTTTTGTGCATACAAACGGATATATTCAAAAGGTTCCGGTTATGAACGTTAATTTTTATCTCAGTGACAACAACAATGCCATGCAAAATAATTTACATCTGGCAGTGCTGTAAAAATACATTTTAAAAAACCATAGAGTAAATGCAATGGAAATAACTGCTAAAAAAAACCATTTAAATACAAACTAAACACAAATCCTAATAAGAAACTAAGGCAACTAAAGTAATAGCGTGGTGAATGTTAGATGGGGAAGAAATACAAACACACTGCCAGTGGCGTAGCATACTTTTATGCTTAAAATTGTGGAAGAAAATTTTAAAATTTGAATTGAAATATTTTCAAATGTCTTTTTAAATTCATTTTTGTGTAAAATTATTATTATTTTATAATTTATTTTTTTTTTCTTGAAAGGTGGCAGCAATAATATTTGTTACAGTGCACGCTCAGTAATAGCGACCCCTTAGTCACTACACGATATTAAAGTGTATCTGCATACTGGGAGAAGTCAATCAAGTTAGTTTTTTTTTTTTCAGATTTTAAAAGTTTGCTTACAAGCTTCTTTATTTTCTGTGCAAAATTTGAATTTGTTTAAATACCAGCTCATACAACCGATGAACGATTGACTACTGGAGTCGCCTTTCGCCCAGTTTTGACATTTTTAAATCCCATTTGTTATTTAAGGGGTTAATTCACTATCCTGTACAATTTGCTCATATGCCAAATATGGCCAGTCTGCTGAAAACACATGATGTTGTCTATTGAAAAAATGCATCTTTTTCAAAACTTTATGCAAATGTTCATAAAATAATATTTTCCACCGGAGTTATATATATCTTTACTATATAATAGTATGTAACACAATTTTGATACGATAAAATGGCTCAGCACCACATCAGACTTTCGTGCGAAATAATCGCACGAGTGTGTACCATAATGAATTCCGGCTTTTAAATGCAAACAAAATACATTTGTAGTATATTTTCCTTCATTTCCAATGCTGTCTATTCGTATTTTACGAGAAAACGACAAATGGGAAAAGAATAAAGCAAAATCGTTTATTTGAATTTACAACATTGTAATGTTTAAAGTAAAAAACTTAAAATTAAATATTCTTTAATTATTAAACACACTCGACACAACATGATGTCAAATCGAGCGGGATCCTTTTGTAGTTTACTAGCCAACTTATTAATGAAAGTCAATGTTTCGTGAAAATTTCACAAATGACAAAATGACATTATTTATTTAAAATATACTTACAAATACAAATAAATATACGTAGTTTTGAGTTCGCATACTGGTGCCACTATCTCTGTGCATTATCGCTCATGAAATGTGAAAATTAGCCTTGATCGCTCAAAGTTACAATGATGGCCACGTTGCCATGTTGCCATGAAAATAAACATTTTCATGTAAACACATGCATTCTATTTTTCATATCGTACGTGTTTAAGGCATTTTGCTTTTTTATTGATAACACATTAAATATTTTTGTTGTTCTTAAGGCCTTGTTTCACTATCCCACACAGTCGAACGACTCATTCACAAAAAATGTATCAAATAAAAATGGCGTATATGGTGATACACCACATTTTAATGCCCCTGTTATGGTTCAAAACACTTAAGTGTTGTGTTGTAGAGCAGACAACACTTACAACACTTATACTTTTTCTGATTATGGTTTACAACATCTAGATGCTGTGTATTTCACAGGGCTGTTCTTCAAAAAATGCATCTGACAACAATACTAAAAAACAACTGTTGTGAACCATAATAAGGGCCTAAATATATTACAAAAACAGATGTTTTATATTTGATAGATACAAACCAAGTAATTTATTTCATTTGGTGCTGTACAATTGGTGGACTAAAAATGTATATTTGCAGAGATAAAAAAATTAATATATTACAAATTTTGGTGTAAAAATTAAAAATAAAAAATAAAAAAAGGACATAAAATCTATTATTTTATGAAATTTTTCAAAAACTTTTGTAAATGGTATTCGCCTGTCAAAAAAATAATACGGTTTTAGTTTACACTATAATACTTTTTCAGAATACATGCCAAATTTGACATGATTTAATACTGCGTGGGATAGTGAAACAAGTCCTTATGCTAATAATTTTGTAAAGTTCTCGATAAAAATTTGACATGCTTTAATACTGTGTGGGATAGTGAAACAAGTCCTTATGCTAATAATTTTGTAAATTTCTCGATAAAAAATTTAGAAAGATGATAAAAGTAAAAAAAAAAAAATAAAAAAATAATTTTAATTAAATATTCTGCATATTTTCGTTTAAATTTATTAAAATGCACAAGTTTTTGTTTAATTGTTTTAAGATTAAATATGTATATTTGAAAAATTTCAACTAGAAATTAATGAATAATAATAGAACTGAAATTAAAATTATAAAATTAATTATTAAAATATTTTCGTAAGGCACATTGTTGAATTGCCATATTGTTTTAATTATTTTTATAAAAAATATATATTTAATCACTATTCAGTAGTTTTTACACTAAACAAAAAAAAAAAAAAAAAAAAAAAAAAAAAAAAAAAGAACATGCTTAAGAAGAGAGGAGGGATAAGGATATTTATAATACTTCTATAAATTGATACATACATACAAATATTAATGGAAATATTTACAAACAGGATTAAAAATAAATTTATTATGGGAAATTGAACAGAAATAAAAATATTGCAATTAATATTTTTATTTTATATTTTTCATATGATGTAATAATTTATTGAAATTAAAGTCTTTTTATGTGTGGAGGAAGAGGAGTGTAGGAATTAGAATGAAATGAAAACTGGTTTGCTTAGAAGCATCCCGACGCCGCTTAAAATTGTTCGCGCTCATGGAAAGTGTCGAGATCTGGTACGTTATATCACTTATCTCTGTAATACTGCAAGTGTAAATGAATTTTATGAAGTGGCCATCAATTTGGCCGTTTGTATTGCATTGTGTTGATGATGATATACTCCCGCCATGTCCGATGCCGCAGCACTGTGTATTCCAGATGAAGAACCCGTTGAACCACCTAAAGCGCCAAACGATGAAGCGAAATAGCAGTTGTTGACATAATCGTAGTTGGTTGCGTTCGTTTCAGATTTAACACTATAACCGAGGCTGCCAGCATTGCTTGCGGATGTGGGAACGTGTTGCGGCAAGCCAGGGGAATGATGATGGTGGTGGTGATGAGCTGCCGATGCCGCATGATGAGCCGCTGCAGCAGCATGGTGTTGGTGCAAATGGTGGTGGGCATGATAATTCGAACTGGCCACACTCGATGGCGATAAACCATTCGATAAGGCGCTGCTGGTGCCCAACAGATGCTCGTATTTTTGTGTTCCAAATGCCGATCCCGATAGTTGCGAGTGACTTAAATTGCTTTGGGCGGCTAAAGCTGATGGCGAATATAAATGATTGCTTTGTGATGTGTTGCCGTTAGCAGTGGAGGTATTTGTATTGGAACCAATGTGGGCGGATGATGTGTGCGAAGTAACATTGTTTAATAACCTTGTTTGTTGAGCTGAAGTATGCGGCAGATGCATATGATGGCTGAGAGAGTTGTGCAAAGCAGATGTAGCTGATCCTAAGCTTAAATTATGCAACGATGAACTAGTCGATTTTACTCCTAAATCATTTTGCAACTTTGAAGCTAAAGCACCAGGTAGACTATGTCGCTCCAACCCTAAAGATGGTTTGAGATCTTTTAAAAGAAATGTCATGGAATATTAGTAAATATTGAGATGGCTCATTCACTTATAAAGAGTTTACCATCATCTTTAATCTCTTTGCCGTTTTCAATGGCCGCAACGGCTTTTTTAGCCTTCCTTTTTCTCGTTTGTATGCCGTCTTTGCGCATGGCCAGAGGCCTGTTAACACCGTGCAATTTAAAGTACAGACCACAAGCATTACACACTGGCTCTCCATCGTTGTTACGGCGCCATAAAGTAGTCGTTCGTGTGGCACAATTCGTGCAACATAAACCCACCCGGCGTGAGGCAGTCTGCAAAAAAAAAAAAAACCAAAAAATATATTAATTTTTCTTTGCATGAATTTTATTATTATTTGAGATATTGATTTGAGAGATTAGTAACTTGAATTAGATCTAAATGAACTGAAATAAAATCGCCGTGCCTCTCGCTGACAAAAAAGCCTCAGACTTATTTTTATCTCATAAGACGGGAAATCCAAATTGGGTAGAAGCGGTAATGCGTTGGCACAAAGCATAAGTTCCTTTGTCGCAACGACTTATACAATTTAGACCTTAAATTAAATGGGTTTAATTTTTGCAGCCTTCGAAAAGACAACTTGAGAGATTTGTAGTAACACCTTTTGAAATCGCCGTGTTGAGAATAATGTTTTAAGATATACATAAAATTGATACTAAAGAAAGGAAAGATTGCAAAATATTCCAACAATTTAAGTCGTCCAGCCAAGAGGCAGGCTCCACTAGTCGCTTCCTTGTTCTGGTTCAGTATTCAAGCTTGATATAAATTATATAGAATTCCTGTATCCTGTATGTATGATCGTAATTTATTTAATAAATTAATAGCTCCAGTTTTATTTCCCACCACTCTTGCCAAAAGATTGTAAAGAAACGTTTCGTAACTCGAAGAAACTCACGTTGGGTTAAATCGGGCGACCTTTGCGACTACTAAAGTCAGTGAAATCTAGCATGGTTACATGGGCTTGGCAGGCAGTTGTTTTACTGCCTGTGCTTTGCTTTAAGTTTAATATCTCTTCAACACATTTAGCCAAGTCTGCACCAGTGCCGCCTTCACTCTTCTAGACGAGCAGTTAGACGGCGGTATATTTTTCCAGCTGGCATCAGATGGCTTTAAAATCTACGGACCGTTAACAGAACTATCTAATTACTTCACGAAAAAGCAAAATCGGAATATTTATTTCGTATTCTGGCGGAGCACATCGATTTATGCCTTTTTGATATGTGTTTGACATTAGAAATGCCCAATCAGAATTGACCTTTACCCTCACCACAAGTATAATAACTTTTGCGCCACCTTGTATTTACTTCAATTCGCTTTAGATCGTGACTTAATAATTAAAGTTTCAAATATTTCCGAACTTGTTTTAGTGTTGAAGTAAAAGTTCCAGCAATGCAAATATATTTTCGGTTCAAAAAAAAAAGAAAAAGGAATAAAAGTTAACACTCACTGCACTCACCAGTCGCTTGCTTGGCTTGATCAACGGCCTATTCATGCCATTTATTTTATTATACAATCCGCAAGCGTTACACAAGTAATGACCGGCACGATCTCGCCTCCACAAAGGCGTATTAATAGCACCGCAATTAACACACTCTCTACCTTCCTCATATGGGAAATCTATAGCACCATCGTAAGGAGATGAGCGCTGAAAACCAGTAGGATCATATGTTGCTCTCCAAGGAGTCATCATTACAGCGTTTTGTGTATAGAATTGGTGAGGTAACTGGGCATGAGCTGTACCAAAGCTATCTGAAGTCCAAGCATTTTGGGCGGCAGAAGTACCAAAATGAGCCACATGTGGATATTGACCATTGGTTAGAGCTCGGTTGGAAGGCACATACACGGGAGCACTGACCGTGGCGGCAGCAGCCGCTGCTTGTTGATGATAGGAACTAACACCCGAACCTCTTGCACTGCCAGTTAAATCGGCATACCCGGCTGATGAATGATACATTTTAGCTGTGTACGATGGAAATTCCTGTTGATAATCCAAGTTTCCAACAGTTGCTGTTTGTCTTCGTCCCAAGGCGAGTTGATACTTAGCCTCTACAATATAGGGATAGTGCAATTCTTGTTGCGTAAAAGGAATATCGGCTGATGATTGTTGATCGGAATTGGACTGCAATAAAAAACCAAAATTATACAATAAATAACAAATAAAAACAATTCAGCAATTTTGCTTATACTAAAATCATTATCAGCCTTATCAGGCTTTCACTGTTCTACTGAATACAATTGGTAATGTTATCTTTTGGTAGGAAATACCACCAGCCCATAAAATAATTACTCGTCAAATGAAAATATTAAAACTTTTTGATTGTCATCTATCGCAACCGACAACACATACGTTTAACCAGAAAATCATGCCCACATGCACCCTCTTCAGAACATTTTCAGTTTCCACAATTTTCGTATTTTAATTTTTACCATATTTTTGCCGTTTAAAGATTTCTAGTTTAGGCGTTTTTTTTTTTTTGGTGTTGCCTATTGTTTATCTTTTTACTGATAACCTTGTATACAAATGGGCGGAGCTTTAGCCATACGAACGCCTGATAACCAAGATTTTAGTTGCCAAGATATAAGACAATAATGAGTACTTTATATGGTGAGCGTACTTTTCCACGCGTCCATACAAAAGTAAATAAGCCTTTCTGGGTTTCCCGATAGTATGCACGACGGCGCATAAGCACTCAAAAATTTAACATTAAAAGTTAAGAAAATTTTAACATTGATTCGTTTATGTTTACATGAGAAGTACCCCTGTGTGTGTACACCGCAAACCATTCGAATAAGGAATTGTCTATTAAATTAATATTCCAGAAATTCATAATGTAAGCCGTAGAGTTAAAACGTTTTTAATGCATAACCAAAAAATGGGAATTAATTTGAATAAAAATGATAAAATTGAAGAATTTTTAACATGTACCACCACCAAGACTATTAAATAACAACACTCCTTTATAACAAGTCACTCCTTTTAATTTTCAATATCGAAATATATCGAAAATATTGAAAAATAGCGATGTGAATTTGCAAACTTTATATTTTCTTTATATTTTACAGCTGTGACGTTCTCAATTGGGTCCATAGTCATTTCATATATACATTATATACGGTTCAATAAAATTTTTTTAATTATTTTTTTTTTACAATACTCTAGTAATTGTATATATAGTATATATAATTGATGCTATAGTAGGATACTGTAACACACTATATTCCGGAGCAAATACATCGGTACGAGCATTTTTTTAGTGTTAGAAAAATATGTACATCATCCAAACCTTACCATGAAGTCAGCTTTCAAGATTGCTCTCAGCACACTTTTTAGATTAGCATATATTCTATTTTAGTATATTTTAGATTTTCAAATTTTGTGGAGCCACGAGAATTTATTGCATTGAATTTATTCCAATATCTGTAGTGAGTATCTTTTCTCCCCCAAAGGTTTTCATCACAACAAGGCCATCGACAATGAAAGCAATCGGCTGCATAATTTTAATAAAACAAATTTAATTTTTCTAATATTTTTAATTATTATTATTATTTTTTTAATAATGTTAAATTCAATTATGTTTATACAGTTCAAGTCTATTTCTTAACAATATTTTTTTTAATATTTTTTGTATAATCGTTTAAAAAAAGTAACATATTATTTGAGCCTGTAAGCTTTTTTGCACACCGACAATTGATAAAAAAAATTCGATTTCACTGTCTTAAAGTATGTGGCTGACTAACCTTCAATCAGAATTTATATAATACAAGAGAAATATCGATAATATCGGTTCTTAACGGTTCATCGCATATTTTCTTTCACAAAGTTTTTTTTTTGGCATTTACCGTTTAAATATATAGTATGTATATTCATATGTATCCATGTAGGTAATGAGTGCAATGACTTCCTACAATTTCATTGTTATTCAATTCCAAAGAAATATAATTTATGCAGCGCCGTATCTGCGTTTAAGAATTCTTTGCGGGGCCTTGATAGCTCCCCCAATTGAAGGCTTGCACTCTTAAATCAGTGAATCTATTGGAAGTACTGCTAATTTTGCGATTGTTCTTTTGGCCACTCCATTTCTTGTGCGAACAACGGCGCATCTTAGCCAATTACCACCTCTGTAATTCGACTAATATGCCACTTCATTATCATCCTTTAATAGCACCAAATGTGTGATGCAGTTGTCACAGCATCTTCAATCTATTCCAGCGGCTAACAATTCCTTGCGGGGTCTTAACAAATTATTTTAACTTAAGCCATAAATTTATATAATAATGCCGTACATCGTAAATACATACATATATTTCAGCAAGCATATGCTAATGTATGCCAAAGCATTTTTAGAGCTTAATTTTGCAAGTTTTAGCGATTTTTATATTCATCCTGGCGATTATTTCGTGCAACAGTTGACTGGAAAATAAAGTCAAATTAGAATCGTACATGTAAACCCTTAACAAGGCTATATTTAGTACAGCGCCTGATATCATGTTAATACTGATATTAGATATCTAACTGTAGAATTAAACGACTTGGATTATCACATATCTGCATAGAGCGACATTTGTCAGTAAAAAGGGATTATAATAATATGAAAGTAATAAATTATATTTTCTTTAGAATCGTGGAGAGAAATATGTTATCAAAATTGTTACAGAAGCTAACCGTTTTGGGAAAAATGGGCACAAGACTTAGTAATACATAATAGTTGAGCATCTCACGCAATAGAGTTTGTGGAACAATAATTGAAAAGCTACCGATATGAGGTAGATGCAATCCATCATGAGTGTAAGGACGCCAGTCAATAACAATAGGGGGCCTGTTAATATTTTTAATTTAGTTTCATTTATAGTTGTATACATTATTCGGAACTTCACTTTACATACAACATCCGACCATACACCCTGACGTTAATCTACTTCCATAGATCAGTGTTGCCCTAATAAGTTTGACGCTTTTCTCGTTTAGTTTTCTCATTAATTTCCTGTGGATAGTATGTGCTCTTCGCTATGTAGTTGTTGTTTAGTTGCTCATTTTTGAATATTTTAGATTTTAATTTTTCATTTTTATAGTTTTTTGTGGCAATAAACTTAAATTTTCCGAGTGGAAACACTAGACTTTATGATACCTTAATAGTGATGTTACTAAAATTAAGGAAAGCTGAAACAAAGATGCTGAAAAATCAGCACTGTACAATTCTTTTGCTAAAATTTGAAAATCTTTACAAACTTATGAAAGAACCTCTACATAGAGTCTCTAGGTTCAGGGTAGATATACTCTAATATTTGTTTTTTGTTTTGCGGTTTTCTAAAAGTGGTCGCTTTTATAAAATTTTTGTAGCATCAATTGTATGCAATTCCATTTCGTATTTTTATTATTTCAAATAAATTCTAAGATTATTTTTTTTATATTCTCTTTATTTTTTTTTTTTTTTTTTTTGTAATTAACTTAATTGGAAAAAACTTTCTTTGCTTCGCTGCAGGAAAACAGTAAGAGTCTAGGCAGGCATCGAACTCGCAACCTCCGGCTTAGTAGGCTGTGCATTATTCATTGCCAGTGTATATCATAATAATATTTGTCGATTGGAATTGAAATTTATGACATTCTAATTAAAAATAAAAACCAAAAAACCAAACTGATATGAAAAACCAAAATCATTTAGAGTTGATGGCATTAAACGTCTTATTCAAGTGGCTCGTAGTATGTACAGATAGAAAGAAAAGGCATATAAAAGTTTTAAGACTTCCATTCTTTTTGTGAGGCCCATCCCATTATTCGCCTTATCTCCTCTTACAGTACGCATGCTTGTTTTTTTTCCACTATCACCGCCGCCATCACCATCATCACCATCATCACCATCTTCTCCCTCATAACCACCACCAAACCATTTATTTGATCAAATGCAAAACAAACAATCCAAAGCCTTCCATAAATTCTTTTCACATAAAAACCAATTTTTAATGGCGTTTTTGCACGTTACAATTTTTTTACACACCGGCAGATTGGCTGGTTGGTTGCCCGACCACATTCTTCTCTTATTTTTTAGTCGGCATTAAACATTTTTCTCCTTCATTGTAATTTACTTACACATTAACTTTATTATTATTTTTATTATTAAGTTTCTGCATTGCTATAATTCCCGGCACGTTTGCAGTGGTTTGTCGACATTTTGTAAAGTCATGCTCACATTGGAATTTTCATTTCCTTGCTGGCGGAGAGGTTGCTTTTAAGGGATTTAAAACAGTTGCAAAAGTAATATTTCAGAAAATTTAAAAAAAATTTATAAAAAATATACCATGATGGCGAACCGGAAAATAATAACGGAGCCACTTGCTATATTTTGGAAATTGTTCCAAAAACTTATTTCCTTAAAAAGCTGATAAAAGCTTTAGCCATCACAAAAGCTTTTTTCAATTTTTTTTTACAATTTTAAAAATTGTGAAGAAGATGACCAAATAAGAAATTGGACAAAACTTAAAGGAAATAAGTAAATCAAGGGGTCCTTGAAATACTCATTATTTAATAAGTGATCCCACAAACATGTTCACTACTTCTCTATTATGACACCTTCCACATAATCACTTTTTATACACAAATTAAATTTTTTTTTCTTTTCCAAATGGTATAAGATGGCGAATTATGTGGATAGAATGGATGGAAGTCCTTACGATTTATGTGACAAAAATAGTTTGCGCCATTTGCAAATCGCTGGAATTTTAATAACTCTATTAATGTGTATGTGTAATGTGTAGTGGCAAAGGCCACTCTGCTAACATTCACTAGCAGACAATTTACATCCAGGATATCATACGTCTGAGCAAATAGAGCCTACTTCGCTGATCCTCTGCAACACTATATCATTAGCGGAGTGCAACAATTAAAAAAAAACTGGCTGCAGCTTAAAACTGCCTACGTTCTACAAAGCTACTCTCCCTAACGCCCTCTTCAACACCTGTCTTCTCTCCTCCTGCCCCTCCCACTGTCTCTCTCTCTCTGTCTCTGTCTCTGTCTCTGTCTCTGATCGATACTCCGATTGCTGCTCCTAAAACTAACCATAAATGAAATATGATTACTGAAGGCACTAACAGTGGAGCCACACCCTCATTGTTGTTGCTGTAATTGTTGCGCAGGAGCATATACTTATCCTACCTGTGCTTATCCTATAGAACATGCTCAATTCTTGCTTAACAAAATATAACTATTTCAATTTCAAGTCAATATCCCTTAAACTATTTTTGCTAATTTATTTATTTTAAATTCGAATTAATGAAAATATATACATATATATATATATTTGTAATAAAGTATAAAAACTATTTTCGATTTCGCAATTTTTAAAAGTGTCTGCTTTATGGAGTATTCGAATAACAAATGCAAAATGCAATTAACATAAAAAGCGCTTTTGAAATAAATGGAAATAAATTTTTAAAAGTGTTGAAAAGTCAACAGCAAACAAAATTAGTTAATCTTATCGTTAAATGACAAAAAATAATAAATAAATTGACAACTTTTCAAAATAATATTCACTTTGCACTTTTCAATATAAAATTAAATATACCACAGTGTGTGCATATAAAATGTTGCAGTTGCAATAACATTTAAAAATGAATAAAATTCAAGTATAATCAATAATTCTAACGATATTGGCAAACAGTGAAACTCGTCTAAGCCGAACATTTGCTAGGGTTCGTGTTTTCTTCAAGAGGAGTAGGACTTGGGCAATAAATTGTTACACCCAAAAAATTACTTCAGTAACGAATTGCATTTTAAGTAATTGGTATTCCTTGAATAAAGTAGGTACATACAAAATAGGGCATTCAGGTGTTATTAAGACTAATAATTGTGTGTGTTTTATAAGTGGTTGCATATATGATTCCCTCTTTTTTTTAAAAAAAAAAAACAAAAGTTTTCGCATTGAAAATTAAATTTACTACTCGTTATGTAAGATGAAAAAAAAGAAAAATTAGTTGAACCGCTTTTCTCATTCATCTCGAAAAATATTTTTTATAATATTTTTTTTTGCTAATGACTCATTAGCCTTTGCTGGCTTTACTGTGCTTTTATATACGAAAACATTTTTCCATGCTTCTATATCTTTTATAAATATTTCATTGAGTAATTAAACATGCTTTACATATAAATAAATTTATTTATTTATTTTATTTACCAAATATTACAATTATATGAATATAATTGCAATATTTATAGAAGCACTGGCTAATGAGGCCTTTGGCTTCTGGCTCCCCGGGGAATTGAACACCTGACATCTACGTAACAGGAGGGTATACTAAGCACTATACCATCGAGGGGCTATATAAATAAATATATAATTATAATATGAGTAAAAGCACTGGCTGCTGGGGCTATTTTTTTATTTTTATTTTACTAACAAAATAATTTTACATTAATTTAATAAATTTTTTATTTTACTAACAAAATGTTTTTAGTGTAATTCTAATGTTTTGCCCTGCTCATGAAAGGCTTAGTGATGTTGCAGACACCTTGTCTGTAAACTAAGCGCTGCTGAACGCATTTAAGTAGCCATTTTAGTACTATTTTTCCTGAAATCGGTAAAAAAACCGATCTGAAAATCCGTCTAGCAATTTCTAAGCAGCTTTTTCACGCAAACAACTGCGATTAACACAATAAATGCTGAAGTACATGAGGAAAATTCGGGATTTTATCAATTCTATTTTATCACTGCCAGAGGAATGAATTGAAAAAATTATAGTTTTTTTTTCAAAAAAGAAAAAGAAGTTCTAAAAAAAGTTCTAAAAGTTCTAAAAAGAAAAAAAGTTCTAAAAAGCTCTTGTAAAAAGTTCAAATAAGTCCGGCGAATACCAAACTCCATATCTGGCATTATTAAGCAAAGACCCATTTTACATCTTAACAGACACGATGTGGTCCGCCGTTGAGTTGCCGCTGGCACTAGACAACTATGATAAATATATCACTTAATATATCAATTTTATATGTGAAGTTAATTCTATGGCTTTAGAATTCCTACAAATAATTCTCTTGTTGTAACCGACGAATATGGCTCCAGTGGAATGAACCTGCCTGATACACGATCAATACGTCTTCGCTTAGAGTGCACGTAGCAGTTTTCTTATGAAATTGTTCTTCAGGAAAAATAATATTGACCTGATTGAATTGCTAACGAGCTTTCCCTGTTGAATTACACATATTTCTTCACTTGGGAAATTAATAAAAATTTTTTTTTTGTTTTGAGAAATTATTTATGTGAGACCACTACAGTTCTTTTGTTAATGTATTTTTTTAATAAACAATTCAAGTTAACCGCATGAATAGCGATTTTCATTAACTCTCTTAGTATTTGTCACGGACTTGCATATGTGTATTTCCATACAAAAGTCGTTTTAAAAGTATCGTGAAAAACAGCTGTTTTAAACGACACCGAATAGCGTTTAAATGTTCTATTAACACTAATTTGAGTGTTATTGTTTTTTATAACGGCGTTCACTAGTGTTACCGAGTTTTTTAATTGCAATCTTACGAATTAATTATGCGGCTAGAAAAATATTTGCTTGTTTAAACAAATTTAGTTTTAAAATAATAAAAATCCCCGTGCGATTATCCTTTTCATTGCTAATAATAAAAAACTTTTTTTACGCACGTTTATGTCGACAACAGAATTGATTTGACGTTGAATGTCCACTTAAAAGTGGTTGGGGTCATTGCAGAGCAAGTTTATTAAATAAAAGAGTTCTTATATTTTTCAAAATAATTTAACTCGTTAGCAATTTCACGATAGTAAATTTGTGATGTGAAAACTTCTGTTATTAACTACTTGCGCGGTAAAATGGCCAACACCTTTTTCCGTGCTTCTACATCTCTTATGAATATTATATTGAGGCCCTCCGAAGCCATTGTGAGTCATTAACAAATTGCATTTATCCACATTTCCTCCTCTCGTCTTTTTGAAAATCAAGTCGCAGCACCAGTTTAATACTGATCACAGAAATTACTTCACTTCCTTTCAATTTTATGAATAAAAGTTTTTTCTTTTATTTTCTGCATAAAATATGAATAAATATTTTTTGCTCAATGCGTGTGTTTCTTTTTATGTGGCTGCCGGTGGATTTCACATCTTCCTGATGCCATAAATAAAGTCAAAGCTGAGCACAACAGACAAATTGAACCACTCGAATAGCATTAAATATAAAACGCACATTTCGATGAATGTACTGGCAATTGAACAGAAAGAAAATTCTTGTTTATAATGTAACAAAGGAATCGGATAAATGTTTGCTACACTGAAAGAATTTTCTTTGTTTTTTTTTTCTATAAATTTCCTTTAAGAAATGCCATGCAATTCAATAAAGGTCGGTTAATTTGACTAAAAAATTCATCATTAAAAAGGGGGAGAATATTCAAATATCACTTGTTGTATAAAATTAGAAGAAACCTTTTGAAACACTGAAAAAAATACTTAAATAAAGATCATTATATTAATTATTTAAAATTAATTATTAATTTATTTAAATTCCGCTCTGGAAGACGATATTTCACTATACTAGGCATCGAGAGATTCATTCACACAAAAATCTGACAGTGATAATCTCCTATTTTAAAAAATCGCATCAAAATGGTGTTGCTGGTGCCATACTATCATACAAGAATGATGCAAACTAATTATTTCTTTGCTGATCAAAATAAATGCAACTCTGATCCTATGAAAATTGTCATTTTATGAACATTGGCATAAACTTTTGCTTGTCAAAAAATTTGACCTTTTTAGGCCATACTATCCTATTTTATCAGCAGAGATGCAATATTTCACAAATCGCACGACTGTATAGGATGGTGTATCAGGCCCTTGAGTGACCAGGTGCAACCGCTTTTATCAAATAAACTGGCAACATAACGTTTTAATAACAACATGTGGCATATACAAGGGAATATTTGTAAATGTCATAACATATGTATGTAATGTCATGTCAAGTGACGCCTGTTCAACAAATTTTTCGTATGCCTTACGCCAAGATGAATCATGTAATTGTAACTTCTCTCAGTTGCGTAGTGATAGAGAGCTAATTCATATCCGAGCCCTTGAAAAATGTGATAAATACTCCACCCTTCTCCGATTGGCTCTCAATTTGGTAAACAATATGGTTTCAGTCTAATATACATTCAATATTACTCTAATAATTTTGAGGTTTTTTTTTTTTGAAATTTAAAATTTCGACAATTTTTTCTACATTGAAAATCAGTAACGCATCAACTAAAGGTTTCACAGCAAGAGGCACATATTACAGACTGTGTTCGTAGAATAGAGAACTTTGGGTAACTAAATGCCTGCTGCATAACGAGTAACGAGTAAAATACATATGAGACTTCCGACTGCAATGCGTCATAAATAAAATACAGATGCTATATTAGAACTATATTAGCCTTGCATCATATATAGTTCTAGAAAGTTAGTCTCATTATAAAGATAAGCATGACGGAAACGTAAAAAATTAAATTTTTCACGTTTACGTTAGTCCTTTACGACAAAAAAATTTTTTTACAGATAGTTTTTCATTTTATTAGATTTATGTATTTTTTTATTATTATTTTATTTAAATCCTATATATTTCGATTTTTAAATTGGCTTTGCTGGTGCCACACTATCATACAATGGTGATGCAAGCAATTTCTTCTTTGCGGATTGAAATAAATGCAACTCTGATCGCTTGAAAATTGTTATTTTATGAAAATGTGATATTTTTAGGCCGCACTATTCTATTTTTTGCAGCACTGATGGGAAGGATTGTGTAGGCGGTCACGTTTTTCCACCTGTCATCAAATAATTACTTAACGAGTGTTGCCAGTGTAATAAAACTCGTAAAGTATTATTTTATTCCAGGAAAATTCCACCTATTTTATTATAACAGAAAATATAACAGAAAATATATCATAAGGACATATTGCAAAATATTTACTTCAATTTATTTCATATTTTTACCGGCACTGAGGAAATTCTGATCTCTTATTGATCTCTTGTACAGAACTGCTTAAGCGCCATATGACAACAATGAAGAACAAATTAAGTAAACTATCATAAATTTTAGTTCAATATTTTCTTTGAGTGCAGGGTTTACATTCGTTCCACTGTGCACTTTAAAAAAAGGTTTTAAAGGTTTTAAAGGTTTCAACTCAGACACAGCCTTTAATCAAATAAAAATAAGCTTAAAAATAGCGGTTTTCTCTCAGTGTAGAGATTTTGAGCGATACTTTGATTTCAAATTTGCTACAAAAGTGTATTCCATTACAGTTTTAAAACAAATGAAGGAATATTTTAATTTATTAAAGTGATCAATCGAGAGAGAATAAATTAAAACGGTAAATTCCTACACCACGATGTAGGACAAACTATCCTGCTGATGTCCTGCTGAATTTTTCAAATTTTCCTTACGCCTCTCGGCAAAAGTTAAGTTAGAAAAAATCATCATTTCGACTCTCTGTGAACGTCTCTTCAGTGACAAGTGCTGTCAAAATAAGTTACGGAATCCAACTACCAGATCAAAGTATGTTCACGAAGTAAAAAGGATATGCAGCACTACAGCTATGAGTACTTTAAAAGCAAAACTAATTTAGGAAAAGTTATGCAAAAAAAAAAAATTAAAAAAAGGAAAGAAAGGAAAAGAAAACACAGTATCAATTACCATTAATTGCCTTTGTAAGTCTTTTATCATTATAATATTTTTCCAGGACAAGTGGACAATTCTTAAACTCCACTACTTCACGGGATTGTTGTAATTATAATGATGTTATTTCACTGTAACACGCTGTATGGAAGCATGATCGTTTCGATTGTTGTTTATTTGTTTGTGGTAAAAATAATACTCGAAGACGCCTTTAAATCAAATCCTGTTAAAAGTATCTGCTCCACTCAGTTGACTACTTTTTCAAGTAGTAATAATTTATAATGATCACTTTTTCAATGTGAGTGTGTGTGTAGGTCTCTTTAAAACACCAGTATGTCATATTTTTTGTTCTTTGTTTGTTTGTTTGTTGGTTGTTTCTGTTTTATTTTAAACCACTTAACGTTTTATTTCCTTTAACACTCAAGTGTTTATATAAAATATTACGATAATTCTTTTTTTTTCGGGTCAACCTTTTTTTTTTGATACGGTTTTTGTCGAGTATTGAAATAATATCCTGTATTTAAAATCAGTTGAGTCGTCTATCTGTTGCGTTGTCTGCCTGCATACATAAGGCTGTATGTATGTTTGGGTGTTTATATATTTCTTTGTGTATCGATTACTCTTTCAAGAGATCATTCCTTATACTTTAACTGACAGTGGAAAATAGTGTTGTCAGCTAGCGATTTAAAAACGTTTAGTTTCCTAACCGCAGTTTCAAAGGATTCAATTTCATGTGCAGCCTTCCTCAATTCTCTTTTAGCCTTGCATCATATATAGTTCTAGAACGTTAGTCTCATTATAAAGATAAGTATGACGGAAACGTAAAAAATTAAATTTTTCACGTTTACGTTAGTCCTTTACGACAAAAAAATTTTTTTACAGATAGTTTTTCATTTTATTAGATTTATGTATTTTTTTATTATTATTTTATTTAAATCCTATATATATTTGAAAATTGCCATTTTATGAAAATGTGATATTTTTAGGCCGCACTATTCTATTTTTTTGCAGCCCTGATGTCATCTTTGACAATCGTTTCAGGATAGTGAAACTTATGCACGGCCGCATAATATGATTGTATGATATCTGACTGAGATATCGCTTTACATGCATAAATTATTGTTAACAAATATCAATTTCAATCTATTTATATTGTTTATTTATGTTATTTATTTATTCTTCTCAATATTGATTTAAGATTTTTAATGCGATTTAAATATCAAATAGAGATAATTCGCATAACACCAACAAATCGCTAGCGACCAGATTAGTAGACAATATAACAACTTTTGCAGCAGTGAATAGTTATAGAAGCCCACTGTAGAGCCGCCGTATTGATCGCGCATCATTTATGCAATTTTATCTCCTTGAAATGCTAAATGAATCACAATCGTATAAGTTTTCTTAAACTATAAATATAAATCCTTTATAATCGCTTTTCTCGCTTCATATCAAAGAGGTGATAATAATTTAAAAACGCTAAATTAGCCATTAGCTGATGACAAATTGTTATTGAAATTATGGACCTTTTTTTCTCAAGACGCCTGTGAGATTTAAATTGATTTTTTATTGCTGTTTGTTTAATTTCTTTTATGAGTTTTTTTTCTTCTCGCTGTTGCTTTAATCTTCGGCTGGCTTTCAATACTTGGCCGGTTTCCAATCCTTTCACATTTGTGTTTTTTTTTGTTTTTTTTTCATCACTCGTCCACCTTTATTAGTTTGATGACAAGATTTTTGTTTTGAGTTAATGTTGCCTAAAAATGCTTTTGATTTCGACCGACAAGCTCAGAAAAAAATGGATTTCGTTACGAAAAATAAATATTTTCAGCTTGTTAAAAATGTGTGGCGTTAAAAAAAATCGAAATGTGTGATCAAATTGCATTGAGATTTTATAAAAGAAATGAAAAAAACTATAAGAAAAATTGTATCAAAATGTATTTGCATATTTTAGCTTGCAGTTCTATAATACATTTAAGGGGATGCCCCAAAAGCTGGCTCCTAAATGAAAAGTGATCAAAGCGTAGTTACCGCCCGGCTGCAGAAATGTAAAGCCGACGGCAAAACAGCTCAGAAAATAAATATATGCGTCTTACTTAATAAACGAGAAATATTTCCAGTTATTAGCTGATGATGTCCTATTGCTCGCATCTCTATTGTTTTAAACAAATTAGAGGGTGGCACACATTTGCGCGACATTTTAAATACACTTTTTTGGATTAAAGCTCACGAATTCTGTTCTATAAGAAAATGATATGGAATTCGGTTATACAATTCTGGACTGGGATTTATATCGGCCAGTATAGTATTACCAAGGCTTGAATCCGTTTTTATTCTCGCAAAGACGGCTAATAAAAGAAGATCTGCTCAGACATGATGTGACATTTATTATTCTGCACTCATCCATATAACTTTCTTCAAAATCACCAATGCTGTAGGCTACATATGGGGATTCGCATACCAAAGGTTTTTTTGTCATATATTTAATAACTATTTAATAGTTATTAAATAGTTATTTTTCACTATTTTCACTATTTTCACTATTTTCTTCTCTTTGTCATACCAAAAGAGAAGGTAAACCCCCATTACACTTTGCAAACTATACGTTGAATGTTTAAAGGCTTCTCTTTTGAGAGAAACCCCTTTTTCAAACATGATAAAATAAGGAAATATATTTTTAGTATTAATTAATCGGCATTTGCTGTATAGACTATTTTTATATTATTATTGCTGAAATATTATTTTGGTCTTGTGCCCGTCATGGCTAGTACTTATAAGGCACTTTCTGGCGAAGGAATTTTCACAAAACTTTCCTCGGAATTTGCGGGCGTATTTTGCCAATGATTTCCAAATGAGCAATTAACTCTGGATTAGCGCCGTACAAAAGTAAGTTTACGAGACGTTAAGAATTAATCGTCTACTTGCCAGATCCTTAAATTAATTGTGGTGGGATTTCAGACAAAATGAGTGGAATTGTTCTACGCCAATTGAATGCTATTTGTCTTACAGTCAGTATGAGATCGGTATACCAGAGCGCAACCTTTAATATGAGCGTTCTGGCCTCGATTTTAATGTGACGTCATAGTATTACGATTAATACGGTTATAAAAGTTTAATTTATGATCGAGAGAAACACGCAGATCTAGAAACTCAGCAACAATCTCAAATTGCATTCCTTCCTATCCCAATTATACAATTGTTCCAAGCCAATCTATAAGTAATTGCTTTCCGAAATATTGATAAAACTTAGAAAAATCCTCTGAAAATATTATGCTTGAATTATTATTTATTTGTGAAAGAAATTCATTCTATTTCGTTCTTTAACTGGGTACGGTCCACCCTTGACAACCATTAGCTCCATTTCAACACTCAATACCAAATTATCTTGTAATTGCCTGCCACAAAAAATTTTCTGTCTTTACTTTCACGCAAACGTCGTTCTAAGAGAATTCATTAACATTTTTTTTAATTAATTTTTTTATTAGTGAAAGATTTTTTAATTATTAAAATTATTTTTATTATTTAATTGATTACATTTTGTACGATTGATATATATCGACTCAATGAATTACAATTACTGAAAGCTACAATTGGATGTGTGTTATTCAATGATAGGTAAAGGTTAAAATACATAACTGATCATCTAAAGCGATTACGTAAGTGAAAAACCACTTCTCACTTCATAAGAATAGTTTCATAAATGCAGCATGATTATTTCATTGAATTAATGTAATCTTACATTGAGAGCATGAAATAATAAATTCTCTGGGATATGATGAAAACTATATAACATTTTTTTGTTCGCGGTTACACGTACATCATTCTTGAAGTATTTTTGGAACATTGTTGTGTTTGGTTTACACAATCCAAGCGAATGGTTCGATTGGTAAATTTTTGTGAGATTCAATAAAGCATTTTAACCTTTTTCATACAAATGAGCTAAACTTGTTCGTCCGATTTTGAAAGCCATACATTAGTTTTTTGGTTGTCGTTAATGTTGAGCCCAAATTTATTATATTCGATTGGCTTTACGTCTTAACCAGCCTGGCTAAATTAACGAAAACAAAATGAAACAAAATGTATTTGCACATACCCCTGGCTAGATGATATATTGCGCCTAAGGCCAGTTGCTCAAAAATGTTACGTTGCTTTAGTGAACAGTTTTCATTACATATCACAATTTGTTCAAAATTAAATTTCGTATTATTTGTGAACTACAAATAACGCTTATTAATGAGTTCATACATACAATGTAGTTATTCATTTTCCTAATGAAATAAATGTTTAAATTAATGTATTGTATAATATTTTGACCTATGCCATCATAAATAAAAGCAAAACTATATTTAATGCAGTACTTTCAAATCTGTAACATAAAAGGCATATTTTAAATTTTTGCAGGCACTTCAAAATAAATCTACACTTTTTCCAAGAGGAAACAAGACACAAAAAACAAAAAAAAAAAAAAAAAATCGTAAAATGAAATTTCAATTTATATCTTCTTTAATTGGTTTTTATGTGGGGCAATCTGTTTTTGCTTGCTGCGAGGAATTTTTATTTAATAACAATTTACGCTTTAATTTCATACATCATCGTTTTTATATTAATGGATAAGATAATATAAATATCATGAAAAAATTTACAAAACCATTTTCAAGCGTTCAATATTTGGCGATTTTTTGGTTTTTTTTTTGTAAATAAAATAAAAATTTTTGTTTAATTTTAGGAAACGAATATTTATGTATATCCTGAGATCTGATCTATATTTTAAAGTTTATACACCAAGGACAAAAAAAAGTATGGTACAAAGTAAATTAGTTAAAGGGAAACTCATTAAAATTACACCGTTTCCAATAAGAGGTATTTATAAATTTTTTTAATAAACGAAATGTGATTGATGTAAAGCAGGTTTTATGTCGACCAAAAGTCGAATATTAATTTCTCAATTTATATTTTCGGAATGCCATTGTAAATCTGGCAAATATCTCACAAATTTCAATGTGAAAATTTCATTCATGTAAAAATTTCACCACGATGAACTGTTTCAATCTTGTGTGAATCGAAATTAGTTTTTCTTAGCAGAATGTGAAACTTCAATCTCTACATTTGCATTTCTTATAAGAAAATGTTAAGAACCCGTAATTTACATGGTTTTGTGGCCTTCAGCATTCTGCCAGTGCTGATTTTAATAAAATTCTCAGTATCTCAGTATCGTTTTTTTTTTTTTTTTGGTGAAAACAATAGAGTTGGCTGCCATTGATAATGGTAATGAGTGCTAATAATTAGCATGCTGTGAAATGCATTATTAAAATTATGCGCGGTATTAACTTTTGGTAATTTGATGCATCATAATTATAATATAATATTTTTGTCCGTGTGCATTCGTATATACAAAATTATATTTGTCTATACCGATATTGGTTGCCATTTAGCTTGACTTTGCAATAAAACTGATAACGAAACATATTTTAACATTAAAATTATTCCTTAACGAATATTAACGTTCAGAATATTTTTTCTTCTTTGCAAAACCATGATTTGTCATATTTAAAGAAAATTTTTGGAAAATGCAATGCATTTTAATTTATAAATTCTAATTTCTAATTGTTATTAAAACTGTGCAAAAACATATGGCTGCAATCAAATCTTCTCTTTACTCTTTTTTCTGACTCCTCTCTTGAATTTGTAGACTTCTGTTAATTACACTTTACATACTTAAAACTTTCCATCCAGATATTTTATTAAAAAAAAAAATTTAATTAACTAAAATATCAGTTGAATGAAATCATTAAATTTTCATATATGAATACTATATTATTAAAATATTGTATTTGTCTTAAATAACCAAAATTAATTTCATTGCGCTTTAAAAAAAAATTTAATTAACAATTTATATTCTATTTAATATTTTGTTTAATACCAATTTTTAATAATTTAGTGTATCTGAAATATCACTTTAAGAGAATTGAATTGGAAATTTCGAGATATTTTCTTCAAACTTAACTCTTGACCTGTTTAGATGCATTTGCTTAAGACGTCCAAAACAAATTTAATTTTTAATTTTTAGAAAAATTATAACAAAGTATAATCACTTACTTCGACGTCGCTTAGAAGAATTCCCATTTTCTTCTATTGTTTATTTCCAATTCACTTTACGTTCAAATTTTAATTTTACTTTATTTATGATTATTAACAAATTCGAGTTTTTCACACAAATTTTTTTATTATTAATTTATTTACATTTATATTGAACAAATTTTAAGTTTAAATAATAAACTTTTTAATTTGCATAAATATAAATCTTATATTTTTGTTAACAAATTTTTTTGGATGCTTGAATCCATACAGATGTACACACACACACAGACACACGCACACACACTCACATAAGTTCAATATAAATTTGTGCCTTGAAATTTTAATTAATTTCGTTTTTAGTTTAAAGTCGGTATTAACGATTGCTTGCATATTTATAGGAAATATATTAAAAAAATTTTCTTATCTCCTCCAGTCAATGAGATATGAAGCCTTCAGATAACTATTACACACATTATAATATTTGTATTATTTTCGTATCAAATGAATGGATATTTTGGACTGTATTCCTTGAGGCCAGTTAAGATACTAAATTGAATAAAAAATAAATGTCCCCGTAAACACAAACTTGAGCAAGAGAAGCCATATAGGCAACTGGTCGGCCAGCCAAAAAGCAAGTCACTTCACGTGTGATGTAGGTAAAAAAGCCGGTATTACATAAAAAGAAATGGATAAACTACAACTAACGCAATATGTCAATAAGAGCACAACTCTAATTTGACACTGTTGCCAGTGTTGGCAACTTGTAAATAAATATTTAAGTTTATATGGGCATTGTGTGGTCGACATTTCTTTTACTTATGAATGTAAAATGTTTGAAAAAAAAAGGATACAACTTTTGCTTGCCTTTGTGAGGTTGCGGTCAATCCGTTCAGATGCTATTGAGGGTATTTCTTAACACTTTGATAAAAAAAAGAATTTATTTTTTTCATTTATATTGACACACATTTTGCTGTTAAACTGGCTTTCATTTGCTTAAGGATGTGCACTTTTTCCGTTTTCATATATTTCACATTCAATACAAGACCCTACAACCACTACCTTACTAATCGAAAGAAAGGTTTTGCATTAAAGTTGTGCTGATTGCCAGCTTAGAAAGCACAACAATGCTTGGTGTGGTGAAAAGCAAAGTTAAATAGCGTACTATTAGTGCTTCTCGCATGTAATTGCGATGCATAATATTGAATATAAATTAAAATCTCAGAAAGAAATAGTTGATATGTCATGATATCTTAAGGGCAAAGATGAAAAGTTCGTTTTGTTTTAATCGGTACAATATAACATTTTATTGGGCAAGTTTTTAATTAAATAAAATTTCACTTTAATGGAAATATTCAATCTCTATTTACTAATTCCTAAAATTGGCCACCTGCAGGATTATTCTGTTATGCCATGGGGAAGGCAATATGATGCGAAAACATGCAAATACGAACATTTCCTATTCTGTGTTGCGATGTTTCCAAAGTAGTTTTGTATTCGCATTTCAAATGCGAAAATGTGGCATGTTGGCATTCTGTATTGCAAAAACTAATGCCAGATATAGATACACGAAGATCACAAAATTGCATAAAGGTCATTAAATATACGTCAGACTGCAAATGCTGTGTAGCAGACATTACGGGAATAATTAGTCGCTAGCAAATCGCCGGTTAGAGAAACTGCAGGATGGAAAAAGGTAAATATATGAATCATTTAAAAATAGTTTACAAAGTTTTCTATGTAATTTCAACTTAAATTTTAATTGGGTTTTTGCTGATTTCATAGTGCACTCTAAGCAGAAACTAATGGCGTTTTCTTTTCTACAAAAAAAGGCAACACTACACGCAGGGAGGGTAATTTTGCAGGCATTGCACTTTTGCCCTGAGCAAATCAACAGGGCAGCAATTGCCCTGTAAAACAAATGGTTTTTATTCTTGCACAGCGTTACCAGAAAATGTCTTTTAAGTTGAAAGAGTCAGAAAATTAGATTTTAATAATTATTTTTATATTTTGTATCGTATAAAACAAACAAAAAACCACTATGCGCCAGCTTATTTGTATGAGATATTAAAAAAAATATATTTGTTTTCTCAAGCAGATGAATTAGCAATCTGGCAACTGATCATTTTTGTATACACATTTCATAAAATATACAGAAAATGTTTGTTTATCAGCTGTTAAAAAAAGGCATTGCACTTTTTTCTAATTTGTGTTCTTATCTCGTTATATAAAAAATTGCACTTTCATAGTGCGGCCAAAACATTTTAAAAAGGCGCCTTTTCTACAGGGCAACATTTTTAATGTAGAAAAGAAAATGCCAAAAATAAAATAAATTACACAAATATCAAAAAATTAAAGTTATTTTGTAACCGCAATTACAAATTTCTTATAGAATACCAATTTACTTTCGCACCGCATTTTATTTTAGCATCGCATTGACTTTCGCATTGCAATACAGAATAAGCCTGCTGGGGACTGCAGACCAGTTGATTGTAATACCAGCCAGTAGAGCGGTAATTCGATTCGTGTTTGGTCCCTTGAGGATTCTTGAAAAAAAAAACCCTTAAAGGTTTGCAACATAATTTTTCAGTTTATTTTTCCATTTATTCCCTTCACCAATATAATTTGTTATGGCTTTGAAAATGCATTTCAACCAGAAGGAAAATTGACATACATTTTTTCTAATAATCAATTTCGATACAGACATATTTAATAAAAACATTAACTTTCTACTGAATATTCAATTAATATTCTGCTCAATATTAATGTTTGTGATTCCAGAACGATTTTTTATCGCTGCTTGGACTTTGAGGACTTGTGGTATTTGAAGTTTGTGGTTATTTTTTCCCCAAGATGTGTGCAGTTTTCAAAATACTTCTTGGCAATACTGACTCTTTTTTACAACGCCACTACCGCCAGTCATAAAGTTTTTTATTTATTCTTTTTTGCCTCTGTATATAAACTTGTTGTTGTTTTACTTCTGCTTTGAAGTAAACATAAAAAGGCAATTTTCATCAATGAAAGGAGAATAGGAAAACCTTTTTATACAAAAACCAACAACTTTTATTGGTGAGAGAGTTTATATTTAAGTGTATGTAAGAGCAATAATGTGGGCCTTCCAAGTGTTAAAGAGGGACAGCACATAATGTATAAATGTAGTATATATGCTTGTATATTTATGTATGCATGTGTGTGGTTATAAGGAATACGAATTAAATAGAATATTTTTGAAGTGACAACAGCAAATACAGGTAATCTAAACCAATAACAGCAACAAAATCTATAATACTGTCACCTTAAATTTCTAATCAAAAACCAAACACTTATGCAAGTAACAAACAGTGATGCCACTTTCGTTTTAGAACTTAAACTAAAAATTTTCCACAAGTCATTCCAAAAAATTGTGTAAAATACCAAAAATCTTTTACTTTATGAGAAATAAAACAATGTTATTTCCAAGAACGAATTTCTATAAATTTGCTTTTCATTTATATAAAGGAATGCTTGAAACCTCTACCTTTGATTCTAGTAGTCTGTACATATTTGCAGAAAAATCCATATTTCAATGAAATAATATATTTTAAATTTTTATGTTTTTATTTTTTTAAAGATTTGCTGAATTTATAAAAAATATTTAAAAATCTCTATATATATAAAATAAAACTATTGGACCGATTTTGACCAAATATGATACGCATTCTCTATGGGCCGAGAGGAATGTTTTCGTGTAGTTTCAAGTTAGTCCGACAGATAACGCAATATTTATTTTTTTTTGTTTTTTGCGCGATACAGATTAGCGCGATACCCGTATGTTCTCTTTCGCTGAATATATTGGGTGCTTAATCGGTGCGTGGCGGCATTAATTAGCCCCATACCGGTTCATACCTAACCTATTTTTGAAGAAAAAATAGATTAAAACATAAAGTTAAAAAAGTAACGTCTTTTCGTGAAAAATAGCACTATTTTTAAACTCAATTTGCGCGATAAGCCTGTTATGCCTCGCTGAAGGCTGAAGAGTGCTTAAACGGCATGTGGCGGTCTTAAGTATCCCGACACCGACTCATACATAACTTCTTTTCGTGAAAAGGGCATAGCACTTTTTATAATTTATAATTATAAAAATTAAAATTTTTACATTTTAAAATATATAAAATATGAAAAAAGCATAAACTGTGTCGGTTATTATAATTTTGAATTTTGGATTTTTAAATAAAAAATGTTTTTCTATTATAAATAAAATAAAACACTGATTTTGATTTTCTCCGAGAGGCAGGCCAAAATAAAAGAAAATTTGTGGACAGCAAGCAACGCGGAGCGATGTCAATTAGTTTTATATAAATTATATTGTAAGTAATACGTCCAAGCAATTGTTTAAGTTCTTTCCTTCCAGATATTGTGAAATATTTATTCTGTTAGGAGGGTTTAAACCATTTAATGTATTTCATTGTGCCGATCTTATGAGAAATCGCAGGAAGGAAGAAATCGCGTCTTATAAGGAAGACGCAGAATTTGCAGGCAAAGTCGACAGTTACGAAAAAGGAAGCACATGCGATGTTAAAGCATCTGAGATAAATTCATGAGATTATTTTTCGGTTTTATTACTTCCGGCTCCGGTTGGCGAACTTATTAGATTGTTTATCTAACGATACCTTTAATATTGTATATATTCAAATTTCATTTTATCTGTAAATTGGCTTAAAAACTACTCTGAAGTTAGAAAATTTATATATATAAAATATATTAGATATATATTGTATAAAATTTCTAATTTTTTTTCTGTTTTCATGTGAAAGTATAATATAATTTTATATATTTTAATATTAATTTTTTTTTTTTTTTTTTTGGAATAAATCCGCAAAACATTTTATTTTATTTTTATATGATGCTTTTGTATAGAAGAAATAATTCACACTTTAATCGGCATCATTTTCAGATGTTGATGCGTATGTAAGCAGAACAGTGAATGGTCAAACTTACGCTTCAACATATCAAGATATGTATGTATACAGCTGTTGCCAACTAATTGGAAACGCATGTACCAAACGACAACCAAAAGAGTTTATTTGAATGTGTCTCCTAAATGGCCCTTATATTTTTTTCTAAAATACTTTCATTGTTTTCGTTACTCTTTCTGCTATGAAACGCATACACTTTTTTTGTTGTGAAATTCATATATCGTTATATTTTTTGAAACTTGTTTACTTCTTACTATATTGAATTCAGTAGACGTGCGGCAGCTAATTGGAAACGATTATTTTGCGATCAAAATTTTCGAATTAAAACGAAAAAGTGTAAAAGTTTTTGGTAATTATTTTTTAGTGGACTTCGATTTAGACCTAAAATCATCATTTTTTTAAGATTTTTAATGGGAACAAATAAAAGTTGTACTCCGGAGCAGCGAAGCGCTATTGTTGAGCTTCGTGCAGCTGGAAAGTCATACAGAGAAATTGCGAAGCAGCTGAAATGTTCCAAAAAAATGGTTTTCAATGCAATACGTCATTTGCATAAATACAACACTGTTTCTAACGTTCTGCGAAAGAAGAGGCCAAGAAAAACATCAGCGCAGACCGACAGATTAATAAGGCGTATCTCCAAAGTCGATCCAAAACTCTCATCCACAGCCATTCAGCAAGAAATACAAGAGTCGTGCCACGTGACAATATCTAAGAGGACAATTGTACGCCGTTTGGTTGAAGCTGGCATACATGGGAGAGCATTTCGAAAGAAGCCAATGTTGAGTAAAATTTAGAGAAAACGGCGAGTTGAATTTGCCAGAACACATTGGAATTGGACAGATAGCCAATGGAAATATGTGCTTTGGAGCGACGAAACAAAAGTAAATCGTCTTGGTCCTGATGGTCGGAGGTACGTACGGCGGCCCATTAATCAGGAATTTAACACTCGCTATGTTTCCCGCGTTGTGAAGCATGGTGGAGGGTCTATAATGGTATGGGGATGCTTCTCCTCGAGTGGTGTTGGCCCAATTTGTAAAATTGATGGAACTATGAATACCGAAAAATACATCGAAATTCTTAAAAACATAATGCTGCCATGGGCTGAGGAGAATTTGCCTGTTATATGGAAATATCAGCAGGATAATGATTCGAAGCACATGACAAAGCTGACTCAAAAAAGAGAATTCAATTGATGTTTTGGAGTGGCCTTCATGCAGCCTGGACTTAAACCCTATTGAACCCCTATGGGGTGACGTAAAAAGATCTGTAAGCCGGGAAAATATAACAAATATGAAAGATCTTTTTGATAAAATAAAGGTGGCGTGGGAGTCAATACCAGTGGAGCGATGTCGACGCCTAATATCTTCAATGCGTAGCCGGTGTGAAGCAGTGTTGAAGCAAAAGGGATTTGCAACTAAATATTAACCAAAAATAAGGCCATTGACTTGTTAACATTACTTATTTCTACATAATGTGTTATCGTTTCCAATTAGGTGCCGCTCTATAATTTGAAGACTGAGACCTACAATTAAAAATTGTGCTAATAATGAATATTTCTTTTAAGTTATTTATCTTCTTTGTTTACATTAGATATTATTTGAATATAATATAGTGAAATATATTTAAAAAAAGTATATAATACAACAGTATTAGGTGTATATAATACAACAGTAATACACCTAACACGTCTATACTACAATGCGTTTCCAATTAGTTGTCAACAGCTGTATATATAAATTGTGTTTAAGATCGTTAACTTTTTTTCTGATTAAGAAATGCTTTTTAATCCTGTGATAAGCGCAAATCGGAAATTCTTTCTAATTATTCTTAGAAGTATATTTCTATGAAAGATGATCCTTAAAGTGTGTTACAGGAGTTGTTTTTACCGACACGTGATGGGTTATCCATTTAGCGGTCTAAAAACCGTCGGATGGGCAAAGCTGTGTTAATGTTATTGAGAAATGCTTAAGCGCTATACAATGGACGTTTTATTGGCCGTCTTTTATAGTTTTTATGCTTTTCTTTTTCCGAAACATACAAAAGTTTTACCTAAATGCAACAGCGTTGTCTTTCAATTTCAAACTGAAAAGTTGCAAAGCAATAATACGAAAGCGTGGAGGAAGATGTTGTGATGAAAGCTTCTTTATATCACTTTTTTTAACTCACTCACTCTTCCTGTATATTTATTTAAGGTTATCTAGTTTTCTTCCCGTCTTTCGCACCATAGATGTTGCCATGGTATAAGAAGTAGTAAGAGATCGTGGCATCTTTGCGATAATGTCGATCGCTTTCGTGGTTGGAGCAAGTTTCCTGCGGAAGCTTTAATGTGGAAGGAGGCTGCCATTAAATCTCAATGTGATAACTATTAGTAGTCGAAGTCTATATACTCCCGCTGAGTTGTACTCTTGCCAAAGTGATATACACTTACAAAAGGTTGAACAGGCTTATACTGAGTTTTTTAGAGAGGGGTTTTTAATAAAACTAAAACTTTTCCATGGAATTATATTTCAGACGGGTTTATTACAAAGTTGAATTGCATTCTTCGTTTCATTAGTTTCAGAGTTCACCGAATTTTTTTTTTCTGATATTGAAATTAAAAATGTGATTCGAAATGTTGTTAAAAAAATTGCCAAAAAGGACACAATTTTACTCTTAACTCTACACCCGGTTCAATATGCTTCCATAACAATTTGCAGTCATTTACTGAAAGATACACAGTGCACAATTAAAATCAAAATCTATTTTTAAATCTTTTCAATACGCGGGCAGAGAAATAAGTTGGAACTCACCATCTCGATCTCACTATTCCCCAATGCACTTACTGAAGTTATTTTTATTTCGTTATTCTTTTACGCTTGTATTGTCTTTCTTGTTTGTTATATTGTTGATAATTAGAGGCACTTAAGCCATTCCTTGACCCTAATTTGTGTGGGTTTGGGAACCATGAAGAGGAACCACAAAAGAAGGGGTCGTTTTGACATGAGAAAAGAGATCTATAAAAAGTAGGTTGACCCCTTCTGAATGAAAAGGCAAGAGTTATTGGTGGGTGTGTGAGATTATCGGTGAGAAAAGGAATTTATGCCTTTTCTGAAACAGCACAAACTTTGATATAAAATAATTAAATTAAATTATTGATATAAAATTGATATATGTCTTTTCTTTAAGCAAAGCAGTTAATTTATGTGATGAACAATTTCATTGAATGCTTTATTACAGTTTAATTGAAATGTGGAAAAATTTCGATTTATTTGCTTTAAGCAATCCAATTAATTTATGTGATGAACAATTTCATTGAAGGTTTTGCTACAGTTTAATTAAAATGTGGAGAAAATTGATTTATGTTCTTTAGCAAACCAATTAATTCATTCGATGAAAATTTTCATTGAATGGTTTGCAAATAATGCAAAATGGTATGCATTGAATGGTTTACAGTTTCAGTGAAATGTTTTTCTTACCTAAATGAAATCAAATTCGTGTTAAAGCGAGTTTTAAATAATTAAATAAATAAGTTTTAAAATTCATATTCACATTGTGTACCGAATTTACGCTTTTAATACACACAGAAATTGGATACGTGGCGCTAAATATTTCTCTCCAAAAAGTATCAAATGATATCATTATCTGGGTTTTCCTTCATCAACCATTTATTGCACTTTAACTCAAACGCCTGAATTTCTTTGTTTGGTGTGATGTTTCTTATAGTTTTTTCTTTGTTTTATAATATTTTTTTAACAATTTCCAAGAAAACGCGTGCTACTCTTGTTTACTCTTCATCAAAGTCCGTCTTCGTGTTGCTTCTGTTCTGCTGATCGTATCAACAGCATCGTCATTATGACGATCGTGCTAATGATGATATGATCAAGTGTGGAAGATCCCATTATTGTTTGACCACAATAAAATAAATAAATAACCAAAAACAACAAGTGGGAACTGTAAATAAGTATCCATTAACTCAGCTGGATGTATTACAATTTTTTCACATTGTCTTTATTGATTTGATTGCCTTTTAATTTTTAAGTTTTAAGTTTTTAAATGAAATATTGCTGGCTATAAATTTTTAACAAGGAGGTGTTTCCTCGAAAGAAATAATAATGATAATGATGAAATTAATATAACAAAGAAGACGTTGAAGGCGGTGCATGCCTAAGAAATGTTGCACGATGTGCAATTTAATGGATTTAGAATTCTTAAGTGGAAAATTAATGGATAATTTGATGTTTTATTTATTGTACTCCTGTGAACGTTAATTTGTTGTAAGCTTAAAGGATATGTAATGTAAGGTGTTTCAGTAACTGCCATATTGAGAAACTCTCATAAATAATTTTATTGGATGTGGAATATTTCGATGTAAGGAAGACTTATGACGAAGAAGAAGAAATGGAAGACTTATGGCTTCCATTAAAATATGAATGCATGTAAGAATCATTGTAAAACGCAATAAAAATTGCATTATTTTGTAATTAACTGAGATTTTGCTGTGTATTATATCATTATAGAATTTATTATTTTAGCGAATTTATTGGAGAGGGGGCAAAGGCACCAGATTTTATCTTTATCTACACCCTTCCATCTGAAAAAGCATCGGAGGTTATAAGTTGGTTTGATATAGGTATGGTAATTTCAATTATATTAGTTTATGACCCTACAAAATATATATAATATAGATTTATTTAAAAAACGCAACTGATTGAGCTTTGTCCGTCTGTCCGTTTGTCCTCGATATTTTTGTTGCGAAGTAAATTAAGTTTAAATTTGGTTTAAAATCCAACACAAATTTTTCCAAAGTTATATCAAGTCTATTATGATAATCATCAAAATCGGGTAACAGATCGAAGCCACGAGAGTTTGCCTCTGTTAAGTTTCACTAGTGTAAGTGGGAAGAATATTTATTTTTATTATGTACTATTTTTTTTATTAATATAATGCAAAATGAAAGTTTACTTCAATACAGTATAATTCTTGTGCAAAAAATTTTGCTGAAAGATTTTTTTTGGCGAAGGGTATATAATATTCGGCAAAGTCTCGCCTTTAATTATTTAACAATTGCAAATTTCAATTGATGCAATACAATGTGTTGATGAAAATTTGTCGAACACTTTAACATCTCCATAAAGTAAATACATACATATGGATTAGCCTACAGAATTTTCGTTAATTCTTTAGTGATACATTTCCACTAAACCAAATAACTCTACTTTTTTGTATAAATGTAGGCATATACATATATTTTTATACAAATATATTTTACCTTTGCATTCATATTAACATTTCTATGCAAAGGTTTCGTTCTGAAGAGCTAATTGCGGAAGCATGCAGGGTCATTCAGAAATGTTAATTTCGTTTAAGACGAATTAGGCCAACCAACATATTTTCCTTAGAAAATTTTCCTTACAAAATATTTTCACGGCAATATTTCTCTGGGAAAAAAGTACGAACATTTTTTAAGTAGTAAAGTCACACTTTATTATACTTATAAATCAAATGATAACTTTTATTTTGAATTGAATTATAATTTAAATTTTTTACCAAAATCCTTTCGTATGTATTATATTATTATTAAATATATGTATTTTTATAATTATTGGTTTTATCATATTATTATTTTTTAATTGCTGACATTATATTATCTAAAAATATTTTTTTTTTATTTTTTTTTGTATGTATTACATACATAATTCACACATATACATATTTCGGCTTGTCCGTAGGAGAACACCCAGGAGTTAGGTAGAATATAATATAGAATATATAATAATGGTAGAATATATAATAATGGAAATACATTTTTAGCTTTTTGGACAAATTGTCGAGTTATTTATTTATTTACCAAATATTACAATTATATGAATATAATTGCAATATGTATAGAAGCACTGGCTACCGAGGCCTTTGGCTTCTGGTTCCCCGGCGAATTGAATCCCTGACACCTGCGTAACAGGCGGGTATACTAACCATTATACCATCGAGGGGCTTCTCTCTAGTTATATTCTAATAGGATGCCACAAAATTTAATTAAAATAGAAATTTTTTTTAAAATGCCATCTCTGCATACAAATTTAACAAGTGAAAATGCTAAACACATACAAAGAAAAAGTACTTAAAAAAAGTATAGCTCTGGCAGACTTTTATTCAACTTATTTAAAGCCCATCACTTGTTTCACGCAAACGCAAACTGATATACCATATTCTACTGGCTGTCGGTTTAGTTTTTGCAAAACCTTTGTGGGGGATATAAAGGAACACCTGGTGATGGATATATTTGTGGTAGTTTTATTAGGGTTTAACTATTTGGCAATGTAGTTAATTCGAAATGTATTAGAACTGTGGGAATACGGGCAGTAAGTTTTTCTTATTTTAATGCACTCGCTTCACGAATTCCCAATCCATTCTTGATTTGAAACTAGAAGAATTCTCCTAAGCTAATGAAAAAATTATGGTCGTTTAAAGAAAATTCAGTTTTAATTGTCAATTAAAAAACTAACTTCTTTTGACGAGACGAGTTTTGGAGCAAACATATTTTCCTTTTAAAAATTTTTCCTAAGTTTTAAAAATTAAGAATATGTATGAGCAGAGTTTAGAGATTTTCCATAGATTTGTTAAGCACTTTCAACATTTTCCGTAGTCAGTTTGAAATTATTTCCTTCTTGTTTTAATTATCAATAACTAATCATCTCATTAATCTAAGTTATAGACTTTTACTAATTGTTTTGGCTCCACATAGAAAACTCCAGACGGAAAAAGAAATTAATTTATATCTTAAAAAAACCAAAAAAAACAAAAAAACAAAGAAAACCAAAAAAAAAAAAATTCTATTGATTACAATTAATTTCCTTAGCAGATGAAAATTAAGATGATGGTGGTGGCGTTCTAATAAAAGGGTTATTCCTATTTCGTTTCTTGTCAAAAGAATCTTTGAAATCACTTAAAATACTTCTAAGCCACTTTAAGCAGCAAAAAGCAAAAAGCAAAAAGCCAAAAGCAAACAGCAACAAGAGCAAGGCAGGTTTTAAGCGTCGGCATATTTTTTTTCAATTTCTTTTTTTTATCTCCAAATGTCGTTAGGCATGCGACATTCTCTGTTTAGCCGTTGTTTTACGTACTTCTAATGTTACTTAAGTTGTATAGTATTCCCTTTTTAGTTTGTTTCGTTTGTTTAGTTGGTTTCTAATGCGATCAGCGAGGAAACAAAAGAAAAATGGTCGTACACTCCACAAGAATTTATTGCGAGTATCCATCTATTGGTACAAGTAAATATCTCTTTGAAAATCTTTGTGTAGACGAATAAATGCATTTGAAATATTTTGTGTTGGAGTGTTTCATTATTGTAATCATTATGTATCACTATTCTTCCCTTTTTTTTTTTTTTAATAAAATGATTTTGTTTCATCTCATTCAGCGAAATCCATTTGATCTTGATTTGTATGTGGCGTAGAGAGATCAATATATTTGTCCCATATAGTGGCAATACTAACACGAACGTATCAGCTGTATATCTACATGAGTACTGCGTTTGTATAAAGCAATGTTGCGCCGGCAAACTTGAATCGGTTTTTATTGATTTTTGATTGTTGTTTTTGTTGCTTGTGGTTTTTTCTTTCGTTGGGTTAAATATGTGTATATTCCTTCCCAAGTTGATTGGATGTGCGGGTAGAGGAGAATAGTGTTTAGAGCAAGTCGCTCCTATATTTTGGTTGGCTTTATTTTTCCGTCTTCTCTTTGGCGCTTTCCTTAATGCAAAGTGCGCCAGACTACTTTATTTGTATTTTATTTAAATTAATATTAATTTGTTGTAGACTTAGTAGTTATTAAATTTTGTTGCTGTTGTCGTTTGTTTATCGTTGCTGCTTTTATCCATCTGTGATTTCTGACTGTGGTTTTTATGCTTGTAATTTTTTTTTCTCTTGTTTTCTTTGTTGTTGCTTATTTTTATTTTTATTAATGTTTCAGTTTTTGTTGAGCAATAAAATACTAAATTACAAGACAAAACAATTAGATAGAACAAGATATCTTACAAATTATTATGATAATTGATGTTTTTGAATGGAGTTGTGCGCTGGAGGAATGTCGCTGTTGGACGTACGTTGCATGCAAAGCGTTCGATATGACCCCACCAAATAGAACTACAAATAAAAATTGAACAAACGATACTGTAATTCATGTCTTTTGGCTGCATGTGCCCTCATTATCTATTTCGCAAGTGTAGGAGCTCTTCATACGGATTACGCAATTTACATACGTAGTCAATAAAATATTGCACCATTAGTGGTTATTGAATACAGTGAAACCTCGTTAAGCATCGCAATTGGTTCTTATGATACAAAAAAAGGTATTCATACATACATATGTATATTATATGAAAAATAGAAATAACAAAATACGGTGAGAAGTAAAATTCAATGTAGTGTTTCAAAATTTAATAACCTTTTCCTCTAAATGTAAAACTTTTATTATTTTCTTTTAGATAATTTTAAAAATACATAGAATTTTTATATACATTTTCTCAGTTTGCATTTACATTGCAACCGTTGACAGGCAGCGATATCAGCTACATTGAAAATCTGATTAAAACTACTGCAGCTCATTGTCTTTAGATGACTTTGTTAATAAGCAGCACTGAAAGTCTAGAACCTTATTATATCCTATTTGCTATATATATTTCCGTGGCATTAGGTAAAGCCTCAAACTTTTGAAAGCTGTTGACAAATGACAAATGCTTTAAAACGAACTCAGAAAAAGCTGAAAATTTTTGAGGTTATTTTAAATCAGTCATTAATAAAAAAATATATATATATATATACATGAAAATATCGCATTTTCAACCCTTTTCACAGCATTTTTTGGTCCACACTGTACATATTTACAACTGATTGAAAATAGTAGATGTCGCAAAAAGTATATTGCAGAAAAAAAATGATTAAAAAATTGCTATTTTTTAAGAAAATTGATTTGCAAAGTTCTAGTATTGGGTAGAATTCAACTTTTAATGCACGTTCAGTCTTTGATGTAAATTGCTGGTCTGCAATTTTTTTTTTTTTTTCTGTTCATATTTGCCATTTAGTATCCGAGAAGTCAATGTGCCATTTCGTTACATTCCACGGTACTCTATCTTTCATTTACAGTTCTATATATTGACATAACTATTGGCATAAGTAGATTTACAGGATTTGTTCACTCATATTTTGTTAGCAAATTTTAAGTAAATTTTCATTACTTTGCAGTTTATTAGTCAGATTAACCTATAACTTGAAATTTATCTAGAAGACAAACCAGATAGAAATATTTAAATGTACGGGACTACTGATAATATTTTATACGAGACGATATTGGAATGAGTCATAAATAACAAAAATTTAAAAATAACGAACCTTTTATTATGTTCATACACTTGGAGCTTAATTTGCAGACAAAAGCTTCTTCATTTACTTCAAAATTATCACAACATTCAGTTAATTTACGAACCCACAAGGTAATTTATCAATATTCGCCTTCACAGCCAATGAAAGTAACAGTGGATAAGAAAAATAATTAACATATTACAAGACGAAAATAGTAAAACAAAAAAAAAAAAAAACATTTTACAGTCCGTAAGCGTATGAAAACATATTTAAATGTGCAGCTGATAATTTCACGAATTAGTTTGTTGTTGTTGTTTGTGTACGAGTACATTAACATTGTCACAATCACTGGTTTTTGTAGCAGAAAAACACAACAGTGGAAAGTGTTTTCCCTGACAAAGGCTGTTCGTATTTTTCCCTTTTTTTTTCTTATTATTTTTTTTATCAAGTACTTTTGTAGCTCACCAACATGCTGCCAGGCCATTCATTTGTTTTATAAGTATAACATACAAGTGTCTTGTCTATATCATGATGGCGGAAATGAAGTATTATATGCATTCTCTCTGGTAATTATGCCTTGAGTATACTCGTACGATATCACTTTTGGATATGGAAAATAAACAATTATATTATTCTAATTAATTTTCAAGTGTTTTCCTTAAGAAAATGTGTTTTCTATGAAATTTTATAGCTTTTAGTTAAATGTGATAAACAAATAGTTTTACTCAACCAGCAAAAGGAGGATCTCCTAAAACAAAAGACTTAAGGAACAAACTTGATAAATTCTTGTTACGTTTCAAACGTCGTGGGCTGGATGTACTCGTATGAGAACTTCGATAAGAATTTTAATCGCAATTACTTATGTCTCTCGTTTGATAAAATGAAATAAGTGTGCCTTTAATTTTAGTGTCGTCAATTGCAGTGCCAGCTTTCAACTTGAAAGCTTTCGCTGCCAGTTGGAAACAAACATTTCTACGAACTGAACAAAATTATAGTATGCCGAGAAATTAGTTCTGCATTGATAATAAGCAAATAACTTTCTCATTCTTTGCAAAAATATCAACTAAATTTAACAGCAGTAACATTTTTTATTTTTATGATTATTTTTTTTTTCAAAATTTTTTATTAATTGGTTGTTTTCTAATCAATTTCATTCATTTCATTATTCTCATATTAAGTAACTTTTTCTAAAATTGAATGCATTTTGTTTTATGCATATTGTTATTCAGTAATTATTGTACTAATAATTAGTCAGTAATAATTTTACTATTTTTTTATTTAAATTCTAAATCAATTTAATGGAAAGCAATCTTATATTATATTTTAGATGAAGGGCAAAGTTAAAAATTTGATATTCTAAAAAGACGAGCGGTGACAGTGTTTCAGTAAAAGCATACAAAAGTTTATATAAAACAAAAAATGCCACAAACGAAAAAAAAATTATAAATTTTTAAATTGTTTGCTTTAAATTTTAAAACAAATTTTAAACATTTTTAACAAATTTCTAAACCGGCATTTTTTAACTAAAATAAAATTTACTTCTACTTTAATAAAATTATTATATATTTTCTTATATTGCAGAAATATTATCTCAGACTCGAGAAACATTTCCTAAGAACTAACAAAAAATGTTTATGAACTGCTTCGAAAGCTTTTTATTTATTTCAGCTAATTTGCATTACATCTAACTAAGATTTATTTAATTTACGGAGCAGTCTTAGGCAGATTTAGGTTAGTTTATGCCGGTCAAGTGTTATTGTTATTGAAGCTGCTTGCAATAAATCGCAAAAGTCTCATGCTCCTTTGAAGCTTTTTGTGCTTTACTAAAGTAAAGCTTTCAAGGATTTCAGAATTTGCATAAAATCAATACATAAGTTGACTAATTGATATTTAGAAATTTTACATTTCCATGTATGAAAATATAATATATAACCAATTTATGTATACTCGTATATATAATCATGGTGTCAGTCACTTGATAAAAGTAATCGATAACCAGAAGTCACATTTTTTTCATGAAGTAATTGTGCAAAAAAAATTATTTTTAATTAATTTTATTCAAAAAATAATTAGTCGCAATTATAACAAAAGTTTTCTTCTTATAAAACCTTCTGGAAAAAGGATAGAAGGATATTATTAGTTTTGTTACAGGAGTAAAAATTCCAACAATATTAATTTGTGATTCTGTAAAGCATATATATTCTGGATAATTCTAAGAAGAAGAGTTGACTGAGCCTCGTCCGTCTGTCTGGTTATATATGTATAATACAATCAAAGCAGATCAAACCACGATATTTGTGTCTTGTGGGATTTTAATTTAAAAACACTCTTTCATTGATTGGTTGCTGAGTTTGCTTCTGTTTTGTTTGGAATATGTGTGTGTCATGTATGTATTGGTGAATCCATGCAAGTATGCATGTTGATTAAACGGAGATGTGACAAACGGCCTGTAATAAATAATTAGCTTATTGATCTATGGAATAAGATACATGTTCTTCTTTTTGTTCCTTTTCTTTGAGAGAAACTATCCTTGAAGAAGGGTATACAAGTTTGGGCATAGTCGTATGTAGCACTTTTACTTGAAAAAAGAGGAAATCCATGCATAGTCCATCACACTTTTGTATTTATCGGTAGCATTGCAAAAAGCCTAGAATTTGTCATCTCGAGTTATCAAAAACAGCTGCAAATTTTTCCTGATGCAGCCAACGAATTGAAAACTAGAAAAAAACTTATTTTATTTAAAGACTTTGGACTTCAAGTGTCTCATCTGTTAAAATTGTGTTAACTATTTGAAATTGCTAAACAGAGAGTGTTCTTGCTCATCACTTTGTTTTGTTTTTTTGTTTTGTTTTATTTCCTTCCTGTGCAAACGAGTAACCTATTGAAGTCATGCATAAATTGAGTGTTCGCTTATGGACATTGACGTGCTTCATAATGCATGTAAACAAAAACATGTTGGTCATAAAAACTGAGTTAAAAAAGTAATAAAATATAACAAATGTGATAGAAAAATATATGTACATGTGTCTAGACACCTATAACGAATATAAATACATATTGATTTTCATGCTGACAACATGGACTGGAGAAGCAGGTTTGGATTACTTTGAATTTTTTTTGGTTTTTTTTTGCGATATTAATTGCAACAGGAAGTAAATCTAAAACGGATATTTTCGGTTGCATAAATTAAAATGAAGAAATTCCGAAACGATTAGGAACTCAACAAATATTTTATGATCATTATCAATATTTTTTGAAAAGATTGCCCTTTCGACCTTCATTTTTTTTTCTAAATTTCTTTATTAAACAATATAAAGATTGTCTATATTTCTTTGCCGGTTTCCAATTTTTTTTCTAAATCATAAATTTTAAGTTCTGGAAGTGCCAAATTTGTAAGGATATGTGCTTTGATAGTATGTATGTGCTTTGCAGGTAATATTAAAAACTTTTGCTCAAATAAGCAAGAGTTTTAGTAGGCGGTTGCAGCTGTATGTGAAAAAGTGATCGCCGGATCACAGTAAAAGATTGGCTTCTGCAGTGATAGTTTTTCGAATGTTTCGAATATGAAATGCATATCAGCACAGTACAGGTCTTTTGAATTTAGAACAAAACAGCCACATATGGAAGTTGTTCCTGAGTTACTAAATGTGGGCTTACAAAGGCATTTTGGTTACCTGTGAGGAAGGTATTAAGCAACACTTTTCTCTAAATAAATTAACTTTCGCTTTTCTAACTTTTTGGTTGGATTGCAAGATTATTGACATTTCGAATTTGTCGCTGCTGGCTTTAAAAAAAAAATTTGAGATTGTCGTTGATCGTCCACTACAAAGATTAATGGTCGGTAGTGCGATCCCTACCGATTGTATTCAGGAAAAAAAAGATTTCCAATGATTTCTCTCAAGGTCGCTGACATCTGTTGTGTTAATTGTTGTAAGAATGGAGATATAAAACCAAATTATAAAAATGATATCAAGAAACAGTTTAACGGCGCACCGTTCGGTCTCGGAGGTGTAAAAAATGAAAATGATCTGGCTTTTCTATCGCTATCTTCTGCTCATAATTCCGTCATACTGCAGAGGGGGTTTATCCCCTGTCTTCTGATCTTAGAAAAAAGCTGTAGTCAACAGGCAAAGTATGGAAACAGGCGAATGGATAATGAACAGCCTACTAGACAGGAGGTCGTAGGTTCGATTCTTGCCTAAACCCTGGCTGTTTTCCTTCGGACAAGTCGAAGGCTTTGCAGCTGCTGCTTGTTAAAAAAAGAAAAGTATACACTGGTTTTTATCAACACAGAAAATGCATGGGGATGGAACTGTTGTTTGATCGATCAAATAAAGTTTCGCACTCCTAGGCAATATGAACGAAATATACGGTTGCTTAAATTGTATTCTTAGAATGCAAGACAGTTAATTTAATTGTAAAATATTGCAAAACATTCTCCGTTATCTCAAAAAAAAAAAAAAAAAAAAAAAAAAAGGCCAAAGACCATGTGGTCAAATTTTGCATTTAAGATAAGCCTAAATCACATAGGAATACTGGAAGTGCATCATCAGCATGCTATCTCTGCTTGAGGATTAAGGTTTTTCTTACAAATAAATGGCAAACAATTTTATTGCTTCTTATATCGAAAAAGCAATATGACATAGAATTCGGTCATTAACCAGACTGCATACCCGACCAATTAACCTGCATTAGAAAATAAGAAATAATCAGTGAATCAGCATAATGGGCAGCAATGTGCATGGTATTATCGAGGTTTCAGTTCCTGTCATACCACGACAAGAAATTTGCATGGCTTGAACAATTTAGTTTTAGTTTGGTAAGCTGAAATCTGGAAATTTTCCTTTTTAAAAACTAGTTCAAATTATCTTATTGTGTTGGCTCTGCCCATTCCCTCTGCAAATTTAATATTTTTCCGAAATGTTTTAAAAGCAAAAACGGAAAGAAAAAAGCGAACTCAAAAAATTATTTAGTGGCGTTTCTTGCTCTCTTTATTTACTTTTTTCTGTCATTTGATCTCAGCCGCTTGTATGTTGTCTTATTCTTCTGATTCGGTGTCTTAATGTCGGCCGGTTGCATTCAAATGACCACACTGTAGTGACAACTTTTCGGCACGCGGTTGAACAAATTCCTTCCAAGCCATCAAAACACACTCACACTCACACTCACACTCACACTCACACTCACACTCACACGCATACATTTATATTTAAATCTATAAGTTGCTTTTGGTTATGGATTTACGGATGGAAGTTGAAATGTATTTGAAAAAAGCCGTTCGTTCTGGCGCATACATGTACTTCAGTAAGTAGTACCACATTGCCGGCATGGCCCTTATGGAAAAGCAAAGAACCAGTGAGCGGAGAAATGTAGTTTAAATAACGACTTGGCCTAAAGTTGGTAAGAGCCGGTGTTGTTGTTAATGTGCTGGTGTCAAAAACTGAAAAGAAGGGTTTGCTTGTTGTTCATATTGATGGTGTTTGCTTTGCATGGCGTGCCTTGCTACACATACAGCGAGTATAACAAGGAGGAACTAAAGCTCTTAAGTGCACTGGCGTCACAGAGGCTTAAAAATATAATAGAATAGAATCACCAAACCCAAGACAAAACAGGCCTAAACTAACTTGACGTGCTCGTTTCTAGTTTCTATAAGTTTACTTGCTTTTTATTATTTTTCTTTGTCGTAGCATTTTACGCAATAAAAATGTATTTATGTGGGAAAAATAATTAATTGTAATTGATACAATTAATGTTGCTTTTTATAAATTTATAATTTTTTTTTGTTTTATAAATTTAAATATTAACGTGCATTTTAAGGATTATCCGAAGACAGGCGGTGTATAAATGGGTTTACTTGTGCCTGTATGAGCACCTTTTAATTTTAATTTTCTATACATATTTTCTTTCAGTGCAAAGTTTGTTATAATTATAACTTTGCTAATTAATAAAAATGTTAATTTTGTGTAATTTTTAACTGCCATGCCTTTAGATATGTTATTTATTTTTCCAGTTATTAGCAACACATAAATCGAACTTAACCATACTCGTACATTTCAATTTATTCTCGTATTTATTGGTCTGCATTTATAAAATCTTTTATATATAATGTGGGCGTTACAAATGGAATGTGTGACAACTTAATTGCTGAACTGTAGCAAATCTTGCCCACATAATGTTTATTTAGAAAAATATGTTTTCATTCACAATGTTTTAAGCTTTTTCGAGCATATATCTTTGGAAGATATACTCAGTAAACAAGATTTTAATGCCAGCCGTTTAACATAATAAGAAGCAGGTAATAAATTTTTATAAATAATGTTGGCAAGTAAATAAATAAAGTAATTAATTTTATAGTTATTTAAATGTATTCGATTCCCAAATATGAATATTAATTTTTCACTTAAATTTACAATGAAGTTGAAGTTGAGTATTGCAATACATCAGCTAAAAAAATTAATTTATTTTATTTGCGAAAGTTTAAAATTGTAACTGATATATTTGAACTCCCAAAAATATTCACCTGGTACGTGAAGATGATCAACTTTAATGATCTTTAAATTAGCAATTCAGTGCAATTTAAAAAAAAAATCTAATTTATTTGGTTTTTTTTATTTAATAAATACATATAAATTGATTTTTTTCCTCCTACAACTGCGAATTAGGAGGTTTAAATCTGTAGAAAGTCTAAAAAAATTTGCCTCAAGGAATCCCTGAATGATCAATTCGATTATATTTTTAAATAGAGAAATACAATACAATATAAATACAAGTAAAAGTTGTACTCGACTCGATCTTATACGAGGTGTGATCAAGCTTAATCAACTTCCCTTCTTATATGGCTCCGCAGTACTATATCCTCCTGCGTATATATCCTTCTTATATCCTCCCATCATTTTCGAAGGAGAAGGATATAATAAAATAAAATTGATTAATATCGCATACAATTTCTTGGAAATTGTGTAGATTTGAAAAACTTGCTTCGGGTTTGCTGTTACTGTATTTTTGTAATTCTCAATTGCTTTTCAAAAATACATAACATATTTATATGCGTAACAGAAGTTTTTGAAATTCTTTTTCAAAACTGTTTTGTTGGCTGATGAGTTTAGTTTCAGCACCAACGAAATGGAAATATTTTTTTTTTAAATTGGTGCCTTGAATTCAATTTTAATGAATTAAATTTATTTCAAATAAATATTATTGCAAACATGTGAAAAATATCTTAGTTACCTAAATTGACTGCCATTTTGTATTGTTGGCTGAAGGTAATGGGTTCAATCCCTATCTTCGGTAATCTCCCATCTGTTGAATTGTTGTTGCAGTGTTTAAGTGTTCACTTGACATTTTTCAGCAAATAATAAATAATATAAAATAAATTAATAAAATGCTTATAAAAAAGCTTAACACCGAGTTTGCCACCCCAGCCGCAGCAAAAGTTCTTATCATTTACTCGGTTTTTTTTAAAGTATTCATTGAAAACGTGAATTGCCGGAGTTGAAGTATTATAAAAGGGTTTGCATTATGAAATATTTACTTTAATGTTTCTGGTCAAGCCATGCAAGATTCATGAGAAATGTGAGATTTTGCCAAACTGATCACTCAAACTGAAATGGCTGCCTTACAATGACTTACATTTCTTGATCCCGTTAGAATACAATAATAGTAAAGATCTTTGATGCAGAAATTTGTAGTAAAAATATCTCATTTAACATCTGCCTGCGAGGCTTGCTAGTAACGGTTACGGGCGAAAAAGGGAAGCAATAGCTAATCAAGAATTTTGTGTAGATTCTCTGTACCCCAGGAAAACATAAATTTTATTTGTTAATGTGGTCATTTGAGTAGAATTGCTGTATGCCGGTGAGTTTACATTTTGTGGTGGTGAGCAGTTTGCAATTTGTATGGAAACATTATTGAATGTGTGACCTAATTTAGCTACAACGAACTTTTTCAGAGGATTACTTGTGTGTTTTGCGATGTTTTCTGCATTCCTTCTGATGTCGTCGGCAACTTCAAATAAGTTTTCAGCTGAGCCACTGAAGCAACGCCTTAATTTCATAAAAATTAGGGAAATGCATACGAGTTTGATCATAGTATACATACAGAACTGCTGGCTTGACAACTTTGTCATCATAACTGTCAAAGCAAAATTACATTTGGCGCCAAAAAGAGGTTTATGGACCATCTTCTAATTAAAAGTCTAAGAACATTTAATAATTTCACTTAAGAAAGTCTTTAACTGGGGAAAGAACATTTTCAACCGACAACTTTTCTCGACAAATGAAACACCCTGTGAAGCAGGAAGCAGTAATGGCGCAGGCAGGAATTAAACCCGCGACTTTCCAAAAGGATCTAAAAAAAGTCAATTCTCTCTGAACACACATAAGCAAATTTTTTCGAAAACAAAACAATATTTTGCTGTTCTTAGCTCTTGACCTTTTATTGTCAAAAGCTTAATCCCGTTGCAAACGAATTATATAGAAGGTCAATATTTATTTCTTATTAATTAATATTAGTTATCATTTCCACCACATGTTTTTAGGCCCCAAACGCTGCTCAAAATCTTTAACAGTTTTAATCTTTTGACAGTTTACTATCACATCCATTGCTTTTGACTTCGTTACCAGTTGAGTAATTTCATTTTATTACATTTCATACAGAGAGGCCCCATTGCTCAACACAGTAGCTAATTATATATTTAATGTGCGTTCTTTTTGATTAATGCTTTTGTTGTAATTAATTAATGATTTATTTGGAAAAGTTAGAAAATATTTAAATTTTACCGATATAATATTTAACACTTTTATGAGCCAATAAAATGTTTCATTGTTATTAATCGCTTAGCTGATTAATCACTCACCATACCAAAAATTTATAACATGAGATTTATTTATTGGTATCCCCTGCATTTTACAGACAATGGAATTGTTTAAATGTTTATCAAAACTACTAATGAGAATAATAAATACATTTAAAATAAGAATCTTACAGGTCGTTATACATAAAGAAGGAATTCTTTAGAGGAAAAGAAATATTTAATGTAAGCTTGTTTCTGAGAGCATTTTTAGCTGAAGATTATTTTAGGCAGTTGATATAATTAATATATATATTTATATTTAATTAATTATGTATTTAATTAATTGAAATTGGAACTCTACTAATTGTTATTGCCAAGCCATAGAATGCATTATCAATAATTTTGTTTTACACCCAATTATGCGAGAGAGTTATATTAAATAAAATATTAATTAATTTTTTGATTACTAATTTGTTTAGCCATTCTGTTTACAATTACAATTATTTTTAATCAAAGTAAGTAATTAAGCAATTTTCATAATGGAATAATGGGTGTGGCATTTCCTTCACTGATTTGGCTTCCATGTAATGGCATCAATGATTTTCCCTCTCGCAAATACATCAAATGGGTTAAAAGGATATAAAAATAGTACAAAAATTATTATTATTTAAATATTTAAAGGCTGTTTTTCTTTGTCCTCCAAACTTTTAGTTCCTCTTTGTATTATTAATTATCTTGAGCAAACAAAAAAAAAAAAAAAATAATAACACAAACAATTTTTATTTATTTAAATGTATGAAGGAGAAAAAAATGAATCGGGCTCCAAGTAATGAATATGAAAATTTGCTGCATTCGAGAGTTTTTCATTTATATTTTGAACCCTCCATGAACTCATGTCATGCCTTGTATGGTAATTGCATGCTAAATTATTAAAAATAGGCATAAGTCTAAACCAAACTCGTTTGTTAGTAAAACAACACCCTGCATAGTTTAATCGTTCCAAGGCTTAAGGCTGAACTAGCCGACCGTTGAAACCGTGGATGTAGTTGCAGTTCGAACTGTAAATGTAGTTGCAAACGAGCGTTGGTTACATAAAACGTAAAACCGTGGTATCCATACACATGTTTTTCATGTTTTTCATGTTTTTAGTTTAGTTTGCCATTTGTCGTGTACAAGTGAACATGCAACGAAGATGCTATTCGATTTCAATATAATTTGTAAAGAAAAGAATATGAACCTTTTTATTTTGTGCTTCCTCTTAATACATTAATTTTTTATTTATTAAATACTTCCATTATTATTATTTGCATTCTTCCTGTAATATATTATTTTTTATTAATTAAATATTTCCCTTATTAATTAAAACATAAATAAGTATTTTTAAATAAAAAATGAAATTCAAGGTAAAACGTAACCAAAAAAATTGCAAAAAAATATTAAATTCAGTCTGATAATTCTTTTTTTTCGGATTTTCGTTTCCATTGCACTAAAATTATATGTTTTTCATCTTCCATTGCTCTTTTATTTAAAAAATCCAAACAGAAAGTAAACATATGTTCGAAACATTGATGGCAGTCAGGGTGTTAAGTATTAAATGTGGGTTTATGGAAAAAGTCCCAAAAGTACCATTCACTATTATAAACTTTTTAAAATTGTGTTACAAATTGATATTTTTGTGAACAATTCTAAAAATACGTTTTTTTCACTCATTTACATATCTAATGCCTAAAAATAATTAATTTTATTGGTTTTAAACAATTTTATTTTTTTATTTATAAAGTGTCATTTTCATTATTTTATTATAATCTTTGTTACAATTTATTATTCTTTTTCATTACGAACATGATTACAAACATTCTACGCATGCACTTATATCATTATTTTGAAATTATTTCAGAATATGTTCATATGAACGTTAATAATATGTAGACTAAAATAATTGCTAATCTTCGACAACCACTAAGTTGAATATTATCATAAAATTTTTGCATCGAATACGCTAAAACGATTATCAAGTCTCTTTTTATATTTCATTAGGAAAACAATTGACACAGACAAGTAAATTTATGAAATAAAAGGTTAAATTAACACAAGAGCCAAAAATACTAAAAAGTAGTTTTTGTGCCTCTCTTTTGTTTACTTTGAAATGTGTTATCTCCAACTACGTGTTTCACGTGAAATTCTATTTTGAATAGGTTGAGTTGCTTGCAACTACATCTGCCGTTGTTGCTTTCTGCAGCTTCAAACCTTGCAACTAGATCCACGGCCGTTCAGCTAGGCATTTGCATTGCTGTTCGTATACCAGAATCGAACAAATGATGCAACTACATCCATGCAACTACATTTACGGTCGGCTAGTTCTGCCTTTAAATGGTTACTGGAATAGAAAAGGTCTTCCTGCCTGCCTACATGCTTGCTCTATAAATGAAAACAAATGTAAATGTACTAAAAACGTACTCAGAATAACCGAAGTTATTTATGATAAATTTTGCTCAACGTGGAAAATTGTTTTACTACATTTTATATTCAAACGCAATGCATTTAAAGTGCTATTACAATTGTGTGCAGGGAATTTATGACTGCATATGATCGGTAGCGTTCTGGTTTTCTATTATTCCTGTAAACCAAAAAAGAAAAAACAAAAAAAAAAAAAAGAAATACAAAATCCATTAAAGCATAAATAATATTGGCGTCAGTATTCCGTGTGCTTGCTGTGCGTCTTACGGCCGTAAAACCGGCCTAAATATCGATATTGTGTAAAAAATTTTGGGCTCTAATTTATTGTGTCTTTATTATTGAAAATTCTCTTCTCATAATTTTATATTTTATCAACGAAATATTTTACAAAATCGAAAAAAATACTTTATAAATACATGAATTTATATAAAAATGTAAGGATTGCTTAAATAAATGGAATTTAATCGCTTTTTTTTATTGTTTTCTTCATGTTCAAACAATCAGTTGCAAAACGGAAGTTCTTTAGTTTTCAGATAAATTTTATTTTACACAATTTAATCACATCCAGTTTAATATTTTTACTTAAACATTTTTATCAGCAATGAAAGTGTTAATCATATTTATAAATAATTATGTTGAATATTAAAAATGAGAAAATAAACAAAATATTTTAATTTAAAAACGGAGGGTTTTCAAAAAGCAGTATAGAAAAGAACTTTGTATTTGTAGACAAAATTGTTTTTTGGTTCTTCTTTTTCTTTTTAGTACTCAGTAGAATAATAAGCTTTGTTTTTCAGCATCCGATAGCTTCCTTGCTAATGCAGGACATCAGGAAATCCTTACAGAAATGTTTTCTTAGGAGATTTAAACAAATTGCAATTAAAACTAAATGGCGAGTTTCAATAAAATCATATTTGCAAGAAAAACACTAAAGTCGATTTCCGTCTTAGCCAAGTTTCAGGTTCACATATGTGAACTGAAGGATGCTCTCAGTTGAACTTAATGCCCTTAGCGTGCCGTAAGTGAAACATGTATTGCCTTTCGTAAAACTATTGCACGTCTAATTCTCTGGCGAGCCTATTCAGCAATTCCCTTTCCATAATGCCGGTATGCCCCTTACCCCCATCAATGTAAACTCGTCACTTCTGTAGACTTTCACGACATACTCCCAGAGCAATACCCGAAAGTGTCTGCTCGCAATATGTTGAGAATTTTTTTTCTTTCTCCAACAGAGCAAAAAATCTACGTCTACCAGATGCGCATCCACACTTAAATATAAGAGATTGATATGATTTTTCAATCGCATGGCTTCTAGTCACTGCTTAAGCCGTTCTAGTACAATTTTAGGATTATCAGAGCGTTGCATATAAATCCATCGGTAGGAGATCCGGCCATTCTTTGATGTTGTGGAAGTAGCTGTTCTTCAAAAGAGCGTAATCACTACTATGATAGGGTAATTGGCGATACTCTGAAATGTCCGAACCCTTTTTAGCATCATTCCATACTTTGGGTTCTTTTGTATAAAAACCATTTTCGGCCCAATTCACAACATGACACGAGCATTCAGAAAATAGAGCTCATAGTACAGTGCCAACCTTAGCAATCACAAATTTTATTTAACAATTAGTTTTGAGTTTTCAGGTTACAGCAATGTAAAAGAACGATTTGAAAACCTGCAGCGATTGTAAAATCTCTGTCAACGCCAATAAATACAATGGTTAGAACTTCCTTTTGCAAAATTCGTCATTGTGTGGAGATAAAACATCCGAGAATATTGACAAATTTACAATTAGTATTGTACTCAACACCGCAGCTCAGCGTTGTCCTCTTATAATAATGAGGCATACCTTATTATGTTACTGTCAGCACTTTTTATAGCGTAAAATCTACTGTGCCGTGTACGTCAATAAAAATTTTCATAAACATCTCAGCGAGACATTTATACAATTTAGAGCACAAGGTTCTTGTTCAAAATCCTTTTTTATGATTAAAGAAATATGTGTCTCAGAAGGCAACTACTATTGTAGTCCGTGGGCTGCTATATTGCATCAATAAATTAATTAAAATTAATGAATCATACATTCATGGATTTTATTTAGTCCTTTTGACATCCTGCCCTCTGCATATTTTATTTTCGTTTAACGTGGCTCAATTGGCTGGCTCCATAAAACTTTCATTTTACTGCCACTGACCATTTCGTCTACTTTTAGCAATCATGTACACCAAATTTTGTATCCTTAAAATATATTTTTAGGAAACCTTTACTTGAGGTTTGTGGCATTCCACCATTAATTCTACCACTACACCTTTAATTAATGTTCACTTTTATAAAACAGAATAAACATAAATTAAATCAAATGCCACTCGAACACTTTGTGTGTGCATCGGAAGAGTGCAAGATTTTTAGATGTTACGATTGCATGCAGAGTTTTTGATTGTAACCTTTTATGTTTTTTTTTTCATGAGCACTTGCTAAAATTCCAATTTTATTATGTCATACATTTTACCTAATTTCTGTCGGGATCCTAGTAAATAGTCTCTTCCTTTCTCTTTTTCTTTTCCTCTCTCTCTGTATTAGTCACTATGTGTAGGCTTAATAATTATAAGAATACTTTTGGCACTTGCATAATAAATATATTTTATTACTTCGGCAACGTTGAAGGCAATTGCTGGAAATTTATGGTCTTAGCTCTGTTAAAAGGATTTTGACTTATTAGACATTAAAGGTAACAATTGCCTGAAGCAGCTAAACAAAGGAATCTAATAAAAAAATAGAGATGGCAACAAGTTGTTTGGCTACAGAATGTGTCATGTGGGGCTATCACACATGTATTTAAGGACATTTTACTGTATGACCGTCTAGCCAAAAAATCCCTAACAATTGCGCCATTGTCTTGATCATGGTTGGATGGAGGCGCCAGCAATTTTATGGCCTAAAAAATTACAAAGAAAAACCAACAATTGCATCTAAGGAACTAAAAGGGAAGCTGTTGTTGCTGCATTTACTGTTATATAATAATCTACAATCTTACTTTGCACAGTGGAATTTTTTACAACAAAGATTGCAAACAAAATTTTATCCATTTGGTTCTAGACAAATTTCTTAATATTACACAAACATAATGAATTCACAGTCATATTACACTGGGGCGTGATTCACTGTTTTAGATTGTTCGATTCACTGTTAAGATTGATTCATTCACCCGAAAATCTGAAAATGGTCGTGGAAGTGCTGCACTTTTATACTAGAATTGCAGAAAAACCTTTTTTCGGTCCGCCGCTTCAAAAATAGTGCTGGGCTGATTGGTTGAAAATGGATATAAAGTAAAGAAGTTAGTTCAATTGAATGAATAACTAATGGCGTTTTCTTTTCCACAATAAAAATGTTACCCTGTGAAAAGTTGCCTTTTTAAAATATTTTGCCCGCCCTGTGAAAGTGCAATTTTTTATATAACGAGAAAAGAAAACAAATTAGAAAAAAGTGCATTGCCTTTTTTGTAACAGCTGATAACAAAACATTTATGTATATTTTATGAAATGTGGAAACAAAAATGTTCAGTTGCCAGATTGCTAATTCATCTGCTTGAGAAAACAATTTTTTTTTTTTTATTTTTCATACAAATAAGCTGCCGCATAGTGGTCTTTGGTTTTTTTTATACGATACTAAATATAAAAATAATTATTAAAATCCAATTTTCTGACTCTTTCGACTCAAAAGTCTTTTTTTGAACATTGTCTGCTAACGCTGTGTAAGAATAAAAACCATGTGTTTTACAGGTGCAACATTTTTTTGAAAAGAACACGCAATCCTTTCAGAGGGCAACACATTTTTGAGAAATGAACACAAAATTGCCCTCCTTGCGG